>RJWH01000237.1:0-600000 GCA_004363575.1 Solenodon paradoxus | reverse complement strand
GATTATAGGAAATATAAAGAAGAATAAAAAGAATATTCTGTAATCTCTTATAAAGGGCTCCTTTTCAGCCTGGTTTCCATTAACATATAGGTTTAAATGATGGATATTTATCTATCTATTAAATATGTGCTAGGTCTTTAGTAATTTTCTTGATTTTGTCTGACATTAGAGCATATATACATTTTATATGATATTATGAGGTCTTCATAAATAATGTTTTAACAATATCTGACACTCACTTTATTGTAAGGGGTATTTCTGAATATCACCAATGCTAATCTCCTTTTATTCAAAATTACTAACAACACTCTCCTTTGGAAGCGAGGGCGAAAATTCAGGTGACAGGGAACAAAAAGTTCTAAAAGTTGAGCAAACCAAAGCTCTCTACGTAAGTTCTATAATAGACTCTTGATACACATATTAGTTCCTATTTAATTTTGAGTTATAATAGCAGCTCCCATATACTAAAGTTTTCATTAATATCAAATTGTGAGACCTTACTTTGAAGCCACCTAAGAAAATCTGGAAAAGGAATGTTGGATATTGCTCAAAACAATGAGAACTCTGGGAAATCTCGAAGATAAATAATAGAGTACCAGTACTCCAAATGTCCAGAGTCAAGACAATACTATCTTGCTTAAATCCTTGGCAAAAATACTTGAATTAGTGTAGCTGTATCATGCAAGCTCCAGAGAATTGAATAAACTGGTTAGAAGTTTACTTTCCCCATAAATCGAAATCTGGAGATTATTAATTCTGGGTATTAATTGATGGCTGACATCTTTACATCTCTCTTGAAATTTCATATTTCCACATATTGTCATTGTAAGATGATCTGTTGCTTCAAGGATTTGAAGATTATATTGATATGATGGAATACATGATAAATGCCTTATTTGTCATTTTTACTCCAGAAAAGAAAAGGCTTCCCTCAAAATATTCAGACAATAATATCCTGAATTTCATATCACCTGGCCATCTCTCAAAATAGAAACTGTGAACCAGAATTTAGACTATACAGAAAGGAGTTTTTTGAATGATGAGAGTGTGCTTCAATGAATACATATCCAAGAACTTCAGTGTGGCTTTTTCCAAAATATTTGAGAGAGGGAATTGATGAGTTGAAGAAATTGGATATTCTTTGTAGAATATAATGCAAGTGTAATAATGTCAAGGTATGAAATCAATGTGGTAGCAGCAAGATTAATATTTTCATCTTCTTTGGAAATAGTAACAGAATGTAAAAAGGTAGCCTTAGAACAAAGATTAGACTTCTGGAAGCAGCATAGGTGATTTACATACCAGGTAAACTGGCAAGAATCAATAAAGTGAATTAAGGATAGGTCAAGTCAGTAGATTTGAGGTACCAGACTACACTGATCAAAACTCAGAATTAATGAGCATGATAATTGGAGATGATATCCTAGATTTTCATGCCCTTTTCTTCTATGATCCTCTCTTCCAACCATTCTCCACAACACCAACATAGCCATTGGGTTCACAAGTCAAAACATGTCCACTGAGTCCAAACAAATATAAGACAAAGTCATTTACTGCTATTTTCTGAGGTAGGCAAGATGACAACTCCTAGTTAACCTTCATTTGACAGAATTATATTTTGCTATTTGATTTTTATTCATGATAGATTTTGTAATGCCAACATTATTTGATATAAGGGAAATTACTTCCCTATAATATCTTTAAACATGATAATTAAGACTTGAGGGGTTTCAGTTAGAATTATCAGAAATAAGTCTGTGTCTTATTTCTAACCTCACCATATTTATTAAACAAATTCATTTATAACATTAACAAATTTTACTAACCAAGTATAAAATTCATATCAGTTTCATTTTTGGAAATGTAGATTATACCTTTTATGTTACAGAAATTTTTCCATCTTAGTCTGATAATTTTATTTTTTCTAAGAATTTGTTCTTATCATCCCATATTCTATATTGAATTATAGCTCCCTATGTAAATAATGGGAAACATTTATTTGGTGACTGCTATGTAATACACTCAATATAACTTCATTAAGTGTGTTAAGATAAACAATATGGAATTGCTTGTAATTTAAATTTTTAAATATAATTGATAATCGAATCCACAAATATGAACTACTTAGATATAAATCTAATAAAATGTGTTTTGAGACATTCATGCCTTGGTAGCTCAGGCACTAAGGTGGTGGTTGGGACATAGACCACATAAAGCTTAGGGACATAGGTTCACAATCTGGGGTCAAGGGAAAAAGCAAAAATTAAGTATGTGTGGGGAAAATGGTGTAAAGGGGAGTAAGTGTATAGTGAATGAAAACCTTAAATAGTGGTGAGTTTACTATGTTATATTCACATGCTGATTTGCTATGATGTACACCTTAAACCTATGTAATGTTATAAAGCAATATTCCTTCAATAAAGTCAATTTAAAAAATGAGTAAATATATTAAAATATTTTATCCTCTCCTTCCTTCCTTCGTTCCTTCCTTCCTTATTCTTTAGAAAAAAAATGTGTTGGAATTATTTGTGGAAATCTACAATAAAAATATAAAAGACTCAAATAAGATCCATACACATGGAAAATTATTATTTTCATTCATTAGCTTCAACATTGTTAAGATTGTCAGTGTTTCTCCATATGACCTATAGATTGAAAGCAAATCATAATTGATATCTATGAAAGCTATTTTAGAAATAATGCTAATGATTCTAGCATTTATGGATAAAAAAGAACCTAAAATACCCACAAAATGCTGAAGAAAAAGGAGGAGAAGCAGCAGCAACAACTAAGTTGGATGGCTTCTGTTACCGAATGTCACAACTTATTCTATGGCCCTAGTAATTGAAAGTGCATGCCATTAGAAAGAGAGGTGAGGGGGAGTGGGAGAGAGGGGAAGGGGGGGAAGTGGGAGAGAGACAGAGAGAGAGAGAGAAAGGAAGAGAGAGAGAGAGAGAGAGAGAGAGAGAGAGAGAGAGAGAGAGAGAAATTCTAACAGAATAGAAAACCCACAAAAAGACCTACACAAAGTTAATAACTGATCTTTGACAAATGAATGAAGATTAAGTAGAATAGAAAGGATATCTTAAAAAAAGAGAGAGACAATGGAACCTCTGGAAATAATTCCACCCAAAGGAGAAAGTACTAAAGCTTAGACCATATGCCTTAATATAGAACAGAACATAGGCAATATAAAATAGAAAACTACAAGTCTCTGAAGAAAACATAGGAGATCACCATGATTTTGATTTCGCAAACTAAATGGTGGCAAAGATATCATAAATTTGGAATCATCTTACAATAGATATCTTCTCTTAATTTCTTAAAAGGATGTGAGAAGTGATTAGATGAGAAATCTGTATTTATATATAACAAAAATTCCTACTCCTAATTTGCCAAAATACACAAAAATTTAAAGTGCTTTACCCTTCTTTCTCACTGCACCTTTTCCTTGAAACTATTTTGCATTATGCTCATGCAGTTTTCAGATTGTTAATGACAACTACTGACTTGTCTTTGCTGAAACACCTCATCCAAGAGATTTTTTTTCTTTCTTCATCACAACTCTTTCCCTTATATCCTGTTCCCTGAGGGCTTTGTTCTTTAGAAAGAATTGTAAAACCAACTACTGAAAATATAATAGTTACTTTAAAATTGAAGTGACTTAGTTCAATTCAATATATACCTATTGGGCAGCTTCCCTGGTCAAGCAAAAGTTCAAATTTGTTTTGGAGCATAAATTAAGTAAACAACAGGTATTGTAAGCAAAAAAGTGATAATCTAATAGGATACTAAGCATATCATACAGAATAAAAACATTATCCTAAATAATATCAATTAGTATTATCATAATTATAAGAAGATGAAGATCCTGAGTATATTTATTATTTATTATTACTTGTTCCAGGAATAATAATGCTTTGTTCTATGAATTAATTATTTAATTATGTTCTGAAAATAGGATCTAGTTAATTAGATCCCAATATTATCTTATTTCTGTAGTTGGAAATATTTAAAGCCAAAGCCTATATGATTGCCTAAAATGGGAGAAATGGAATCTGAACCCAGACATATTTTTTCTTCATTTGCCTTATCATATTTATCATATTGTGCCTAGTTTGTTGGGTGGTCATACAGAAAATGCACATCTGTTATTTTCCTTTTGCTGTATTTCAACCCGATTATATTTTAAATCTCCATTCTACAAATTAGCGATTAATCTCAACCACCTGAAGAGGTTCTATCTTTCCCAGAGTTTCTGAATTCTACTGTTTCAAGATGTATGTCTATATGTAAAATAGTACATTTATTCAGTTTTCATCTCTTTATTCTGCCATTGAATTTGATGTCATTATTTCATTCTAAGTGAACTTCAGAGTGTGCACTGGTTTCTGTTGTCTTTTATCCTATATTAGATGCCCCTTAGTTCCAGCTTCCTACGTCAGAAACTCAGATCCAGCTTTTGAGCCATAGAAGTTTCATATAGATGTTTAACATTATTCTTCAGTCAGCCTTTTAAAAATAGCATCTCACGTGATAATAAATGTGCTTGTTGTATTTGTTCAATAACCTTGTGCTTTTTTTGTATCTCTTCAACATCCCCATTAAACAATAGAACAGTAACTTTATACCCATTCTGCAAGTGAGAAAATTGAGGCTTTGTTCATACTGTTTTCTGAATATTATGTGACTAAGATCTAGTAGCATGAGAAAAATGATTGATAGTCTTCTGTTTTCCCATTTAGAGCATTGAAAGTCAAATAAAAGTGGTGCAGAAATTCATTAATGGAATACGTTATATGTGGTAAAGATGACAAAGTGTTAAAAAAATGGGATAACTAAAATAAGATCATAAGAAGTTTCATGACAAAAGAATTTTAAATAGAAATTAGAGGAAAAAGAAAATGCTAACATTTAAAGAAGTGGACTGAATATGTGGGTGGCGGGCAGGAAGACGGTGGCCGTTAAAAATTAGAAAAGAAAAATACAAATTTTTCCTTATTATTTTTCATTTGACTTGAGTTTGTAAACACCAACTATTTATACAAGTATTCTGATGAACAAAGAATTATGAGTTCTGTTCATTGTCTCCAACCAGTTTGCACTCTACTTTATCATGAGTTAATGTTTTGTTTATGCCCCTTAATACATATTTTTATAAGATCCTTCAATGTTTAATTTTAGATAATGCTTTATTGCCTGTATCAAGGAATATAATATTTGGATACAAAGAAGCATTCCTAAATACCTAAATAGATATCCTGCAGACTATTTATGCAAGAAAAGACAATGTTATTCATACTCTATGGTAGTAAGATACCATTGGTAAAGCTAAAATAAGGAATTGAATATTTTAACAGAAAACTTAGTGGACCATGTCTTAGGCATCCATTTTATTAGAGGTACTTTACACAAGTTGGTTCATCTGATCAGCAACCCTGCTAGTTATGCCTTGTTTTCCATACTTTTAACACTAGGGAAAATATGGTTCAAGCTTAAGAGCTTGCTAATAAATTGAGTTGTTTGGGAATTGAATGAAAGCATTTTTGTCTCCAAGGTGCTTGTAAGTTTCTCATTTGTTACAGCATGGCAGATTTTCAAGCACAGGAAATAACTGAAAGACTGAAACAATGAACACATATATGCACAACAATTTCAGTATTTATTAACCACTTCACCTTATTTGTTCTGCCTTATAGGAGTGTATAATTTACATTAAAATTAATCCTTTTAAAATGAAGTCTTTAATGAGTTTTGACGTGTGTGTGTGTGTGTGTGTGTAAAATTATAATCAAGAAATAGAAAATCCCCAACATCCTAACAATTTGTCATTGGTATCTTCGCAGTTCATCAGTTTGTCCATCTCCATCCCTAAAATATTCACCTGCTTGCTTTCTTCTAGTTTTACTATTTCTGAAATTACTTATAAATCAATTCAGACAATATTTTGTATCTGATTCTTTCACTTACTGTTGTTTTGAATATCAACTAGCTTGTTACATACATTAGTAGTTTGTCCTGTTTTAGTGACTAATAGTATATACCATTATATGGATAGAGTTATAATTTATCATTCTCAAACTGATGGAAACTTGGGATTTTTATAATATTTAGCTATTAGGAACAAAACTAATATGAATTTTGTAGAAATGTCTTTGTGTGGTGTTAACATGTCCTGATCTTATCTCCCTACCTTCTGGTGCACATCTAGGTAAATCAATGAGAAATTCCAGATGTTTCCTCTTTAGATGCTGGCAGGGAGTTCAGACTAAGGAACTGATCATGAGTACCCCCTCCCTAGCCCCACCTCTAATCACAAAGAAACCCCAAATTCCCTTCCTGATTGACAGTCTACCCTGATCTCCCTAGACATTTCAATGTGTGATTATTGTCTTTTCATGTCCTGTTGGTATATATGTAACATCATCTATCTTGACATCTATATTAATAGTCTGTGGCTGCTATAACAAATTATTGCATGCTACTACATACATATTACATACACAAAATTATTACCTTATAGTTCTGCATAGTAGAAATGTCAGGGGACTGAAATTAATATGTTGGCATTACTTCATTACTTTTTGAAGGGTCTAGGAGAAAATTCAGTTTTGCCTTTTTCAATTTCTAGCCACCATTTGCAATCACTGATAACTCCTTTCTCCAACTACAGGCTAACAGTGCAGTGACATTTTCAAACCTCTCTCTGACTAGCTCAGTTCTGTTATTTCTCTATTTCACTTTAGGAAATATTGCTGTTAGACTTAATCCATCCATCTGTTTTTACTGTTTTCTTATAGAAACTTTATAATTTAAGCTCTTTTGTTCGGCTCTCCCTTTTTTAGTAAATAGTTTGAACGTGGTTTAAGGTAATGATAGAGCTTTGATTTTTATAAATGCAGTTTTCTAAAATTACCAGTATTTATAAAATTTTCAAAATAATTAAATATGTGTATATTTATTTATATACCTAATCTATATAGTTTTTAAAAATATTCCAAAGTATGTGTTGAAAAGACTTTTTCCCACCGAATTCCATTGATAATTTTTCAAAAATAAATTGACAATACAAGTGAAAATCAATTTATGGAATTTATTCCATTCTCTCTATCACTGTGTCTATTAGTATGTCTTTGTTATTTATTTTGATCAGTTTTGAAGTCAGTATATTAGTCTTTCAATAATGCTGTTTTTATTCAAATTGCTTTGGTCATTTTGGCTATTTCAAATCTTCCAGAATCAACATGCTAAATTCTACAAAAGCAACTTATTAGAATTTGAGATTTTATTGACTCGGTAGATTGATTTGGGAAAAATGAATTATAAAAACATTGAATCTTCTGACTCATAAATATATGTCTCCAGTTATATAAACATTTCTTAATTTCATTCAAAAATATTTTATAATTTTGAAGGCACAAATTTCATTCACCTTATATTAAAATTACTATATTTCTTCATATGTAAGTCTACATGATTATACTTTTATTTCCTCCTTCCCACATGTTGTGCCATATTTATCATACATAGATTAGTCTATGTATATTATAAACCCACAATACACTATTAATTGTTTTATTTAGTTATTTAAGGAAATTAAACATAAAATTTGCTTTATATTTACCCAAATTTCTACCATTTTTATGCCCTTCATTTTTTCTATAAATTCAGATTTTCATGTAATTCTATTAAATCTACCTAAATAACTCCCATTAATATTAGTTTTTGTATTAAAAATTCTGGCAACAAATTTACCCCATTTTAAGTGTTTTTATTTTTGCTTTCATTTGTGATAGGTTTTTTTATGTATAGGAAATCTAAAGCTACACTTATTTTTGAGTATTTTAAATATGTCTCTCCATTGACATCTGACTTATATTTGTGGCAGAAAATTTGATTTTCTTTGGATGCAATATTTCTTTTTTCCTTTGATTTTATTCAAGATTTTCTGCTTTATACATGGTTTTCAATAGTTGGAAAATTATGTAGCTATGTTTTTTGAGTTTTTGGTTTGGTCTTTTTTTGTTACTGCTTTTTACTACTTAGGGTTTTCTGAGTATTTTCTTTGTTTTTTAAAATATTTCATTAACTGTTGGAAAATGCTTATACGTTCTCTCTTTTAATATTTCTTAATTCATATTCACTTTTGTCTTTCAGACAAAATAGTTATAGATATTTTAAGTTATTTATTATTGCCTGATCAATAATTTCCATTTTTGTATTCTGATCTTTTTCCCCATTCTTTTTTATTTTTATGTTTCTGTTTGGATTATTTCCACTGACTCTTTCAAGATATCAAGATAACTGAACTTTTTTGCTGTATAAAGTATGAAAATAAACTCATAAAAATATATTTCACTTCTCATCATATTTTTTTTTCCATTTCCTATTATCTTTTCATAGTATCACTCTGCTGAAATTCTTTATCCTTTGATACATATCTAACTTTCTGCTAGATTTTTAAAAACATATTAATGATAGTTTTTCCTTAATCACCTTACTGATAGTTCTGGGTTGTCTCTAAATGTAATTATCTTGACTATATTTTTCTATGGATCATTCACAATTTTTAATTTTTTTAATGTTTGTTTCATAATTTCTATTAATTGCCAATATTGTTTATAATGGAGAAGTGTTGACCTTACCAATAAAATTTATACATATATAAAAATGACCCTTCTCTCCTGTGAGTCCAGTAGTGTGGTGAATTAAATCAATATCCTTCAGGTAGGATTCAGTTTGTTCTTACTCTGTTTTATTAAATGTACCATAGGCATTAGGCCCCTTCAGTGCTGGACTCCTGCTGTTTTCTTCATGCTGAGTGTGAGGCCCACGTAATGAATGGTTTTCCAATCAACTGGACACCTGAAAAACAGAGAGATGATATTTGCTAAGCTCTTTGTTCCTCACAAATAATAGACTAGTCTTTTTTTTTTTTTTTATCACATTGAAAGGCTCTTAATAAAAGTGAGGCGAAGGTGGGAACTTCTCAGTTTTACTCCAGCTTCATTTTTAGTCAAATCTGTATACCTGAGTCTCCGTGATGGCATTTACTCAATATTCCTTCACCATTTTCACTGACAAAACGAGCTCTCTGCTGACTTAGAATATGCTCTAGAACAGAAGTATGTTAAGCTCTCAGTGACATAGTCCTCGGCTTTGGGTTAGTGCAGAATTCTGGGAAAAAAGCAGTTGTCTTGTTATCCTCAGATGACAGACTTTTTTCACAGTGTAAAAAAAATGAACACTAGAGGTGGGGCTGTAATGACTGCCCCCTCCTCAGAAGCAGTCGGCCTTTCCTTGAAGCAGGAGTGGGAGGTTTTTGCCCCTACTCTAATGGTAAGCAGAGTTTGCTTCATTTCAAAGAAGAATTTGTTGCAGGGATAAGATTTGTTCCTGTCATCTGATGGCAGACATTATTCACCTAGGATTCAGTCAGGCCCAGAGTAGAATGAGTTTCTTCAGTAACTCGACTCATCCTCAAATATTGAAATTCGTGAAGAAACCCTTTCCCAGTGAAGGGGCTCTCACATATCTGTTCTATCGCTCATATTTCTAGTGGGCTCCTAATAGAAGCTTGTGGAAAAAAACTTGGGTGTGGATTACATATCTCTTTTCTGACTCCTGCTAGGATTTGTAGCTCTCACGTGTATCCCATGATTGACTTAAGAATTTGTTAAAATTTCAAGGTTTTTCATTTTCCTATGTACTTCAGTGGTTTCCGCTTCCTTCTTCTATTCTCTACCAACATTGAAAACACTTTGCGTGTCTCCATCTCTCTTCAGAGGGGTTTGATGCTTTCAGAATTCAGTTTGTCTGGTTGCCTGTGACCATGGGTCTCAAACTCCAAATCATCTTGTTTCCACCCTGCAGACTTAAGAGTACACAGCATTACTTGCACTTTCTTCTTTTTAAGCAAAAATTCAGCCTGACAAATTACTATTTCAAGTTCCTTTTAGTGTTAACAGATGGGTCTATCTATAGGATAATCATATAAATCAGTTTGACAGAGTTTTGTGGTCTCTCAGTGTGGATTTACAACCATGTTTTCTTCTCAAGTATTAATGACACATTTATTAAAAAAAAAAAATAGAAGAGTCAAGCACAGTGCTATTTTATTTTCATTCATTCTCATTTACTCATCAAATCAGGCCTTTAAGGAAGTTGTTTTATGATCCCCATGAATACAAAGAAATTGTGAAATGCTAGTGTGGCAGAGAAAGTTACTTGACTTCATGTTTGTACTTTTAATCATTAACTAATAAGAAATCTCCATTCAGTAATTCATTTTTTTTTACCTACAGAAAAGTCACATTTCTATTTCCTTCTATGTCAACACAAAGCCTAAAGTACAGATTTTTGAAAAATATAATCACATTAAATCTTTCAACCAAGTCTCCATAGGTATAAGAACCTAGTCTTAATCTTCAGTTATGAAAACAACCCTGTTCATATTTTTGTTTTTTAAAATGGAATTCCTGACACGAGTTTCGGGTTTGTGCCAGATGGTTGTAAATTGAAAAACAAATAAAAAGAGAAATAAAATATCCTTATCCTTCTGCTCCCTGGCCACATGGATCCAATAAAAACAATAGAGAGCGTATTAGTTCTGATAATTAATAGGCCATTTTACCAGCTAGCATGTTAGCTTAAGAAAAATATGACAAAAAAATTTTATGTGACAGAGAATGACTGTAATTTTTACAAATAAGGGGAACTCCAAACAAATCTGGTATTCTTAAAATATATATATCAAGTAATGAAGAATGTAAGTCAGTTAAGTTCTAAGCAATTCATTGATACTGCAGGTTGCCTAACGATGACAGTGGAAGAGGAATTTTACTGAAATAAAAAAATTTGTCAAATGGTTGAACTCTCTTTTTGACCTGTTCTCCAGCTGTGTCAGCTTACTTTTTCTTCTTGCATTTAAGGGTTTAAGAGAGGAGAGGCAGACTCTATTTCCAAAAATGCCAAAGGCAAATGGATGTGTCTTCATTCCTTTTGCAAATATTCTCCCTGGTTATGAGGGAGGAGGCCATTCTGACAGAAAAAGTGAAGATTATGCTCATAGAATCTCTTTTCTTTATTCAGTCCCATCTCTCTTCCTCTGTCCACCTTGTCACATTTCATAGTCATTTCTTTACCTTTTCCCATTGGAGATTTTTACCTTTTTTAGATCATTCCCATTCTTTTTAAATCTCTTTTCTTCATCTCCCTTCACAAAATACACCATATTTCATTTTTATACCATATGTGCTTTCTTTTTTTTCTTCTATATGACACTAATTCCTTATTTCTAAATTGAGTAATAGGAAATTGAATTGCTACCTATTTCCTTTCGGTCTAAGTGAAGTAGCCAAAAATCGATAACTGGAGACAGGTCAACCAAAGGCCTTGTAGGAGATCATTGATCAGTGAAATAACTTCTGTTTTCTGAGGATGTCTGTGTGTATGTGTGGGGGGGATGTCTTTTTCACGTATGTGGTATTTGTGTGTATGTGTGTCTACATGTGGTATACATATGTTTTTGAACTGTTTTGTACACAGTGTTTGCACATATGTGTACCTGTGTTGAGAGTACATGATGGCAAACATATATGATCCAGTTAGCTCTTGTCAAACATGCAAAAAAAATGTTTCTAAATAATGTTTCTAAATAAATTTCTAAAAAATTTCTAAAAAACATTTCTAAATAAATTTGAGGTGAATACAGAAATTGTCTTACATTTGAGCCTGGTGTGTGGTAAACAAAGACTTGCACAAAGTAATTCTCTAATAACAGAAGTAGGAGTAGATTTCTTATTGTGTTTGTATGTTACAATTAACAATGCATTTTTGCTAATAAGATAAAATAATGGCTCTAAATCTCCAGGTTGTCATGGTTAGAAAAGGAAATCATCATTCAAAAAATATGTAATTTATTCTAGGTTCATTCTCCTTCATGTTGTAGTCATTGTGAGATCAGCAAAACTTCTGCATGTTTAATCAAAGTAAGCTATTAGTGTACAGTGATATTGAACATTTATGATAACACTAGTGACCTTACTGAATTGATTATGAAGCTCCGTTGGCAGAGTGTAAATGGTTATTATAAACAGAACTGAAATATGTGCCTAATTACTAGACTGAGTCAGGTATATGACTTCAGTGTATGCTCTTAAACTATTTTTTCAAATGCCCTTCTGGAGCCTATTAATCTGTAAGTAAAGACAGAGAAAAACTGCCATTTTCCAGGCTAGTGTCAGAAGTCAAATTTTCATTCTAATAAATACTGAAATAAAATTAATAAGTAGTGTTTTCTTTGTAAACTGAAAGTAGATATCAATCAACATGTATCTCTTAATACAAATTCTGGGTTGACGTTTCTAGTTTTTCAGTCTTATTTTAAAACACACTTACAGGACCAGATGCTCTTTTCAAGAGATAATTCCACATACTTGCTTTTCTCAGGAAAAGCAAGCATGAGAGAACTAAGATGAAAAGGTTATGGTGTTCTCTATTTTTCTTGGCAGAAATCATGAAGAACCTAATGTAGTTGGACTAAGTAAGCTCTTTGAAAATTAAAGGAAGTTACATCCCTCATGTGATTCCACACAAATATTTCAGTTTGTTTGAAAAAATTGTCACACAATTGTAAACAATCATTTCTCATAGAAAGGTATGAAGGCAGTCTTTCAGAATAATACACATAATTTGCATATTAACACATAGAACTGAAAATATTGTACATTGAGATTCTTTTTATACTACCACCATAAATTTCAGGTAAGATACATTATTAGAATTTATATCCGTATTGTAATATGTATCTCATTATAATAACAAACCAGATAAACTAAGATTTCAATGAGAATGTTAATCACATTCTGTCCCAATAATTTTTTCTAGATAAATTAGTGCTAAATATAACATGGCAGAAACTTTGAATGTCAACTTATCCAGAAAGGTTTAAGAAAGTCACTTAATGAGTTTTTCAATGACTTGAATTAGAAATATAATAGGTTTACAAATTACACTGTCTAGTTGGTAAAATAAGGAAATATATGACTGCCATGTGTTTATAATTGCTAAGAAGTGATATATATGTCTTTTGGTTTTTTATTTTTGAAGGAAAGTTGCAGGCAAGAATGAAGGCGATTATTACTTTTTAATTTGGTTGTTCATTTTTGGTTGCTCCCCCAGGGCCTCGGGTCTCAATTCCGGGTCCTTGGGATGTATGTGGACTATGTCTGGCAGTCTTATCCAGAAGGCTACCAGGGTTCATTTAGAATGTAATTTTATTCAATTCTTGTAAAATACTCTGCTGATTAATGATCATCTCTGACAACTATCATAAAAGTATTGGAGAAGAACACTATCGATCAATTCATGATCTCAGAAATTGTTCTGGCTCCATTCTCAAAGTATGGAAATCCATCATCTTATTTTTCCCCTATCCATTATGTCTTGGTGAATGGCAGCAAAATTGCATTTAAATGGCTATTACTGACAATGACATGGAGGGCAATAAATATGGAAATAGAAATTAGAGATCTTTCAAAATACTCAATGAATAAAAATAGTAATTCTGGAAATATTTTGAATGTAGAATTTTAGATCTTCATCAACAATTGATTGGGAGAAGGTAAAGAAAAAATGGAATCAGCTATCTTCACTTTGATAATTGAACTGCACTAATTTTAATACTGAACTAAACTAAAAAATAATCAATATATTTGCAAGTATTCTTCATTTTATTTCAATGTGTACATATGTATGTGTGTAATGAGATGTAACTTAAGTTATCATCGGCACATATAAACACTCTAATTAGTTATTTTGACAACTATGATTTAATTATACTATACAAACAACTCATATACACTTTTTAAAATGTAATCCTGTGTAAAACCTGTGCATCTCTATATGTTATTAAATGTTATCCTATCACTTAAGTAACTACATATTAGTCAGATATTTGGATATATCATGAATCATTTAATCCATTCTTCACTATATTTTTAATGTCAATAGTTTACAATTTTCACTATGACAAACAGCACTATAGTATACATCCTAATAATAATTTAGAATATATTTCCAGAAACACAATTGAAAGGTTAGCATATTTTATGTTTGATACGTAGTTCTACATTTTATTGATTTTTCACAATAAGTGAAATTAGAATTTTAAATTTATTCTTAGGCAGCACATCAGAACATAGCTATCACTGTGTTTTCTCTGGTGTTTCCCTTTAGCTATCGATAATTTTGTATTTATCAATTATATTGATAATTTTATAGTTATCAATTTATATTGATAATTGTATAAAGTTGAAAATAGTTATTAATAGGACCAGCTTATCACCCATTGTTATCATTTCCTCTACCTACTAGTCAGCTAGCTCACAGGATAACTTACTCCATGGTGCAAAATGTACTGCTTCCCTAATGCCATTTCAGACTGGGAAATCCTGTCACCACATCCTTCCTTAGACAGATAGGATCCTTTCTTTGGACCTCATCTGTCCTTCAGGATCAGCATGAAAAGTTTAATGTATCTTTTGGATAGCAGATATGTTTTTCACTAGCATTTGGGTTGCACTAATTCTTTTACACTTTCTTTTGTTTCACTTTGCTCTGCTTTGCTTAATTTCAAATAGCAGGATTTAAATCTTACCAGATTCTAATCAATTTCCCCTTTAGCATCTGTATAAATACAACAGTGCATGTGTACACATACATGACACTTATTGGTATAAGCATCTAAAGATGATATAGAACTAAGATTTATTGCACTAAATTCTTTCCCTAACAGGACTTTGAATCTATATATTTCTATTTGTATTCTGTACCTATTCAGTCAGTCTCTTCTCTCCTTCTTGTCTCTTTTCTCCTGGTTTTCTTCAAGGCATGAATTATAAAGTCAAGAAACAAAAAACAGGAGTGGGTAGTGCAGTAGAGGATATCTCAGTTGTTGCATTTTAATGTCATTTTTGTCTAATTTATGAGATTGTGGCAACATTTGCTGTACTGTTTCCCATAAATTAAAGATATTCCATGTGCAGTTAAAAAACAATACCAAATTATGTCTTAACTAATCACATTTTTAATATAACAACAAATGTGATTCATAAAATGAAGACTTTTATTTCTAAATTCACCTGCAAAATTTTTCTCCTGTGAAAAATCCCTATTTCACAACACCTCATTTCCATCCTAAGATCTGAACATTTTCCATCTCATTTATTCATTCAATAACTATTTGCCTCAGTAAACCAACTCTGTGGCAAGCAGTTTTCTAGGTACTGGGAGTTAGTCAATAAACAAAACAACTCCATAGCCCTATATTCATGTAGTCTGTAACCTATTAGGGAAACAGATAATAAACAAAACTGAAATCTATAATCTGCATAAGGTGATAAAGACTCAGGGTAAAATAATAATAATAATAATAATAATAATAATAATAATAATAATAATAATAATAATAATGAGCAGGGAAAGATATGAGAGAATGTAAAGGTCAGGATGCAATCTTTAAAATTTTATTAGAGGAACATGACATCATTACATTAAATAGCTTTAAGGCGTCATCATGGTAAATCAGAATTTGTATGTAGTATGTCATGTGTGCCACCAACAGTCCAATTTTATTATTTGCCATATAATTGACCCCCTTAATAGGGCACACTTGTTAGTAATGTGTACCAACAAGACTTCACTGTCAAGGTGTCCTTTGTGCAAAATCCAGAAGGAGAGAGGAAAAAAATGAGCCATTTTAGCTAGCTAAAGAAGCTTAGCAAAGAGCTAGTACAGAATCCATAAGGTTGGAGTTTGGTGGTGAGAAGCCATTTATATTGAGGGTGGAGTGGGGACGGCTGGTGTAGCTAGAGAAACAGGAGAGGACTGAAGATTGCACATTCTCGTAGGCGACTTTCTGTAGGTCTTTGACATTTACCATCGATGAGATGGAAATCTATTGAGAGTGTATAAATCAAATTGGCATTATTAATCTTACATTTTTCAGTTTTACTGAGGTATATAGACAAATGAAATTGTTAGAAATATAAAATGTCAGGCATGCTGATTTGCTGTATGTATGCATTGTGGAAGTATCTCCTCCCTGAGTTAATGAAACTTCTATCACCTCACATATTTACCTTCTTTTTCTTTTTTTGGTGCGAAGTCATATTTTTATAGGCAGTCTCTGGCACTATTCTCTTGAGATTATGTTAAGGTGGATAAGTGTAAAAGCTGACACAGTGACAAAGTCTGGTGTTATATGTTTGCAGCATTTCTATGCTTGGAATTTTATCTTGCCAAGCAGTGCCTTATGTTGCTGCTTATTTATGGCTGCATAAAATCCTTTTCCACAATTACATCACATGGTGTTCTGTGGGTTTCTTCTACACTACAACTGATAAAAGGCATGGTTCCCTTGAGGAAAGTGAAATGACAAAGGTGAGTGGCAAGGTAATTACAAAGAAACTCCCTCTATGTTTCATAAGATTTAATTAAGTCCTACAATGCCCTTCTGTAATGCACAAATAATATTAAACCTATTTTGCAGAGGGTGAAAATGAGGCAAATTGAAAACTAACCAATCAACAAAGTTTCAAAATCAGAATTTTTTTCTCCTTAAAAAATGCACTTGTACTTTTTCTCAGATGAAAAGCTGTTTTTATCTGCACCATTTATTTCTTACTATTTTTCTGATGTTCTGTTTTTAGCTTATAGACTCTCCTCCAGGAGAGAGTTAGGACAGAGAGTCGCGTGAGGCACTGAATTGAGCTCCGAAGTTCATACATGGTAGGTGAACTGTTGGAGATTAATTGCTTACTGACTCTGTCACTGCTGAGCACTCAGGATGTTTTAGCTTTGCTGGTTTCATTAAACCTGTAGTAAGAAAAACATTTGGCTATTGGAAAATTATTTATGCAGTTGAAGAGAAGGTTAAAGATATGAAGAAAGTTAATAGCAAAATCCAGAAATTATAAGGAGTTCATTGTCAGAGTCAGTTTAAAAGATATAAAAGACACTTAGAAATCATAGACTAATGATTACTTCAAGATCTTTTCTTTATTTTATCAAAAATATTTTGAGCATGTCCCTTCACTTGGATCTTTGCTCTGTACATGGGAGATGAGAAGGTCACATAAGGTCAGAGCCAAGAACAAAGAAGTCAGACGTCTTATGCTTAAATGCGGTCCGTGACATTCGATAGTTGTATTTCCTTATAAGTATTACTAAACCTCACCTTTTCAGCTATAAAATAGGAATACTAATAATAAATCTACTTAATTGTTTTGATTCCTAAAGGAAAGGTACAGGCAAGAATAAAGGCACATAGGCAGGTGGATAGGAAAAGATGGGAGGAAAATATTTTCATTTTATTAGTTGTTCATCTTGGTGTTCCTCCTGGCCCCAGGATTCAAACCTGAGCCTTTGGAATATACAGGGATTATGCTTGGTGGGAGGCAGTGGACCTAATAGCTACTCCACTAAGGGATGCTTCGTTGCTTTTCATTTGCATGTTTGTTTTCTGTTTAAAGAAGGGTGCAGGCAAGAATAAAGGCAAGTTAACATGGAGTCAGGAAGAAAGAGGAGGAAGAAGTATTTTTTTAATTGTATTTTAGTTGTTGGTCTTGGTTGTCCCCTCACCCCTCCCATATCCCCAGACACAAATTCAGGTCCTTAGAATATATGTGTATCATGCTTCCTTGGAGGCAGTGAATCCAGCTGCTACTCCACCAGGGCATGTCACCTCACTGGGTTTTATAAGACAAAATATATACACATACAGGTATGTGTATAAATATACACATATATATTTAGATGCTAATATACATATGAAGAGAAAATAATAATTATTCAATAAATGTTACATGGTTGCATTTATTGCTATTATATCTATTATTTTGATATTACATTCACATAAGGCAAGTAACTGTTTTAAGGAATTTGCAGTCTAGCCTGAATTTTAAGACTAAGAGCTTCAAAAATAGCAGCATATATGATAAAATCATTAGTTCTGTGAAGCTTAAAATGAGAAGGGTTGAGCAATGGAATACTGTGAGCAAAGAGAAGTATATGGAAGACTTTAAATGTGAGCAAGGTACTGAAAACTAAAGTGTGTTTGAGCTGTAATAGAAAGGAAGCAGTGCAGGTAACTCAAGACAGAAGGAACGTGTGTGAAGTTGGAAAGCTGCAAGTTCGCACATTCTAGAAGAGATGGAGAAACTAAGATCGTACGTTGGGATTGATGACATTATGAACAACATGAAAGAGCTTGAACATGATATCAAAAACAGGAGTAATTGGAAGCACTTAACAAAAAACTCACCTAATGAAAGAAGTAGGGCAATAAGTCATCAAATGCATTGGAGAGAGAAATATTTGCAATGTGAGTAACTCTAAGTTTGACTCAATAGAAAAGTTGCCAGGTGTGGGTAACCAATTTACAGTGAAGACAGAAGTACTAAAGATCAAAAATATTTACAAAGTCTATACTGCTCATAATATTTAATACATATAGAAGGGAGGGACCAAGAATGAGTGGAATTAGTAGGAGTGACTTCAAAATTTTTAACAAAAATACCCTTGAGAGTGTTGTTAAAGAGACTGGGAAAATACGAATTCATTGAAGGTGGGGAAGGCAAGGATGTATCGGTAAATTCAAATTTGAAAATACAAAGTTTGCTCTGATGTTGGCGATTCAAAGGGAAAATTTTTCTGTTGGACTGGAGTTTAGAAAAAGTAACATAGATATGAAATGTAATATGATAAAAAGTATACAGGTTTTAACATTTATTCAACCATAGTATTTTAAACATGTTTTCAAATTATTTTTCTTATAACACAAGGAAAGTATAAAAACCTAATTAACTAAAATTAAAAACTATGAACATGGTGGAAATTTTTGGCATTGACATATTAAGTAAAGCATTTTTAAAATGTTACTTAAAATTTCCTCTACTTTAAGTTCACTTTTCTTCTTTCTCTGCCAAATGTTTATGTGTAAATCAAATCACCATCATCAGTTCCTTCATACTAATATATCTATGGTTGGAGCTAACTTCTGGGATTTATTCCTTTATATCCAGATTAAAATAATCCATTGTTATGTCAAATTCAACATTTCTTAAAGTTTACTCATAAACAGCTTCTTGTTCCTGGCTCCGGGTTCCTTGAATCATGAATGATAGCATCAAATTAGAAATTCAGGAGTCTGCCCTACTTCTTTCTTTCATCATCTAGTCCAACTGACAATTCTTATCATATATATGCACTGTCTGTTTTGCCTCTTCCTTAATTTTCTTAGTCTACTAGTCTTGCATTAACACTTCTCTAATTTTTTTTTACAATCAAGGTTGATCTTTTTATAAAACAAAAGCAAATTCCTTCCTGAATATCCTTCAGTAATTTCCCTATGCTGCAATGTTGCCATTTCACCTTATCAATATTCAGCTTGAGAGAACATCGTCCTGATCTGCTTTATTTCTAATATCATGTGAAAACTAAATTTAGGATCTAGCACATATTAAGTGCTTAGCAAATATCTAGGAAGTAAATTAAGAAATAATAAATGTAGAATTCCTTATATTAAAATGACCTACTGAAAGAAGTAAAATATATGTTTGAAATCAAGTCAGTTGGAAGAGCATTAGATAACCTTTAAAATCCCAAGATAGTCTAATTGATGGACCAATAATATTTTTAAAATGAAAGGTGTAAGAAAACAATCTTAATAATGTTAATAATATATGTGAAGTTCATCGTTTTCTAAAGCCAATGATTCTTTCATTTCTTAAATGTCTAATTTGAAACAATCTTATTAATTAGTTTGGACAGAAAAAAATAGAATTATATGAATCCATTTGGAAAATTGACATAGAAAACTGTAATTTCACATGGGTTATTTCATTATATTCATTGGACTCTGTCTCCACAGAGGACTGAAATAAATAAACCTGCATTTTTTTTCTGAAATTAGTTTTGCCCTGCAGGACCTCAAATCAAAGATGCAGGTGAATGGAGCAGATATCATCTTTTACACTAAGTGATAGCAGCCAGTTATTTTTGAAGTTTTTGAGAATACTCTTTCCAGGTTACCTTAAAATGGTATGCCCACTCAAAAGAAGGTAAAGCAGATCATCACGTTTATTACAGATATAAATAAGTACAGCGAATAGTCCTTGTGTGGGGGTCTTAGGGTCCTTCAATGATCAAAGAGCATGAGATTTACAACTGAAACTATAAAATTCATTTGACTAGTCAGATGTACTTTACACTGTCCTTTTGTTTTAGGGTCAATTTGAGCATACTTCAAATAGTGTTACTGTAAGTACAGTTGGAAGTTTCTTTTTGTTTTCATGATATGTAGCTTATTAAAATTATCGTTCAAATTCTCAAATGATATCTACTGTGTGTATCTACTGCAAAAATGGTTCATATTTAGATTAGTTCATCACTAAGAATATTAAATCTAATATTGTGTAATATAATGAATTGAAATAACAAATGTATGAATACTTTTTCAGACCCATCATGAATTTTTTTAATTTTTGCTAAAATTTGTCTTAATCCCATTTTGTAAAGTTAAAGAATGACGCATTTCTGACAATTTTATACTTCTAAAAATTGAATGGGTTTTCATGCAAATGTGGTTCCTTACTTTAAAAACTCAGTTGTGAATTTTCAAACCTCTTCGTGTGAGATTTCAGGGACTATTAAGTGTGGACTTTTCAGCTGTTACTGAAGTTCTTGAGTTTGTGATTCCAGATTCTACACACAATCTTCTCACAAATATGACTAGATTCTGGGAGACACAATGAATTATTTTAACATGTCTCTTGTGTTAGACTATTAGGTTATATCAATCTAAGACCGAATTTCCTTGCTCCTAATTGAACTAGAGAGTGAAATTAATGATACTTCTCTTCATTCTGGACGCTAGAGATATTCGCAGTCCATTCTCCTACTTAGAATATGGGACATTCTGAAAGGCTGTCTATGGTAGTAGCTGATAAATACACTATATTTTTCAGAGAATTATGCATGGGAAAAGGATAATTGATTTTCCTGTACCATCTTCACACAGTGATTTTATCTCTTCTTAACCAGGAACATTTGTTTAGAATGAGATTTGGAGTGGAGAGGCAAATTCAGTCATCTCTCTTATTTCTTTAATCAAAAACAGGAGTCACAGAAATTAAGTATCTTCGTGCTTTTTGCCACACAGTATATTTTCTCTGGAATACAGGAATACAGAGCCCAGTCCTAATTAACTACTTGTATTGAAATAAAAAAAATTGGCCACCATATTGGGGGTGTATCAGTTTTGCTTTTTTTTTCCTAAGAATCAGTTATTAGATTCATTAATCATTTGGATGGTCACTTTGTTTTCAATTTCGTTTATTTTTGCCCTAATTTTTATAATTTCATTCCTTCTGCTGATTTTTGGTTTTAATTGTTCTTCTCTTTCTAGTTTCCTCAGGTGTGAGGTTAGAGATTTAATTTGGGCTCTCTCTTGGTTTTTGATGTGCACTTATATGGCTATAAACTTTCCTCTCAGAACTGCTTTTGCTGCATCTCATAGTTCTAGAATCTCATCTCTGAATTTTCATTTATTTCCACATAAGTCTTAATTTCATCAATGATCCAGGAGTTGTTCAGAAGCATATTGTTCAGTCTCCACATCTTTGTGGTTCTTCTAGTTTTATTCTTTTGGTTCATTTCTAATTTCACTCCTTTGTGGTTGGAGAAGATGCTTTCTATGACTTCAGTCTTGCTAAATTTGCTGAGACTTGATTTTTGTCCTAGAATGTTGTCTGTCCTTGAGAATGTTCATGTGCACTTGAGAAAAATGTATATTCCTTTTTGTTTGGGTAAAACACCCTGTATAACATGCCTGTTCAGTTCATGTGATTGTTGCTTTGATTAGGGCTTTTTTTCTTTGTTGATTTTCTGCCTGGAAGATCTATCTATTGGTACAAATGAAGTGCTAAAGTCTCCTGCTATTATTGAATTACTGTCAGTTTTGCCTTTAGCTCTGTCAGCATTTGTTTTATGTATTTAGGTGGTCCTGAATTGGGTGCATATATGTTGATAATAGTTATTCACCAAGTTATTCCCTTGACCTTTACGTAGGTCACCCATCCTTGCTTCATGATACACTTCTTAGTTGTAAAATTGCTTTTTATGACATTGGTATTGCAGTTTCTGATTTCCTTTCATCATTATTGCATTGATATATTTTTCCATAGACCTAGAATTTCAACCTATGTTTGTCTTTAGATCTGATATGTTTTCCTTGTAGGCATATTATTAATGGATCCTGTTTTTTGATCCATCCAGCAACTCTATCTCTTTAGATTGGTGAGTTCATTCCATCCACATTAGGGAGATGATTGAAATGCAGGGCTTTATTATTGTGATTTGAAACTTTGCTCTCTGTTGCTTCTCTCTGCATTCTGTTTCATTTCCTGTTTTTTGTTTGTTTATTTTCCTTTGAATGTTTTGCAGTGGCTATTTCGTCAGTATTGTCTACTTCTTAGCTATGTATCTCTTGAGAATTTAACTTTGTGTCTATCCCGTGGGTTTTCTCCAACTGTACTGCTCTATGATAGATTTTGTGAGTGATGCCATATCATATTTATAAATTTGTATATGAGTTAACTGTTTTGGCTTTATTTATTTATTTATTTATTTATTTTGGTGTCTTAGATTTTGGCATGACTTTCTTTTCTGTCTTAATTTAGCACTGTGGCTTTCATTTTCTTTTACTTTAGACTTCTTCCTAGCTGTATGATGCTGTGGCAAGTGCCAGTCCTTTGATTTCAGTTGGGTTGGATCAGCTTCTGCTCATAAGAAGCAGCACAGGGAGTTTTATATGCAACCCAAGTGCATTTGGGAATACAGCCTTCAGGTAGCCCAGTTACATATTTATGGTTCTGCGTCTGAGTTGAGGCTCCATGAGCATCCTAGGGTTCTGAAGTCTAGTAAGTGTTTGCTTCTGCTATTACCTAACCAGGATGGGTATGATAAACCATTAGTCCAGAGGCTTGGTGAGCACTGGTTCCTGTTGCAAGGTCTGGTGGACCAGTACTTTTTCTGGGCCACTGCAGGTGGGTCTGGTAATTTGGGGTCTGGGGGAAACAAAGGCCTTGATCACTGGAGACTAACAAGAACAGTAAGCTGGTCAGGCATAGCTCAGGGCCTCTTTGGGAAGGCCTGGTAATTCAGGGATCCTGGGGAGCCAAGGCCTAGGGTTGATGAACGATGAGTGGTTGTAGTTCAGCTCTGGGTCTCTCTGTCCTGGTACAGTGATCCAGGCTCCCAGTGATTAGAGGCCTGGAGTGGCTGGAGCCTGGTGAGCACAACAATACCAAGTGGGCACAGCACAGGGCCTCTTCTGAACGTGTTAGATGGTTCAGGTTCTAGAGCAGAGGTCTGGGGACTGTGTACATGGCTAGCACAGTGAAGCTCGATGCGCATATCTCCCAAACCCCTATATTCTTAAATATAATTTATCATATTTTTATTTTACCTTTGTCATTATATTCTTGTAATTATTAGGGTTGAAAATATTTAGATTTTTATTAGAGAAATATATGTAGGGAACTTAGTATACATAAGAGAATCTTTAATTATACTTGACTTCATTCTTTCAGAAGAAGAATCTCAAAATCACTGTGTCTCAGCCATGGAGTTTTATTCACCACAATGTGTTGAACCTCTAGCATTTTTGCTTGGAAAGATATGCCATAGAAAAAACATTGCAAGGCTTAATACGAATAGCTTTGCCATTAAAATATTACCTTTCATTTATTTTTATCTTCTCCTTAGAAAAGATTAGACTCAAAAGTAATAATTAGAAATTATAAGACACACCTTTGTGTCTCAGGCTGCTGAGATGCTGGTATGCAAACCACTTACAGTCTAAGGACATGTGTTCGAGACTGGAGCCTGGGGTGAAAAACAAAAACGTACAATTAGATAGAGATTTTTTTTTAAAATAAAAAAGAAATGACATCCATCAATGTATGTATCTTCATCTATCATCTACATCATCATTTTCTATCAACTATTTATCTATTCATTTGTCTTACATAGAAAGCATTAGATGATCAGAGGAAACATGATTTTAATAGTGTACTGAACAATGAATACATGATACCATTATTCTATAAGATTGAAATAGATGAAATATATCTCATTTTAATGACACTAACAAAAATTCCAGTACCAAATATAGAAAAATGTTATGTATTTTTTCTTATTTCTCACCCAAATAACCTTTCCCTAAAGGGGAAAAACCATGAACTACAATGCTGTAAGTTTTTGTTCATTAGCGGTGGAGTCAATTTGCATTCTGACTGAAATACAAATTAATAAACTTTCTCTAGACTGAGTTCCCTGCACACACACACCCGCAAACATTTACACCAACTATTACAAATTAAGGTCCATGACCACAGAGATTATTTATATAATCATTGGCTGATCCTCAGTGACACATAATATTCACACAATAAAATTTGTTGAGGTGTTCCCTAGTGACTAGTGGTTTAAACCAGGTACAGTCCATATACATGTATTGAACTGATTTATACTTTGGTGGCTTGGTGAAACTTAACTTTAAAACTGTTCCTGCTGTGTTTTGTATGTTTAAATTTGAAAATGTTTTGTCAGGGAACAGGCAATCTTTAAATATATATTTAATTTCTTTAAATGATTGTATTTTATCGTGTTCTATTTATTTTAGTGACTGGAAAATGTATCCAGTTTTCTCAATTTCATATTTTATAACTTGTTCATAGAATTCAATTGTGATTTTTAAATCAGTAGTCTACAATGTTATGCCTTTTGAAAAATCATAATACCTCTATTCTGCTTTTTTGTAGATATAAAAAAATATTTCTAGAAATTTATATTGCAAAATTTACTAAGAACCAGGTTTTGATATTGTTTACCATGACTAGTTTTTTATTATTCTAAAAATATTTCAATAAAGTATATATAAAATTATGTAAAATCATTGACAAGAATGTAAACATGCTAATATAGTTTTTAATTACTTCTGATTTTGTGTGGCATAATAGAAATGATATCGGTAGCTGAATAATTCTGTCTTAAAAGCTTATCATTTCTTACAATTTCCCTCTCATTCTCATAAAATTTGAGATCTTTGAAGGCAGAAATAAAATATTTCCTTAACTAATGCTTAACACATTACTAGAACCTTGTAAATTCCTGATCTATTTCCTGAATGAAGTTAATGAATAATCTTAAGAATGTAAATTTTATTGAAACCACCCTTTCTTTGAGATTTTTCTTTGAAATCGGCTTGTATCATCATTCACACATGGTGTAAAGTCCAAAGTCTCCAAATAATATAAACCACTGCTTTCTTAGCAAGGTCAACTCTAGATCTGGACATTTTGACTGATGAAATATTACCATTCATTTTGCAGTCCTGCTACTGTCTCTGTCATAAAGTCAACTAAACTAGGTTAACTAGATGCTTTTTTTGAGTTGCACCAACAATGCACATATTCATTCATGATTATGGCAAATTTTACTGAAAGTTTAGGTGTAAGGCAAGGTTCTTACATGCAGTGCCATTAACAACTTTAAATAAATAAAAAATGATAATAATAAGAAATGAACTGAAATAACATCTGCTACGCATCAACCTAAGTGTGTCTATCTGTATTTTAGCTTATTAGGTATATAGCATAAAGTGATTTCTTTCTCCTGAAAAAATGAAGCAAACAAAATTAAAGTGAAAGTTGCATAACTAATAATTGTGGCATTAGGATATATAATAGCTCTTTGCTTTTGTCACAATTTTAATTTGTCACTGATTGACTTTCCCCAAATGGCATTCTTCTGCTGTTTTGTTGTACACTTTCTTCATCATTCTCCAGTCACCTCTCTACTTTCTTCTCTTCTAATCCATGTACGTTTCTGCTGATTACTTATATAGGTAACTTAAATAGCTCTTTATTTCTATCTCCTTCCTTACTTCAGAAGTTAACATTCAGCACTTACAAATGTATTTTCTGTACAGAGATAATTTCTTGCTTATTTGAAATTCAAGTGTTAGTTGTTAAATAACAATTTTTTTCTTTCACCTCCAATATGTACACACAACTCATAATGCTTTGCTTAGGAGATGGTTAAGTATATTGGTTTACATTAGCATAATATAGGTTCCTAGAAAACACTTTCTTTTAACTTCCTAGTAACCTGGGAAATATGTTTAGTCACACAATTAATCTAGTCTTTTGTTTCCTCAATGTCTAAAAGGCACACAGAGCATTAAAATTAATGTAATATTCAAGATGGAAACAAATTAAATGCCAATTGACAGATGAATGAATAAAGAAGATGTGGTGTAAATACTACGAAATAATAAAAAAATGAAAGAAATCTTGTCATTTGCAACAATATTGATGTACCTAGAGGGATTACACTAAGTGAAAAAAATCAGATGGAAAAAGAGAAATACCGTATTATTTCATTCACATATGGAATATAAAGAAACAAAGCAAGTAAGCAAACAAAACAAAAACAATATCCTAAACAGAGAAAACAGATTGATGATTACCATAGAAGAAAGGGGTTGAGCAGCACATGAAACAGATAAAGGGGTCAAGTGTATGGTAATAGCTGGAAACTAGTGTTTTTTCATCATGTAGTCTTTACAGATGTAAAATTACAATGCTACACATCTGAACTTTATACAATTTTACAAACCAAGAACACCCAATAAAATTTTATTTTAAAAAATCCAAGTTCTTTCATATTGACACTGACAATGAATATGGAGACTCTTTTCAGTTGAATACCCTATAGCTTTTATACAGAAATATAAGGCATACACAGGCTTAATAATTTCCCATAAAAATTAGTTCTAAGTCAAATAAAGGAACACGAGTTAATGACATTGTGAAAATCTATAGTTTAGTCACAGGTGTGAAAGAAATGTTGACTTTTATCTCTGCAAATGGATGTAAAGCTGCATTTCATGATGAATATGAATGAGATTCTTCACTAAGACAGAAAAAAGAACCAATTTGTTTACTGGGCATTTTAGATTAAATTGGCCTTTTCCTTTTGTACTTGTTTCTGATGCCAAATAGAAAGTAACTTCATCTGATCAAAAATTAAAAATAAACAAACAAAAACAGGTTAAACGAACAAATGAGTAATTAGAAACAAACTAGACCCGTATATGAAAATAAGGTAAGTTTGGATTTAAGCTTAATATATCACACTTTTATTTTTTTGATGTGTGTACTCCTCATAAATGTTCAAAATGATCTTTGGAGAGTAGATTACTCTATTGAAGGGGTCAGCATTGTTTATCTTAAAGACTATTGTCAAAGTACTTTTCTAAAAGGATATAAAAGCTTCATTTCTAACAAATGTATATGAAAGTATGCCTTCCCCTACATAATCAATTGCATATATTTTTTTCCTGTATAAAAGATATGAAAACATTTATTAAATTGTATTTTCCTTAATTCTGGTGAGTTTATTAATCCTTTTGTTTCTTGACCACTTATTCATGTGTGATTCAATATTAATTTGCTTTGCTTAATTTTGCATTGGATTGTGTATGTTTTATTACGAAAAGTCTTTTTTATGTTTACATGGTCAAATGCACCCTTTTTCTTTTATGACATTTGTGTTTATAACTTTTCCTACTAAAGAGTATGCATCATTGGTTTTTGTTTTCTATTTTAATTCATCTGGAACTGATTTTTTAAATTGTTTTAAGAGTGCTCCAATTTTGAAGTCCTTTACATGAATGGGTTTTATCATTTTATTTGAGTAAACTTTTTTTCTGACTGAATTGAAATATCATATTACTCACATATTAGAATCTCATCTTAGGAGATCTCTTTTTGAACTTCTAATTAGTTCAATAGGTCAATGGTTTTAGAGATATTTTCTGATAAATAAAAATGACACTAACCACCCATCACTTTATTCTTGATGTATTTATAATTATTGACCTAAATGTATCTTTCCCATGGTTTTTGTGAATAATGAATGATATCTAAAACATGATGTTTTAATTGGAATTGTTTTAAATTGTACAATATGTCAAATTTAGTTGAATTACTATAGTAATGGATTATTTTGTTTACACGTTCAAGAAAATGTATGCATAATATGCACTTTTCACTTATTAATGTAAGTTTTTTTTAATCTGTAAACAAATGTATACTTTAGTACCTAAGCCCCTATTAAATTTAATCTTTAAAAGTTATTATATTTTCACCACTATAAAAGTAATATTTTCCATTTTATTTTTCTGGGCTCAATTTAGCATGATCATATTCCCTGCTTATATTGAGATATAACTGACAAATAACATTAAGTTTCTAGTGTACAGAATAATGATTTTGATACACATATATTTAGTAAAATTATTACCAAAAAAACCCTCCATCAACTCACATAATTAGTTTCTATTAATAACTTTCAATTACAAATATGTAGTATTGTTAACTAGATTTATCTTTTGGTAATTATGCCCAGAAGTTAATCCATATTTAACTAGAAGTTTGTACCCTTTGACCAATGGCTCTTCAGTTCTTCCCCTACTCCAAGCCCTTGGTAACCACCTTTCTGTTATTTTCTGTTTTTAGATTTTTTATATAAGTAATATCATGTAATATTATGTTTCTGATTCTAATTCATTTCACGTAGTAAAATTCTGTCGGCTCCATGTATATCATCACCAATGACAAGATTTCATTCTCATGATTGAACATATATATACATCTACACATACGTATGTATACACATTGATTCTAATTGGTCAGTATTTGTTATAATAATGTTTACACATTATCTCCAATTATTTTCAACTTATCTTCCTAAAGATAAGTATACAAATTTTGTATATTATATAAATATCTCACTATAGATAGATGTATAAAAATATTATTGAAGGAACAAAGTAACATTACATTATAACATAGATTTATGGTAAATTATCATCTATATATAATGCATTAAGTGTATCATCAACAGCTCAATTCTATCCTTGGTTATAGAATTCATCTCTTTTACCTGATTTACTTTTCACCCTTCCCTCTGGTAACCACTAATTTGTCCAAAATATTAAAATTCTGTTTTTGTTTGGTTAAATTCATTTGTTTTAGTTCTCTAAAGACCACATATTAGTTAAATTATAAAATGCTTAATTTTTCCTTTTGACTTACTTCACAAAGCATAACTCCCTTTAGAATCAAGCATATTGTTGCAAATGGCAGAATTTAATCTTTTTTAATAAATAAGTATTTTCCATTAGTGTATATATGTATGTATGTATGTATTATATATTATTAAATTTTGTCACAATGTTTTATAAATTTCATTGTACAGATTTCTCACTGAATGGGTTAAATTTAGTCCTATGTATTTTATTGTTTTTGATTCTATATTCTGTGTGTGTGTATATATAATCTATCATATATATAGTACATGTTTTATTCAGATATATTCAAATCTTCTTTATCCACTAATCTGTGGATAGATACTTAGGTTACTTCCAGTTCTTGACTATGGTAAATAATGCTTCAAAAAATATAGGTCAAATTAGTGTTTTTGTAGGCTGTTTTGATAGATACCCAGAAGTGGGATAATGGAGTCATATGAAATATCTGTTTTTAATTATTTGAGGGCTATTCTTGTTGCTTTCTATATCGGTTGCTCCAATTTCACTCCCAGCAACAGTGTATAAGAATTTCATTTTTGTCTGAATCCTTGCCAGCTCTTGCTGTTTCAATCTTTTGGGTAATAACCATTTTCACTTGCTATATCTTGTTAGATTTTCAAATAACCAATTTTAAATTGAAAACAAATTAATCTTGAGCTCATTCTAACAGTCCATATTTTTACTCTCACTCCATACCCACATTTTATATTTTGTATGACTTGTTGCTTCTCAGTGAGAAGAAATCCCTTTAGTCTTCGTTGCAAGGCTGGTTCAGTGGTGATAAATTCCTTTAACTTTTATTTCATCTATTAAATTCTTTATTGTGCCTTCGATTATAAGTAATAGCCTAGCAGGGAAGATTAGTCTTGGTTGGCTGTCCTTTTTTCCAACTCTTGCATATACTTTGGCCTGTATAGTTTCTGCAGTGAAATCCACAGATAGTTCTATAGTAATTCTCTTGTATGTAACTTGTTTTTCTCTAGCTACTTCTAAGATTCTGTGTTATCCTGAATTTTTATCATTTTAAATATAACATGTTTGATTATTTGTGTCTTTGGGTTTATTGTGTTTAAAACTCTTTGAGATTCTTGGATGTGCATGTTTGCTTTTTTCTTCAAATAGGGAAGATCACAACCTTTATTTCATCTAATAAGCTTTCTGCCCCTTTCTCCTTCTGGAATCCCTATGATGCCAGTATTGTTTTTCCTGATGCTATCTCATAAATGTCCTAAGCTTTTCTTGTTTCTTTTAATTCTTTTTCTCTTCTATGGTCTTGGTTCTTTCCAGTGCCCTATCTTCTGGCACACTAATTTAATCAAGTGCTTCTTTAAAACTACTGTTGACTCTCTTGTGTTTTTATGTTCAGCTGTTGTGTTCCTTAGCTCTATAATTTCTGTTTGGAATTTTCTCATGTTTTCTCTGGGTTGTAGATATTGTCTTTTTAACCATTTTTCTCCTAACTTAGGTGAACATCATTATGACTGTTGCTTTTTTTTTTTTTTTTTTTTTTTTTTTTTTTTTTTTTTTTTTTTTTTTTTTTTTTTTTTTTTTTTTTTTTTTTTTTTTTTTTTTTTTTTTTGCCTTGCATCTTCTGTTAGTTTGCTTAATTCTGTTGCGTTAGGATTTTTCTATGAGGATTGGTTTTGATGCCTCATTTGGGGAAAATTTCTCTCTTTTCATTTTGTTATTATTCTGCACTTATTCCTATGTATTACACTAAATGGCTCTTTCCTTGTCTTGTTGTAATGGCCTTCTGTTAAAATTTTAACTGCAGACGATAGGCTTCGGTCAGAGAGCACCAGCTGCCGGGGCCTGGAGGCTTTGGGTTGCACATTGGCAGAGCAATTCAGCAATATTTCTAGGTGGGGATGGAGCATCTGTTTCTGGGACTCCTGGAGCCTCTCTTGTGATTCTCCCTGAGAGACAGTTGTAGCATTTACAGCACTTTACTCCTGAAAGACTCCACACTCCGACCTTCGCATGAAAGTGTTCAGCTGCCTGTGCCAGGGTTGCAGTTTCTGACTGCCTGCAGTACTCTAGGTCAGTGCTGACTTGGTAGCCTTGAGAACCATAACCACAGTAATGAACTCTCTGTTGCCATGCACTGCTGATGGCAGCAGGTTGGTAATTTGATCCCCAACTTTATTGTAATAGAGAGTCCATCAGTACCTGTGCCACACAGATAAAAGGCAGTATGCTCTGTCTCTGTTCACTGAAAGTCTATCCCTCATTTCTCCTGCTGAAGTTTTGGGTTCAAAAAATGAAAATCCTTTCATTAGGTGTATGCATACTTCATCTGTCAGCTCCCCCTATTTTCTGTCTTGTGTTCTTTGCTCTCCAGAATCCAACTGTTCTCCCAAGAAAACCTCTATGCTTTCCACACAAAGATGTACGCTCTTTTCTCAGGTGTTTTCCTAGGTGATGGGGTACCCGATGTGGGAGCAGGCTTTTTAATCCCTAGGGAGAACTTTTGTATCACCAATATCCCTTCAACTTACGATCACAGTGCCCATGATTTTCCAGTTCTTGGAAAGACCATGCCTTTCTTTTCTTACTCTTTCTGATGTTTTCTAACCCTTTTTAGAATCAAATTCTAAGTTCTTTTTCAAAAGTAGTTTTGTTGTGTCTGTGGGGAAGAAATGAGCTCAAATCTTGCTAGTCTACCATTTTGAGTGGAATCTGTACTACTGACAGATTTCTTATCATCAATTCATGCTTGATTTCCTGAATGGATTTCGCATGATTGTGATATATTATTTAAAATATAGTTGATTTCATTAAGTAATTTTTTGTGGAGATAATTGCAATGCTATGTAATTGAGGTTAGACTTCAGTCGTGCCCCACTGTATCGCAGTTTACTTACTGTGGCTTCACTATATTGTGGGTTTAAAAAAAAAATCTCATTCTGTATTGTGGAATTTTTGCTATATCGTGGGATTTTGCAGTATCCATATACTTCAGTAGTGAGTACCCACATAGGATTTTATATGTTGTTAAAGTTACGTAGGTTTAAGAGCATAGAAAGTGTTTATAAGAGTGTGGGAATGGTTAATAAGAGTGTGGGAAGGGTTTATAGGAGAGTAGGAAGGGTTTATAAAACCTTAAAATATATATAAATAATAAAATAAATTACAGCGCTGCTACTTCACCTATTGCGGGGGTCTCTGGAACGTAACTCCTGATAGGTGAGGGATTATTGCATTTTATTTTTGTAGAACATTTATCAAGTTTTTTGTATATTATGCTGATTCCAGAAAGTAATTTTATAGTATTCTTTCTTTCTTTATGCTATTAGCCTTTTAAAATACATTGAGTTCATCTCTTCCTTAAAAGTTTTTTCAGATTTAACTATGAAACTACAAGTCATTGTGCTTTGTTTTAGAGAAAGTGATTTGAAGCCATACTTTTAAAATAATTTTCTTCTGTTGCTTTCTCTCATTAGGGCATCAGCTTAGTAGAATTATATTTCCTAGAAAACTTTCAATTTCATAGAAGCTTTTGAAAATATTCAGATAGTATGTGGAATTATTTTTCGATTTAATGTTTTTCATCTTGGAGAGCTATTTCCTTATTGACATTTCTCATTTTCTGTGTTTGTGTTTTCTACATTTTCTCTTTAATTAAGTTGAAATAATATGTGTTTTGTTAATTTTATTAATGAAACAAGTCTTCATTTATTAATTTTATAATTTAGATTTGTTTTACCCCATATATTAATTTCTTACTTTGTCTTCCTTTTTCCAAAAGAGAGAATTATTTTCTTTCTTTCAAAAAATATTTTATTTCTAATTTTCTTGCTGTCATAGTGATGGGGATTATAGATACATATCACTGCTGACATAAATACAGATATAAAATATAATATATTGAGGGAAAATGTGTGGGCAGAGAAGTAGCAGAGCACACTAATCTTGTGAGCTCTCATTTCAGAATCCAGACTGAGCACACATGGACTAGATTCCAGCCACGTGGGTATTTGATTGAGAGACCTCATATGAAATGTGAGCCCCACCTGACATTTTATCTGCAGCCTAGACTTAAAAGAGACCTGAAGTCACCTAGTTTCTCTAAGTACCCCCAGATTTCTCTTAATACCAAGAGTATATGAAAATTTTGAAGTTACATGATTTATTTTTTGTGCTGGTACTGAATGTGCTTACACAAACCAAAATGGTACAGCCTACTACCTACCTAGGTTATATATAGGGAAAAGTTTATACATGAAGTACCTAATTGACAATCATTCTTAGATGACATATGACTCTAAAGACCAAGGACTAGATCAAGGAATCTCCAGACACAAAAGTGATGCTAGCAAAGGGCAAAGGTCTTCACAATAGCATCCTAGGAGAATGATCTTGCACACCAGAAATGGTGACTTCAACCAATGATCTTGTCTGCACAATATTCTCAAAATGACCAACTCTCTGCTAACTCACCAAAGGGAGTAAGGAAATGAGTCCCTGATATCATTCAAAATGCCTCTCATTAATTTCACTCTAGTCTGAAAAAAAGACTATTGAGTATTTATAATTTGCAATTTATTGGAATTTTCTTTGTCTCCTAACATTGTTGCTAAATTACATGTTATTTAAAAGAAGGCTTATTCCTTCTACTGAAGTATAAAGTTTCATATGCATATACATAAAATCTATCAAATTATGCCTAGGTATGCAATTGTGTGTTAAAATCTGTTTTGGTCTATGTTCTTCCATTTCTTTCACTGATGTTTTTTCATAAAATCTATTGGTAGTTTACTTGGTGCATTGATAGTGATTATTGTTATATTCCATTGAGAATTACAGACTTTAGTATCATGAACATGTATTTGTCTGAATTAATATTTCTGTTTCACGTAATAATTTTTATCTTGTCTGGTGTGTGTGTGTTTCTGGCAGGAGAACCACTGGGAGAGCGTTCCTGTTCCATATTCATGGTTATATGGGAATGGGTCATAGCATTTTTTTTTTATTTTTATTTTTTTTTTTTCAGATTTCTAGCTTTATGTTTTCTCTGAGGTTGTTAAGTGAAGAGCTCAAAACATGAAACATTTTTGTCACTTCTTCTTTGTCTCTCAAAACTAAGTCAAATTTAAGAATGTGTTTTTCTGCCTCTAGATCTGTTTCTTAGAGTCACGTAGACCTTGTTTCTCAAACTAAACCTCCCACTTTTAGATACTTTCTTTTACTGTTTTAGTAATTTCTTAGCTTCAGGCTTCTCACATCTTTAAATCTGACCTACCCTTTCTTCTTTCTACCTTTAGTGATTGTTTCTGCTCGATGTTGTTGCTTTTTCTATTTCCCCTCTAAATTAAAATCCTTATGGGAAAGAATATTTTTTCGGTTATTTCTGAAAATTGAAGCATTTTTGGATATTCTTATATTAAGACTTACATGTTTGTCTTTTTTTGTTTTTGTTTGTTTGCACTTACTTGTAACTTAGATCTCTTGAGAAAGTAGCTCAGATTGAGCTGATGCTCTTGAATTTACTCAATCAGGTTTCTACTTGAAGATGATATTTTTTCCATTTGGGGATTTTGTTTTTCATGTTGTCCGTTTTAGAGTTCCACATCTCAGAGGGCCAATCTAATTCTCTTTTTCCTGCTTCTGCTAACAGACTTCTCAGTGTGCTTATCTTATTATTGGTGGTTTAGCCATGCAACCTTCCTTTCCGTATCTTGCAATTCATGCAGATGTCTTGTACCTTAGTTTTTATTAAAGATATTATTTATTAAATTTTTATTTGTTATCCAAGTTGATCTGTTTGGTTGTTGGTGGAAATGAGGGGAGGGCTTTCCAAAGTTATGCTGCACTGTGATACCACTATCCACAATAAAATAAAGTAACTATTGAAGACTTACAGTTGCAAAATTAAGAAATCTTTTTTCTACACAACAAAGTTTCTGGATTCTGTCTCACAAAATAATTTTGAAAATATACCTCTTACACTTTCTCTTAAGTTGTTCATTGTCATTAGAAGATAATGTAGACCACAGTTTTTCATTATTTTTAATTTTATGCTCATACTCTCATCTTTTAACATTAGCTGATTATTTACTCTTTCTATGTTCAAACAAGTGAAAATTCCCCTCTGACCCTGCTTACCTGTTGTTATAATCGCCACTTGTAGCAATTCTTGAATTAGTGAGATTTCTTTATTTGGAAGCAAATGAGAGTTGCAAGATTTGATATTAAAATGATAGTGAGAAAGCCACTTAATTTGTTAAAAGACAAGAAAATGAGACTTGGAAGATATGTTACTGCAAGATATGCACCAAATCATGCAGATTTGTTCAGTGAAGATGTTTCTGCCAGTGCACCTGAGAAGAGTTATAATAGCTTGTTCTGATGTTATCACTCACATTGACACTAAAAGCTGTTCCTAGAAACTTTGTCACTTGGGCCTCTGAAGACTGTTTGCATATGGAAGTGGATCACCATGGTCTTCTGGTTCAATTTATGGGGTGGCCATCTGATTGAGAAGCTGATGATTCATGCTCATTTTCTAGCTATCAAAGTAAAGAGAAATTCTTAGTCTAAGATGTTTAGTTTCTTTAGCGTGGTAGTGTACTAGCCTTTTAAGTTAGGAATTCTGTCAACAACGTCACTGTGTTGAGCAAAGAGGAATGAAAATGTCACTACAACTGCTACACTAATTGGTCTCCTCATCTTCTGATTCCTTAAAAGAAACAGACTCTATATGGTCACCATATATAGAATGACTTCAAAAGAAAACTATGTGTGTCAATATATGTATGTACATGTGTGTATATGTTTATAAATCATCCTTTATGTTTAAAGAATGTTGAAAACAAAACAATGTTTTAAGTAAACAGATTTTTAATTATTTTAGAATAGAGAAAATAGTAACTCAAAATACTTAACAAATTTTAATGAGTAATATTTAATTATAACCCAAAATACAAAACACGAAACATAAAATCCTGTGAAAGTCCTGTGAAATGCAAAGATATTAACAGACATGATAGTTAGAAAATATAATACTAGAATGATCTAAATACATGCATTTTAAGGCATAAAATAATATTTTCTGCAATTATTTTCTAGAATTTATCTTCTAAATAACACTTCTATGTTGTATAGTTCAATATTTTGTGCTAGTGACATATAATTATATTTCAAAACAGGTTGCCATAAATTTAATGAATTTATGCTCAAAATAAAATGGAGCAGCATTCGCTGTGGCTGTCATTATAAATGTATAGCCAATAGCTGATTTTAGCACAATTTTTCCATAGCCTTTCTTCACTGATATTATGCCTAATTATGTATTTCAGGACACGAACTGTCACCTTAACAAAATGAATCTTACTTGACTCTTTTTGCCATTTCCCCAATGACTCCTGCTCATCCTCACTGCCTGATAACTCAGGAGATGGTAAGAAAAGAATTTTTCAGAGTGTCACTAGACCAATGCCATGAACTGATTTTACTAAATACTATTGCCTTCATTCATTCTTTCATCTTGCTTCTCTGCTGGTACAGATTAGGAAACAACTTATCCTCAAATCAGAAGGTGGTAAAGGGCAATGAAATGGGTTGGTGTCTTGGAAATACTATCTTACAAAAGTTGGATTGTTTTTATTATATATGAGTGTATAGTTTATTCTTTGAAAGTGAATTAGAGGCCAAATGACAAGTTAGAGTTTTATCAGATTTGGCTAGACATGTTAGTGCATATATGAGTGTGTTTGATGTGTGTGTGCACACACATGTTCTCATGTATTTCCAGCACCATAAGAATGCTCTTGTGTTCAGAGAGTACTGCTAGTATTGCACACCAGATTTAAATGTTAGGGCAAGTGTGTGTGTATACATGTAAGTTTCCATAATGCCAAATTAAAATTACATTGATATATAATAGTGTTTAATCAAGTTTATCTCCCAATCATAAGTTGTATAAACAACTACCAGTAGATTCTTGGAAGATAGATCACAATAAATTTTGAAATACTCTGCATTGAGATTTATCTGCCCGAAAAAGTGTTATACTTTCTTGTGCTTAGCGGTATATTTCTGACATTGGAGTAGAAACATTATGTGTTCTAGTAATTAAGATATTCAGCCTTAATCTATGATAAGTATGTATTTATAATTATTTTTATAGATGTATGGGCTTAATTTCAATAATTTATGAATAAATATATTTTATAACTTTACAAATCATCAGCATTAGCCTTTAAATATAATTTACATACAATTATTTCTGTAAGTATTTTAAATTCAAAAAGGGAACTAAGTAAGAACTTATTTTACTTCCTAGAATCTAAAAATATTCTGAATGTGGGATGCATCTTAACAATACTGATGTAAAATAACATCTCATATGTCTGTTTATTATCAAATTGTTTAACTTTTTGTGAAATTTATAGTAATTCCTTGTAAAAGAGAAAGACGTATCAGCTTGGGTATTTTAATATCCACTTTGAAGGTAAACATCTAGTATATCTCTGAATATGCATATATAACATATAAATATGAAATCACTAGGTCAGGTAATAGCTCTTTTTACTCTCCCTTAATAACCATAGGAAAATCTGGGTTTCAAGAAAGTATGAAAAGCAATCTTTCAATGTTATTATATAATCAAATGATTATTGAATAATTATAAAATATAGTCATACATAATATTTTCACATGTAGCAAAAATTCAGTCATCTTGTTTTTCCAATAATATTTTACCCATTTTTGTTCCTACTGGCAGGACAACAAGAAAGCTGTGTAAAGGATATCTGGGATTCTCTTGCTATCTCAATTTTTTTCCCTAATGTAGGTGACCGTGCTACACTTTTCTCCTTACCAAATAGCAGAATGATACAGTGAAAATAAACACCTCTGTTATTCTTAGATCTCTATTCCAGGAAGTTCTATAAAAAAGTAAAATTGAAAAAAGTTATGAGTTTTAATGTTTATTTCAGAGTTTTTCCAGGTAATATCACATACAGTTAAAGGGTTGCCAGAAAGCCAGGCTAGCATGATTTATACTCTTTGGACCTCAGAGACAACTAACCACTTTTATCAAAGCAATTCATCAAGCAATGAAAGTACTCTAATAGGAACAAAGAATTAAGAAGAACAGAATTAAGCTCAATGTTGCCTTTGTGGGCTGCAATATGTACTGTCACAAAAGGTCACACACTTCAAGAACGCCACACTTGGTCAGTGCTCTGTGCTTCCATCTTGAAATTCTTAATATTTTTTGAGAAAATGATCAGTTTTTATATTGCACTGGGTCCTACAGATTAGTAGCCAGTTTGGGCCAGCCACTGTAGAAAAACCTTGTAGAAAAATTTCTTTACAGAGAGCCCTTGGTTGGTAGTCTGTTCTAAAAGCTACTTGATGGGCATGTTACTTGCTCTGTTCTTATTCGTAATTTTCCTCTTGAGGTGTCCTTCATGCTAGACTTTGATTATCTTCTTTAGGCTGGAAATTTAGCAAAGAAAATATGGCTTAGATATCTTTGTGATCTCAGTGTCTGGCACAGATGACTAAGTGCTCATTAAAAGCTTGCTTAATTGAATATAATTAACTTGTAATGTTTAGAGGACATTTATTAGAAATGACCATTGTACTGCTATAGATTTTTTTTTGGCACCTTGAAATAGTAAAATATACTTTCAATGAATAGATAACAATTCTACAACTATCTTTAAAAACTATGTGCTCAAACGAAATACTTCTTTTTTCAAAACATACTAAAGAGAGGGGAAAGGATAACATAAATAAAAAATTTAAATGAATGTCTAACACTTCTCCCATTTTGAAACTAAGAATATATATATATATATGTATATCTAAAGACACAACAATTTTTAATATATATGTATACATATGTGTATGTATACACATACACGTACATGACTCAGAATCTGAGAAAAGTATCTCTACTCAAAGTTGATGAACTGTTTCCCATAATTGCAAACAATCAGAGCAAATATTCAGATTCCTTACAAGAATTCCATTACAACTTCCTGCTTTTCATTATTCCTTGAATCACAAATCCTCATGAACTTCCTACAAAATATTTTTAATAAAGTAGTTTATATTCATATCAAAAATAAATCTTGAAGCAATTTTGTATTTTATTTTGCTTGTTCTTTCATTGTTTTTATAAATTTCAGACAAGTTAATTAATTTGAAGATTGGTTCACACAACCAATGGAAACTTCCTTCAAATGAGCTGATCAATAACATTTTTCAACTTCATTGAAATGTGATTGACAGATAAAATTGTAAAATACTTAAAGTTTGCATCATGATAATTTAATACGCCAATGCATGTACAGCATGAAAATATTTTTCCTTTCTACTAGGCACACACCTTTATCACCTCAACTATTTGTCTTTTTTTAATAAGAACATTTAAGTCCTACTTCTCAAATTTCAGTTATGCAATAGAGTGCTATCAGGTATAGTTGCTATCCTATATATTAGATTCTAAGATTTTATTCATCTTAAAGCTGGAAGTTTGTACACTGTACTAGCCTCTTTCCCTATTTCCTGGCCCCTTGCAACTACTTTTCTACTCTATATTTCTATGAATTTACACTTTTTAAAAAAGTATTTGACATCTAAGTGATATTGTGTAGTGGTATCTTTGGCCATTTTGATGTACCTATGTACCACTGTTGGCCATTTTATTATACAAGTCTTCTGTAAAAACTATCTGTTCAGGTCTTCTTTCCATTTTTTAAATAAATTTGTTTTGGTTTTTGCTATTGAGTTCTTTATGGGTTTTGGATATTAACTGTTCATATATATATATGATTTATAAATATTTTCTCTCACTCCATAGTTTTCTTTTTGCTTTTGTTGTTGATGGTAAATCTTTTTGCCTTGCAGAAACTCCTGAGTTTGATGTAGTCCTACATTTTAATTTATGATAGGTTATCATTGCTTTCAATGTCAAATGTAAATATTCATTGTCAAGACTAATATCAAAGAGTTTTGCCCCTATAGATTTTCATAGGGGTAAAAACTAGGATTTTTACAGTTTCAGGTCTAATGCATGATCCATTATGTGGTATGTGAATTTCATGTAATTCAAAGTGAAAATACTATATGTAAATAGAATTTAGGAAAAAATCTCATAACAGAGTGAATGTACTTTGTGCAGTTTCCTAATTATTCTTTTCACAGTTGTCATCTTATATATTGGACTTGAGAAAATAAGAAAAGGAGAAAGTAGTGGAATAAAAAGGAAGGAAGAAAGGAAGGGAGGTGGGAGGGAGAGAAAATAGCAAAATTGCCAACTATCATATACATGAGTCAGAATGCCATTGAAGTGTTTCTCTCTAACATTAATTATTAATTTTCATTCCTTTTAAGTACATTCCTCTAAAATTGGTCATTATTAGATCAGGTTATAAAACATACTTCCTGAATATTCTTTTATGTGAACTGATTAATAAAGAATTATTCTCTTGAGACAAATTTTATGCTTTAATTTTAGTTTATTGAATCAAAACAGTTTTAAATGAGCATTAATTTTAATGTGAACTAGACACATAAGTTTATGACTTGCCTACTTCTATAAAAATATTCCACCCTAAGGTGGTTTTTTAGAGATAACTCTGCTTGAATCAAAAGGAAGGTAAAGCTGATCTTGGGCATGACGATGTTTATCTAAGGAGCCATCTGGAACCATTCCAGCTAGGAAAATAATGGAGAAATTGTTAGTTTCTCTCTCATCTGGGATGATCCAATGAGTCAGCAGTTTCTATATTTCTAGAGAGACCTACTTGATTCTTGAGAAAACATTGTTTCCTACAGATAAGAAGTAATACGCCTTCATCATGCTGAAAGTAAGATAATGGGAGACACTATCATACATTAATTCATACTGAACATGATAATACCATAGAAAACAAATAAATGTAGGTTAATTCATGTTAACATAGGTTCTAAAAATAAATTCTTCAGTTTTCAGAAGTCATATCCTAAGAATACTACACAGAATTTAAATCTTGAAGTATATTTCTGACTATAATTCATGAGTGAAATGTTAGGAAAACTTAATTTCCATATCATAATCCCCTCAAACTCCTAAAACAAAATAGAGCTTCATTCTCTTTAACTAAAAAAAAGAGAACAACTTTATAATTTGTCTTGCCTCTGAAGCTCAGTTTGAGACCTCATTTAATCCGACTAAATCACAAAGCTATGCTAGAACAAAAAGCAATATTCATGTTTGTAATACATATATAGGTACATGCACATATTTATTTAAATGTGTTAAATAAAGAGTACCCCAAAAGAAAATGGACTAGCTAGATTAGAATTTAATAAATGCAATTGTAAATATTGAATAACATTGAAATTTTAGAACAATGGAAAAACGAAAAACCTCTTGATTAAAGAAGTTAAGCTATATTACTTATCTATCACAGTCTTCCATCCTTGCCTTGTGCAAGATTGCACATTTACAACACCCCTCTTTTCCCTTTATTCCTCTATTTTATATGTTGACGAAAGATAGAAAAGACAGAGGAAAAAATAGAAAAACTTTACTTAAAATTCAAAGTTCTGTATACATATATATAAATACCTTGATTGGTTTTCTAATTTATGGTGCAGTGTGAAGTGAATGGAATAGATTCAGATCATACCAAATTCAAAACAGAGTAGTAGAAGACGCATCCCCCATTGTGTAGTCTGTGGTTGTGGTCACATATTGAGTCAAATAGTTTCCCCTAAATAAGGTTCAGAAACATGCTTTGTCCAACTACTTTATTGTTATGAAGGACTCACTTAAAAATCCACTGGACAAATTGTACATCACAGAAAAGAATTCAGTAAAGTAATAAGCCATTATTAGCAATACCCTGAATTCCCAGTACTACATTTCTACATTTGAAATTATAGTATCCCAAATGTTAAAAATAAATTCATCACTTTAAAATACAAATCATCACTGCTACATTTCAAGAAGCTTAAATTTGGGTGGAGCAATTAAATAAATACAATTACTTAAATCAATTAACATGTTTACTAATTCAGAGGATGATTTCAAAGAAATATATTAATATTAAGTTTGGCACTAAGTCTATCCTTTGTAATTCAGGATCATTTTTTTCCTATGTGACAAGATGTCAAAAACGTCCAAGAAAATATAACACGTGATAACTGTTTTTCATTAGTCTACATTTTTGAGGAACTCTAATTTTAATTAATTTATTTATTTTTCTTTGTTCACAATGCTATATTCATTTTAAGATATTGAAATTGTGTCTCAGTCTATATTTTATACCATACCCACCACCAAAGTTCCAGTGGCTTTTATCACCACCTTTTCCACTCTTTCCTTCCCTCCCCACTCTTACCCAGCCATCATCTTGTGCCCTGTGAGTTTTTCCTGAGGTTGAAATTTTGTTTCATTTCATTATATTTAACATGAGTGAAAATCATGAGTAAAACTATCCTGCATTTTTCTTTTTCTTTCTGACTTATGTATTTCTTAACATGAACCCTTGCAATTCCATCCAGATTATTGCAAAGGTCACAATTTCATTTTTGTTTAGTAGCATAGAATTCCATTGACTATATATATCACAGCTTCTTTTTGTGAGATCTGCTTTTCTTTGCATATTTGCATGTACTTGCACCTTAATAAAAATGAATAATGAAGGAGATAAGAGTATTGTTGCGTCAGTACCCAGATAACACAATTAATACAACATTGATTTATGCAACACAGTTCAATTCAAAGTTTACTGAGTTGCCACTGGAGAGAAAATCATAAGCAAGACAAGCATGGTTCTTTATTTCTGAGGCACACCAACTACTATCTTTTCAAGGACAATATTTATTAAAAGGCAATAAGTAGATGAATTTATATACCTATTAAAAACCATCCTCTTTGTTTTGAAGTTTAACTGTTAGTTTACATAAGTACATACCTAAGAACTTGGAAATAAAGGGATTAAGACTGCCCTCTAGGCTAAAAGTTAATTTAATATACTCTGGAGTAGAGAAAAGATCAGCAAAGTCATCCTAAAAATAAAGAATAGCTTTCAAACCTTGAAGACAAACTGTAACTTGATTGAATATATTAACATATCAAAGAAATAATGTGTCATTCAGAAGGAGCTTGTCAGTCTTGGAAGCAAGGAAAAGAGAGACACTTGGAAAAAACATTTCTAGTCCCCATCCAAATACTCTTCAGATCCAGAAGAGAATCCTTTTACACAATAGATGCTTTCTCAAAACCCAAATTAACACCTAATGCTTTAAAGGTTTTTGACTTAATACTATGTACACCAAACAAATTTCTGAAAGTAATTTGCCTTCTTATGGGATTTACTTTCAGAGAAAGATGTAGTCACAATGATAAAATTAGACTGTGTGAAGGTTTGTGTTCTCATCATGAACTAAGATATTAGCTTTCTAATTTCATACATCGGTCTCTAAGTCTTTAATGAATGTGAGGCTGACTCTGAAATCTACCTATGCTCATTACACAGAAACAATCATCAGTACATGTCAAAATAATAATAATAACAATATGCTTTTTTGGTGCAGGGGGGAGTGTTGTTTACTTTTCTTTTTTTCAGTTTCTAAGTGTAAAAATCTGAGTGCTGAATCATGACAAACTCGTTAAATTAATAAATGCCATCTATCAAAAGACATGGCTATCAGTTGGCTTTCTCTGGCCACAGTCCAATTTAATGGTGAATTTCTCATCACATATGACATTGTCACTCTAAATTTCTATATTTCCTAATGTTTTAATTTTCTAGGAGAGAAACAGAGCTATCAGGGTGATATTTTGAAATGTCTGTGTTTTCCTAACTTAAACCCCATTGAAGGTTATTGCACAAATATGGGGGTATATTACACAAATCCTGGGTGAGATTATTGGTACTGAGAATTTGACAGCCCCTTAGCATGTTAGTTAACATTCTATAAATTTCGTATATTGGAGGATGTCAGAGCATTGTGGAAAGATGATTTTAGAAACAGAATTCTGAAAACAAGTTTGTAAGCATGACACATAGACTTAATGAAAGAGAATTATTCCCCTAAAACTGTGTTTAATAACAAGTGTTTACTTTGGAAGCTAAATCTAGGCCTTTTTCTCATCCCAAATGAAGACCTCTAAAATCCTTGCATCTTTTAATGAATTATCATTTACTCTTTTTATTGAAATGAAGTTGGATTATAATATGACACAGGTGTCAAGTATGAAGTCTTTTAACAACATCTGTATAACTATCTTATATTTGCCAACAGAATTCTAATTTCTCTCCGTTACCATACATTTGACTCCTTCTACTCAATCTACCCCACCATCCCTCCTTCTTCCCCTTCTGGTAGCCACTATTTTGTTCTTAAGAGTCCAGAAGTGTACTTCGTCTCATTTAATTCTTGGCTTCTAGAACCTCTTATATACAAACGTTTTTTTCCCTGACAATGGTTATCGAAATTAGGTGACAGAGAGGAAAGATTGTTTCCTAATTACAGAATAATAATATTATAGTAAACCTTTGATCAGGGTCTCTCTCTCTCTCTCTCTCTCTCTCTCTCTCTCTCTCTCTCTCTCTCTCTCTCTCTCTATATATATATTTTTTTTTTTTCAACCCTATTTTTTCAATTTTTACATTTTTTCCAGATAATTTTGTTATACCTTTCTCTCTCATTTTTCTCTCTTCCTGTTGACATTTCATCAGTGAAATGATCATGGCTAGACTTTATCTGAAATTAAGTACAGCTCCCCTAACTTTCCCCTGGTGATTACCAGGGAGACTTTAAGGACAGAGGGTTGATGTTATATTCTGGGCCCACAGTAGTTGAAGTGGTATTACTAACAGTACTAACAAACTGTGTGTTGATTCGGAGTGGAAAAATGTTACTCTGTGTATGTTTCTCAGTGAATACATCTAGGCCACAAAATTTATTTAATGTGGTAGAATGTGTTGGAAGCCAAGAATAATAATAAAAAAGGAATGTCTCTCTGTTTTTATGTATCCTTTCTAGCTGTTAATCATTGAACAATTCATATCCTATGTGGAATATAAGGAAACAAAGGAACAAAATATAGCAAAATGCTCAAAACTCTGATTCAAGACTGTCCTTACCAGAGGGATGGGAAAGGAAGGAACCTGGGGCTGAAAGATTAAAAATGATAGTGGTGATGGACACTAGAACCTTGATGGAGAGTGTGAGGTGACATGAACATCAGTGAGGTGTAAATCTACTCTCCAGAAAATCATACAGTACTATCAGCTAACAAAATAATATTAAGTAAACCTTTTAATTAAAGAAAAAAAATGAACAACCTTCGAATGTGAATGTGTATCCCTAATGGACACAAAGAGCATCTGTTTCAACAAGACTGAAAAATGAATCAGTCATCTAATGAGACATTTCTAAGGATAAGTGGGGTTCGCACGATATGCCGAATTTGAGATCATTCTGATTCCCTCTACCAAGTGAGATTCTGCCTAGTCTCTCCAGCTTTGTCAATCAGCCTGTCAAAGTTAAAATAAACCCGGGGCAGCTTATCTTTGATTCAAATTAATTAGCCACAGAGTAGTACAATGAAAATTAATTAGGAAAACACACGGTAAGGTAATTCACAAAGCTATCACTGAGAACTGCAAAGTCTCACTCACATTGGACCAATAAAGCAGAATTTGTTGGTGCATTCAGGATAAAGTCTGTGTTTGTGCTTTGGAGTTATTTGCCAGAAGTGTTAGGTCAAAGTCATTGATTCTATCCTGGTAATCTCTGACTTCCTGTGAATAGTTGTTCCTGTGTCTTCTAAACAATCCCCAGGAACTTTATAGCAGTTGTTAGGTTTTGTGATTTTAGGTAGCAATCTGCAAAAGACAGAAACACGTTTTAAAAAATTCAAAATTCTCAAATAAATGCTTAATGACAATAAAAATATTGAAGTTGCAATCATAAACCAAAGTGTTAGCCCTCCACATTAATTGTCTATGGAAAAAGAATAATAATAATAGTTCTTCATAACTATTTTAAAAATATACAATACTATAAAATGTTCTTTAGACGTCCCTCAGGATTATAACGAAGAGTGAAATAATAAATTAAGTTCGTATTCATGTTTAATACCTGAAAATTATCTTTAGAAATCTCAATTAGCTCTGAAGTGCTCCCCAAATTCTATTTGAACACAAGTCAGGTTAACAGATTCTATTAAGTTTCCAGGATAATTGTGGTTCCTAAAATATAACCACACATAGTAAAAAGCTGTTGTACATGGAACAGCAACTCTAAGCCAAACTCTCAGCAACAGTGTTGTAAAGAGCTCCCAGTGTTATTTTCCACAATAAGGCCCACTAGCTGGCAGAACCCCTGGAAGCTACGCAAACAGCAGCACATCTGTTCCCTAACAGGCCCAATGCTGCGTCTCAGTTGAGATGTTTATTCCTTTTACCAGCAACATTGTGAAAGTGCAAAGCCTGGAGTGAGCTGGAAGGAATTTTCCTTGATAGACTTGAGTATCCTACAGGAAGAGAGAATTATTCCTTGTAGGAAGAGAAAATTCTGCCAATGGTAAAGATGGTGAACCCTACACTTTGATTTGTAATACTTGGAGACTGACCTCATTGTCATACAGGCAAATTCAAATGTATTCAATATACCCTGCCCCCTTGTTTGTATGTGAAGTCTTAGGACTAAATAAACACACACTGAAGTCCACAGCAGGAAAGGAAAGTTTTTTAAGTTCATTAATTGGTTTGTTTAAATTGGATTTCCAAAGCTCATTATTTGTTTAAATAAGACATTCAGCCCTGATTTTTCATGCTTATGAGTAAATGGAATACTTTTGCATTTGACAAGCATATTTAAATTTCATGTCTTGTTTTTAAGCCAAGGGCAAAGTTCAGTCAAGACTTTATTTAGTGTCATTGTATCTCTTTTAAGGTAAGACTTAACCTAAAGGAACAAATATTAGCCTTTAGAATAAAAATGCAAGTTTCCTTTGAAATTCCATTGTTTTTATTTTACAAATATCACCCTCTGTACTGAAAACTTTTAAATTTAAATTTGCAAACTTACCATACACCTGAGCTTTAATACTCCTAATACTCAATTTTCTACTACTTCCTGAATACTTAGATACTTTTGCAACTCTTCAAGAGAACCGAATAAAATTCAACATTCTTTACTTTGTTTTCTATTTTATAGCAATTATTGTCTTCTTCTTCTTACCTGCATTGTTTTTTGACAATACATATTATTTTAGCAAAATTGTCACTCTGACTCAGCGAGGTTTAAAAAAATAATTTTCCACATCTATCTAGTCAGTCTATTCATTTCCATCACTACCTACATTTCTTGTCATCTGCACAAGTAGAGAAATCTTCCATATTGTTTTATCCAATCAGCATCTACCTTTCCAATATTTCCATAATCCCAGTTCCCTCCTCAAGGACTCTACCTCTTGCCATGCAAAGCACAGAGATTTAAACTCTCATCAGGGTTCAGTGCCTACAAAGGATCAACATGAATTGTTGAAGTAATTCATTCCATAATCTAGTAGGTGCCAGAGATTACGCTCTTCATTAGAATATAACTAACGAGAGCTACACAGAAGTGACCTTTCTCCTAATAAAGTCAGTTGTCAGTTGGGTCACTAGTCTGTCAATATTCTCATTCCACTCACTCCAACATAGGTGACTGAACAAATACAACTTACCCTCTTTTGTCTCAGTTGTTTCATCTACAAAATAGTGGCTAAGATGCTGGTGGGAGCGAGATGGAAGGAGGCAGAGGGGAGATGAGAATTCACCTTAATGAGTTGATTTAAGAATTAAGTGAAGAAATATGTTCCTGGTTGAGGGCATTTATTTTGGAAGGGCATTTATTCAAGAAGGTATTTTAACTTCTTTCCAGTGTTTCTGGTTAGCTAATTACTGGATCTAGCAAATCATTCAGCTTTGACAGCTCATGACAACTATTGTTGGCATGCTTCCCTGATGCTGCTAGTTTTGCTTTCTCTGAGATCTAAGTCTCCACTGGTATCTTCTTTGTTTTTATAATTGATTATATTTCACTCTGCATTATCATTAACTTATTTATTAACAGCCCTTTCATTATAATTGTTATTGTCATATCTTATAGCTTCACTACGATTTAAGCCTTATATTTCATCTTTATAAAGAAATCACAATTTTGTTATTCCCAATTTACAGATGAGAGAATTAAGTCTGAGAATAGATGGGAAGGCATTAAGTAGCTTAGTAACTCAGACAGCATCCTTCAGCTAGTAAATAAGAATTCATACCTGCATTTGCTTCATTTGAAAATTCACATTCCTAGCATCAGTGTTGTGTCTACTACCATGTCATGGATCTGCATTAGTCAGTCTATTAGAAGACAATTTATAAATGTTTTATAACTATTATTATATTACATTTATTAAAAACATAATTTTTTTACGTAACATCTCTGTAACATCCCCTCCACAGGAACTTGCGTGTCATAGATATTGAATACACACTTTCTGAATAAATAAATGTGTGAATGAATAAAGTTAAATTCATAGAATAGGAAAATAAGGGAAGATGTGAAGGGAAGAGGAACTTATCAGGTTTTCTATGTGTATCATCCTCTCTAAGCAACATAAGCAAAAGTGAAATGAAGGGAAAAAGAGCTGCAGACCATGATGAAGATGATTAAGGAGAGTACAGAGCAGCTGTCAAAGCAAATATCAGGCAACATTAATAACTTTATAGCTCACCATGAGGCTGTCTCAAATATTTCCAAGAAAACAGTATCCTTGCTATTGCACAGATTAAGTGAGACTAATAATCAAGTGCAGATTCAAAGAATATTTTCGTCAGATACCTTGAGCTGCAAAATTTGAAAAAAAATAAAATAAAAAGACATAGTGGAAAAATACATGACTCAGAGGAAAATATTATTGCATTCTTGGAATTTTAATTTGGGGCAGAGTTGATAAGAAACAAGATCTACAATGTTTGCCACCTATTATCTGAGTTGTTTGAAGAGCCAGATAATACCCCCTAACTTCTGATGGTTATCCAAAAATAACTGTGCTCTAAGACTTAACAGTAAAGTGCTTCAGTACTCCCAAGTATTGATGTTACAAGTATTTCAACCTGTTCAGTTAGATCTGAAAGATGATCTAAATGAAAATCTGAAGATAAGGTGCAAATTCCTGCTTTAAATATGAAATTACTTATTTAGTTTGCCATTTTTAAGTTGTAAGGAAACTACCTATGTTACTTTTGTTTATGGACTTACATGTTAGTACATGATACCTATTTATTTTTAATAACTATGCTTCCAAGTGTCCAAATCTCCAGGGGTAGAACCACATATCCACATCACTGTAAGGAAGGGCTGTCAAATTTTCATCTACTCTCTTAATATAGCAGACTTCAACCTAAGTTGTACAAATGACTTATGACATAGCGACATTCTATGTGAAATCCATTTTTGATCCATCCCATAGGACTTTGCTTTTATAATGCTCAAATTTCCCAAGAAAAGAATCATAAGTGACTCAGCTAAAAGAATATTATCTCAGAACTCAACTATGGTTCACACTTGTTTTAAAATCAGTAATCACTTTAATAACTAATAAAGCAAATGGTACTTTCAAGAAAAAAATTTTACAAGGATCAGTAGGAAAAGATTGATGCTATTGTTTTGAGTGACTATGAAGTAGTTAAGGTTAGGCTTCTATACATTCTGTAGGAAAATAAAACTGTCAAGGTAATTTGCCCACTGAATAGGACCAAAAAAGTTAGGGTAAATTGTAACTTGCTCTGATTGGCTGCTCTTTAAGTATGGGTTTCTAAACTAAAGTGGTAAACTGGAACATTTATCATAGCAAGGATGTTTTCTTTTCCCAATGGCATGTCTTTCAATTGATATTTTTCTTTTTATAAAGAATGTGGCAAAAATGGTTAGTTAAATGATTATTCACTTATCTAATCTTTAGTTCATCGCAAAATATTAAAACCTAATGTCTAGATCCTTAATCTTTCTTGAATCAGATTCACACTAGTTACAGGTCTCCTATTTAGTAGTTTTATTTTATAATTGTATAATTCAAACATCTAAAATGTCCATATATGGCTTCTCGATCTAGAATGAAGGAAAAAAGCTCATTGGTTACAAAACAAAAGGAAATGAAGAAAGTGCCAGTTACTTACTAAAATATAAGTAATATAATGAAGACCACGTTTAATTGTTCTTCATGTTTTTGTTCTTCATATTATATATTTTATCACTTTGGAATAAATGATAGGTAAGGAAGATGTATAATTTACTTGTTTAGAATGGTTTATCCCTGAATACTGTGCAATATAACTAATAAATTTGTGGTATAATTTAGGTGAAAGAGATTAGTTGCAAATAATTAAGTTTTAAAAACAGGATTTTATATCATAGAGCTTCAAAAGGATTATCCTAAACAAAAGATATTTTATGCATAAACTTGAGAAAATCCAGACATATTATGAAGTCTTATTTTTAGATCTCCATTTGGGAAAATCATGCTAATTCAGAATGGCCAAAATGTTTTTCTTTAGTCACAAAATAAAGCAAGAATTTAGGGAGTATCTAAACTGGTATTAGAAAATAAAATAAAAAATAAATAAAATTTCCCTTTTACAGCCTCTCTGATCTCGATGAGAACTTTCTTATTATTGTAATGAGTAATCATAGAGACTGATGTTCCCCTTTGCCTTCTTATCTCTTCCCCTTAAAAATAACAAAGACAAGACATTAACTTTTGTGGATCATATTTGATTTACCTCTTTCCAGATATCAAAATTTGGGGGATTTATTTTGTAAATCAATTAGGGCTGCATGAAAATCTTACTCCTTCTGTTCACATGGTGTGGGATGCCTACAGCCACAGGATATGGGGATTATTAGATATGTTTTTTTCTAAAGAGGAAATAGTAAGACAAAAATGGCCTGCCCGAAGTTACAGTTTATGGATTGGAAAAGGCACAGACAATTAAAAGATGGAGCTACTTAGGGCAAATTACTTGCAATCAAGCTGCAGCTAAATGAGCTTCTTGATGAGGAAGCCAAATTTATGTTGTTTCAAACCAGGCAGAAACATTAAAGAAGTTGAAAGGTGAGCAAATGTTAGTACAATTGGATCTAGATAGGTTGATAAGAGAAATTATGGAGGCAATGAAAACAATGCCTTCTGAAATACCCATGCACAGGCACACATACACACACAAAGAATCATACACAAAACACTTCAAAAGAGAAGATTGTATGATTATATACATTTCAGCCTTTGTTGACATCTTATGTAGATGCCCCTGTTCATCATAAAAGCCCTGTGGCTCAAGAAACTCAATCACAGAATTGACTCATTTTCCTCTAAATCTACAATTTACTATAGACATTTTATTTGAAAATGAGGTATTGTTTAAACTTTACACAACTGTGTTTTCACATTGTTTCTCTCCACTCTAAATTATCCCTTGGCAGCTCTTTGAGTTGATTTTGAAAGAATAGATTTGATAATGAATTCAGACTTGCACAAAGCACGAAAGCCATGTGAAAACTTCAAATGTGAAATATCACATTTCTTTTCTTTGCTGCTCAATATATATTTTTGCATTCAGGGCTGCATGCATCAATTTCACTGAAAGCAGGGTATTGTCTACATATATCTGTCTAAATGGAATGACTTTCAGGATTTTTCAACTTTGAAAAGGCATCAAGCTAGGCTATTCTTCATCCCATTTCTGTTGCATTGGAATGTTAGGCATAACAAGGTAGACAAAGGAAAGGTATAATACAAATCCATATTGGCAGTCATCAAATATAAGTATATGTAGAAAGAGATAATTTTCTCCTGACATTTTCCCTTCTCTTGATTCCCTTATCCTTTCATGCATAACATTTTGCATGAACAGAATCTGAAAAAAAAAATTAACAGCCCTTGTTGGAAATAGACAAAAAAAGCTTTCTCCTTCAAATGATCCCCTATAGGAAAGAAAAACTCTCTAATATTTAAGAATTGAAAAGGACAACAAAGACATGCCCACATTTCCAGCAACAAATAAGAATATGATTTTGCTGCAAACATGCTTTTCTTATAGTTGAAATGCAACATTGTTAGCACTGCCCAGACCAGGTCTCCCATTGAAAAGTAGTCTAAACAAAAGGCCCAATACCCACAATGGTCTTAAGGGGCCCTTGCTCCATAGCGACCTCATGTGGTCCAGTGACATCTCATATTTAATATAATGTAAAGAAGCTAAATAGCGAATACTCTATAGACACTGAAAAAAAGTTTGACTGGAAATATATTGCATACTTTCTTGAATTTCTTTCCAATGGATTATATATTTTTAATGACATATTTTAAGCACTGTGTAAGTTGTCACATTAAGTTGATCATTGGTCGAAGGAACATTTGGCAACTGAAATCAGAAAGTGACAGTAATTCCAAATTCTCCCCAAATCAACCAGAGTTGGAGAGTTTAAAAGAAATGGGGCCATGAATAGATGGGACAACATTTATTATTAACTTCCTATTCACTGTTAATTGAGTTCCCCAACATGGGCATAAAAGTGATTTTATCTTAATGGCATCCTTCTAAGCAAGCCTAATACGAGTCATGAGAAGTGCCTGAACAAGTACCTCTCAAGATTGAGGCAGCTAGATAACCAATAGAAGCAAATCCTAGTAAAAGCATAGAACTAAAATTCAAGTGACCCAGATACTACTGAGTGCCATCAATATCTAGCTCAAAAACCCTGTGCAGATTGGTTTACCCTTCTAAAAGAGACTTCCTTATCTACAAAATGAAAGAGTTGAACTAAGTAATAGCAAAAATTCTTAGAATTGTGACTCTAAAAATACTTCTATAGTCTGGATTGCTTCAGACTCGTTTTTTTTTTAAAAGGTTTTTTTGTTGTTGGTTTGAAGAAAGAATGTATAAATATGGAAAATTTTGCTTCTTTATGCAGAACTGGGAGCTATATCTACTTTAGGAGTGGTTGAGGGTAACTCATAGCAGTTTGGTAAATTTGCTTCTGTCTTCTACACAATTAAAGTCCTTGAAAGTTATAGTAAGCCACTTGCTTTACGCAGGTTTGTATTACATTATGTCAAAATATGTCTATCCTTCTCCCTACAGCATTGCTGTAACATGCTTCTTCACAGAAATGACCATGCCACTTAACTTAGATCTTTCAGATTACCTAATCACACGCCATCACAATTTTGCGGGCCTTATTTTTCACCACTCTTCTCCTTGGTTCTTGATGCCCAGTCATACATACCTGTTTCATTTCTTTTAATGGTTCAGATTAGTGACTTTAATTTCAGATTATGGCATTCTCTCTGCTTTGAATGATATGCTGGCCTTTTGATCCCACCCCCAACCTCCAGTATACACCCTTCACCTTGCATATTCTTATTCATCCTTCAGAACTTAATGGTGCCATTTCTTAGCTCAGCTTGAAAAAGGTCTTCTTAATAATTATTATTTTGTAGCAAATAACACAATTTTAATTATTTAGTGATTATGTATGTCACTATGTAAATATATTCCTGTGTAACAGTGTTGAGTATGTCCCAAATTCAATGACTTTGCTGTAGAAAAGAACAAAAATTATAGTTTTGCTGACTTCTACCAGTTGGCCATTTGCTGCTTTCTCCCAGGTTCACTCAACTAGACAGACCAAAATTATTTTATTCACATCCAAAAGCTGATATCAACTGATGGTCTCTCATTCTCCGATATATTAAAATGACTTTCTTGTGATATGACAATCCCAGGACAGTATTATAAGAAGGCAAGAACAGACACTATAAGGCATCTTAAAGTCCAAGATCACAATAAATTTGTCTCATCTTAATCGAAGAAGGATGTAGATGCAAGGATGTTAGAGATAGATTCTGCCTTTTGTTGGAAGCAACAGAAATGTCACATTGCACAATGACATGGGCACAAGAAGGCATGATTCATTGGCAGACTATTTTATAGCTCTCTACTATATTATGCAAAATGATTCATTTAATTTTTATCTTACCCACCAGAATATCAGTTTATATAAATAGGGACCAAGCATTTCTAAATTTCAATCACGATGCCAGCATTTAATGTAGCTTTTTGCATGTTCTAGGCATCTACAAATTTTTGAATGAATAATTAAGTGAATGTATCAGTGAATTAAGTAATTAATTAATCAACAAATACCCATCAAATTTCACAAACTTCTGCCTATCAGTATGAAATTTCAAACACAAAAGGCTATTTATTTCCTTGACTCCACAAGAAAGTAGAAGCCCCGCAAACAAGGCCTAGCTGTGTTGCTTCAATCACAAAACCGCACAAAATTAACAAATTAACTCAAAATCAATTTATGAGTTCACAGTTTTGTCAGTCATATGTATGATATAGCTCAACTAGGTTCTCTGTTAAAGTTTTCAAAAAGCAGACATCAATATATCATTTGACTTGGCTCTTATTTGTAGAATCTGGTGAAAAATCAATTTCCCCAGGGGTGGTAACAAAATTCATTTCCTTGCAATATAATTTAAGATCAGCTCTTCCTTGCTGACTGGTGACTAGGAATCACCTCAGCTCCTCCAAGATGCCCACATGACTTCAGATGCATCCGCCTTCATCTTCAAGCCAGTTTTTAATCAGAGAGTCCTTCTACTCAAATCTCTTCCACTTGCTGTCATGTAATTGCATTAGCCTTCCTGGATAATACAAACTAATCTCTCACTCTTAAAGTCAATTAATTCACTTGATCACATTTGCAAAGTTATTTTTGCCATATAAGATAACATAATCACCAGTATGCTACAAAGGGGTGAAGGTCAAGAGGCCAAAATTCTTTCTCTCACAGACACTGAACAGCAAATTCTTTGTCTAACAGACAGTAGCTAGCAGTACACTTATATTCCAGGTAACAGGGAGATCATTTGGGAACTGAATTTGGAAAAGGCAATTCCAAAAATCCAAGTCTAGTATATCTGCTCTCCTTCCCATAATCCCTTAAAACCAACTAGTATTCCATATGTCAGCTACAATCTAAAATACTTATTGACCTCTGAAAATATTATCATACTGAATTAATTTAACCTAGGGTATTGTCTCTGATAAAGATATTTTCATTCTCAAACATGGAGAAGAAAACACAAAAACAGACTTAGTGTTTATAGAATTTGAATTATAGAGTATTAGAGGCTGACTTGTGTCCTTCAAAATTCATATGTGAAGCCCTAAACTCCAGTGTGTCAATATGTAGTTGTATTTACATATAGAGGCTTTAAAGGAATGATTAAGTTAAAATGAATCCCTTATCCCATCATACTGGTGTTATTATAAGAAAAGGAAACTGGTCACACAGAGAGATTCCAGATATATGCATTCAGAGACCATATGAAGACAGAGTGAGAAGGTGGCTGTCTATAAGCCAAAGAGAGAGACATCATAAGAAACAATCTGCTGACACTTTGTCTTGGACTTTCAGATTGCAGAACTGTGAAAAATAAATTTCTGTTGTCTAAGCTGTCCAGTCTTTGATTTTTTTTTTAATGAAAGTCCTAGCAGTTAATACACAGACTTGGTATTATCCTATGCACCATCAATGGTAAGAATTTATCAGAAAATGTTATCAACAGCTAGGCCGGGTAAAAAAAGAATTTAATGATTAGGGAAAAAAATTCAGATTGATTAGTCATTACTTTATCAGTATTTCAAATTTCCAAGTGTCAGAACATCATCACAGAGTAATTAATAATTATAATGTCTGATAAAAGTAAAAGATCAATGTTTCTTATTTATTCACATCCAATTGTCCAGAATGACAAAATGATGGAGCATTTAACAGAATTAGAGAGAAAGTCTACCATTGTTTATTTATGTGTGACATTGATTAGTCTGCAGCATCATTACTAGTAAGCAAACTGGAAATGCATTCACTGATTAATTAATTAATTTATTCATTGATGAATCCATTCTAAGAATATGTGCTCAGTACCTACTACATGCCAGGCACATGTTTAGGCAATGCTGTAAGTGGTTCAGATAAAGGTCAGGTAAATTCATATTTAGGTAGATGGAAATAACCAAGCACACAATGTACACTCCAACCAGGTTAGTAATGATGAACATAAAATAATGCAGATAGTAAATGGGGTGCTATTTTATATATAGTGATCGGTGGTAGTTTGACAAGCACAGACTTGAATAAAGCTAGAACTTAAATCATTCAAATATTTGGAGGGAAAATGTGTAGACACAAGGAACGGCAAGCCTAAGGGTCTTAAGGCAGAAACAGCCTACACTTGTGTACAAGAACTAGCAAAAGAGAGTAGTTGCTTGAAGAAAGAGAAGGAAAGTAGCAGGTAAAATTAGAGAGATGATCTCAATGACCATTTCATGTGGGGTCCTTCAGGCTACAACAAGGACTCTGGGGTTTTTTTTTCTGGTTATTTTTACAGAAGGCCATCAGAAGTTTAGAAGCAAGGGATTAACATATTCTGAACTTTTTTTTAAAGGACTTCTCTGGAGACGGTGAGAATACATTCGGAAAAAAAAAATCGCAATTAGCTAGTAGCTGTGATGAGAAACCATAAAACTGAAATTTTTGAACTTGGGATGTAAGTTAGTGCTGTGTTTAAATAAATCAACTAGTTTCATCAGGTGTGAGAAGATAGAACTCAATGCCAACATTAATATACTTGTCATGAGAAAATAGGTGACTGAGTTTTCATGAAGTGGGTATCAATGGAAGAAGAAAAATTTGGAGAGAAAAATTCAGAGCTTGGTTTTGAGCACGTGGAAGTCTGAGAAACCTGTAAGATTTTAAGTGTTGATGAACAGTAGGACCTAGATTGGTAGTCTAGGGAAGTAGTTTAGAAGGGAAGGGAAAAATTGGCAGGCTGTTATTACATGTCAGGTCCTCAGAGATAGGAGAGCCAGTGTGGTCATCTAAGAGACCAGTAAAAATGAAGAGATAAAGTTTAAGGATAAAATCCCATGGAGCTCCAAATTTGGAGAGAGGAGGAAGATCCAAAAAAGAAAAAAAGTGAGAAATCAAGCAAGTAAATGGAACACTAACAGAATGTGGAGTCTTGCTAGCTAGGTGAGAAAAAGAGAAAATAACTGACATACTGGGTACACGTTTCTTTGGAGACTAAATGAGATGAAGACAATTTTTTTCTTAGAGAGCACTCAATGTACTTCATATATTTTCAGATAACGGACTTCTTTCACTCTAGGGAAAATAGTATAACTATCTATTTCTCAGGAGTACAGTGACTCAGATGATCAAGCAACACCCAATAAATTGAAGACTGGATAGGTAAACCTGAATATTCAAGGTGAAATTTGACTCCTAAAGGGGATAGGACATCTGTCCTGGATGTGCCCAGTGAAAGTGCTTTAATGAAGAAGGTACACTGTTTACATCAAATCAATGAGTCTTTTCATGTCACAATTTTATTCTGTAATAGTAGTATCTAAAATAATTACATTTTCTCATTTTTAAGTCAGCAAAAAATATTGTTATCAAAGGAGATAATTAGGAAGTATCTTAAACAATGCTTATAACTTGCATTTCATAAACTTAATCAGTTGGGAATGTGAGCAGGAAGTCTCAGTTTTATGATCTCTCGTCTTTCTTTGCAATTTATGCAAATAATCTTAGAATAACCAATGACTCGTGATGCATTTTCAAAGTTTGTAATTTTCACTTTCACAGAAAGAATAAATTTTGCTTTTAGTTGTTTGCCTCTTTTTTTTGGGGGGGGTGGGGCGGTATTACTATTAAGTATCTTCCTACACTGCAGGAAAAAAAATAAACAGAAAAGAAAAAATTGATTATCCCAGCAGTATGAATGAGAATTATTTTTATTTACTTGTTAAATCTATGCAAACCATATTTAAATTTTTCAAAAAGAAAAATATTTGGAACATCTGCATGAATCATAAGATGCTGTACAAGATTTGACCAATGCACCCCATACTTCCATGAGTCACTATCTGTTCCAGTTCTTCAGGTCTGTATACCTACTTTTCGAGATGTATACCTACTTTTTGAGATTCTTGAAGGGTTTAATCCATGTGGGTACCAGAAGCAACAATTTACTTGGTTAAGGTGGCATGCATTTTGTGTGGAGAATATACAATATAATTGAATTTTTTCTTCTTATAATCTGTGCTTTTAATGTTGATATCGTAATTTCTTAAGTGAATACTTTACACATCACCTTGGAGCAAAAATATATTGTCATCTTCTATTTATTAAAACTTACTTTGTACCTAAAGCATATAGTATTTACCAAAGCAAAATTGGGTGAATTTGAGAGGTGCCAAGAAAATTGTGTGTGCTTTATTTTAAAGAGGAGATTTTATAGCTTCCTTTAGTGGTCTCATAAACTCTAAGACTATTATAATTTCATACATTAAATCAATAAAATGATTTAATGAAATTCACCAAATCCCTAAAATGGAATTGTATTCAACAAGGGTGTCTGCGTATTAACAGTAAATTGCACACATCACTCTTTACATACATTTTACTTTAATATAATTTAACAGCTAAAGAATGTATTTTTTTTGAAGGAAAGATTTAATAATAAAATGAATAGGAGGAAAATAATTTTATTACATAAATACACCTTCAGAATTGATTATGTGTTTTAAAAGAAAACAAACATATTTTTCTTTATTAAAAGCAGTTATGTAATCCCAGAAAAGTTGTAGTTTGAAATTGAAAGGGAAGACTATAAACAGACAATTAGAACTACATCTATACATATGGGTATATATGTATATATATCTATACATATGTATGTATATATATATTTATATTCATGTATACACATATATACATGTATATGTATGTATATTTGTATTTAAAAGAGCAGAAGTTGGAAAAGGAAAGTGATGGTTAAGATACATTATTGCTAAACATTTCCTTTAGAGTAATATGTAAAAATATAATTAAGAATATAATACATAAGCACATAGGTAAAAATGAGAATATGCATTTTAAATTATATTTTAAATGTGCTCTTAAAACATGAAGTTAGAAGCTGAATGTTTATGTGTATAGCATTTTTACTGTTTATTTTATTCTGTATAGCTCTGAAAAAATGGTTAACATCTCCTCTCTGAGGCTGCCCTCCAGTGTATTCATTGATTTCCTAAGTGCAATTTTATAACTTAATTTCACTTACTCCAAGTTGTTAATTTTTGGGGAAAAGGGAGGGAACTTTTAAACTCATTAATTACATTCAATAAGATACTCTAGACATGAACACTGTTTCATAGTCCATATAATTAAAGGTTGCCAGTAAATGTACTTATGTTCTAACTAAAAGATGTAAATTTATGTCAAGCTCCTCTCACGACTCCATTGTATTTAGATATTTACAGAATGATTTAAGTTTTATAGCCATTATGTTAAAAGTAGACCAAGGACTTATTTTATGACTTCAAAGAGTAGACACCACAACTCATCATTTTGGAGGTAAGTGCTTTTCTTTAATCTAAAAATTTCCTTTGCATTTTGTTTTTTCAGTGTTACCAAATCAGATTCCTCTGAATTATGAATTTAAGTTTATCTGTTTCAAATCTAATTCAAGGTACTTTCTAAATTTCTAAATCTAAAACCAAATGAATAATGTATCTTGGTCATTTTTTCCAAACATGAAGAAAAGAAAAAGTTTATTATCAACAAATAACTTTATATTGTGATGCAATACTACAGCAATACTTTACAGAAAGATGTAAAATAAAAGCTTTTCATCAATCCTAAAATGGAGTTACAAATATTTGGTCTCTCTATTTTGCTAATTTTTTTTTAAAAAGGAAATGCAGATATATTTAATACTTATCACTGCATAATATGTATTTAGACAAAAAATTTGAGTATATTTTCAACATCAATGAACAAGTTTCTGTTTAGAAGAAGTTTATCTGGTTTGGAGACCCAAGACAGGGCTGTCATAGTTGAGGACTCACATGACTGTCATAGTGGAGGCTACCAGTTGGTGGCAATGTAGCTTAAAAAGACAGTAAGTGAATGGAAACTGTTTCAGGAAGATCTCTTAAAAAATAAAATTTATTCTTGATGAGAGAAACAAGGCAAAACTGCAGTTTTTTGGTTTGAAGGTCTTCCTAGAAATATCTTCTGTTACATTCTAGACATCTTTTTCCCTAAAATGAAGCAGACTAAAATAAATGACTATATAAAGAAGACATTCCAAAAAGCAGATAAATCTGCCAATTCAGAATTTTTTGTGATTACCTTCAAAAAATCAAATAAATTGACTAGATTTATTTCTCTAATTGAATTAAACAATCTAATTGGACTTTGCCTAGAATCAATGAATGGTTAGCACTACATGCCTATGTAAATTATATTGATATTAACTTATCACATAGAAGCCTACATAGAAGCAGTTAAATTATAGTATTAGGAACAGAGTGCAATAAACCCATGCTAGAAGTGAAAACAGAGTACTCAAAGTAAAATATTGCAAGTTAAAATAAAAAACAAAACTTCATGCACTGACTCATTACCTGTCCCTCCTCTAACCCACCTCCTCATCCTCTCTCTCTCTCTCTCTCTCTCTCTCTCACACACACACACACACACACACACACACAAACACACACACACAGAGGAAAACTTTGGATTTCTGCTAACAAATTTTGTTTTAATGCTAAGCAAATTAGAAGAAGCCTAAAAATGTAAAGAAAACCTGGAAGACCTGTTCACATTAATGATGTGGTGAAGAGAGGAAAGAGACTAAAGGATTTTAAAAATACACACACATGCACAGATAAATATATACACAATTTAGAATACCCTTGTTAATTCAAAGTAATTTAGTATAGCATAAAACATATACCTCAGTAGTTTCTTCTGATAACATTATTTTGAAATTTAGCACTAATGATGATAGTGAATATATATTCAATCTCTTAATATATAAATATAAATATTTGTCATAAAATTTTTTAAAAGTTTCAATTGAAATTACCTGAAATGGAACTTTGAGAGATAATCTGACCAACAACTATTTTCATGAATGAGGAAGAGAATCTAAGCTCATAGAATTTAAGAAATTCATCAGTGTTGGCATAGCTATTGAAATAACAAAACTGAGAGTCAAAACCAGTCTACTGATACTGCTTCCATCACTCTGTACCATTTTAACAATTTGAATTTTACTTACATGAAGTGGCACAAATTCTAAAATGAAGCAGTAATGTACTTGGTCAGATCAGCGTTTTATTATCAACTAGACGAGCATATTTAAATAGATGGAAGAAAGTTCTATTACAGATCTAAATGCTATGCTGTATTTTTCTTCAGTGAATAATTTGGAAGCCATTAGTTTCTATATTGAGCAAACCAAAGTATATTTACTCTGAATTTCCATTCCTCTTTTTTTTTTACTTTACAATGTTTCTTTGTTGGTTTTTAAACCTCCTTTTATGATTTGGGTGTCATATTTTCTCTTGTTTCATTGTGATGACCCCTATCAATTCTTTCTTTTACTATCTAAATTCTAGCTAACTTAGTAGAATCTGTATATCAAATATACTGTCAAATGCTTTGGAATTTTATATTGTAAAAATTGACATTTTATTGAATGTCTATAGCTTACTAAAAATGAAGTATATTAATTGTACTCTCTGGACTTCAGGAAATCTCTTTTGTTAGAGACTTTTGTCTTTTGGCTTTTTTCTGAATGTTCAACTATGTCTTGGACATTTGAGTATTCGGAATGAGAATTTCCATTTATTTTTATATCACAAAATATTTTTTCACACTTGCAAGCATTTATGAAATGAAATTAATAAGTAATAAACCATTTTCTTTGGAATATTTTTACTTTAGCTGTAGGTTTTTATAGCTAAACAGACTTTTTAATGTAAACAATCTCAGGAACCAGTTAAATTACACAGAATAGTTAAACACACTCTACACTGGTAAGTAATTATGGAAAATTCTAAGATTTCTTCTTTCACTGATCCATAGATATTCTGTTTCTCAGATCCAAATGAAGTTATGTATATAGCAACTTGTAGAAAGAGCAAATTAAGAGTAATTTAGGGTCACACCCTGGTGGCCTAGTGGTCTAGTACATTTGGAAGCAGTTCCACATACCTCCCAAGGTCCTGGCTTCAGGACCCAGGGCTGCCAATGTCAACAACCAAATTAAAAAAAAAAAATTCTTCTGTCTTTCTTTTCCTGCCTGCCTGCCTACTTTACTTCATTCCTCCCTGTACCCTCTCTTTTTTTTTAAAAAAAAAAAAGAGTACTTTAGGCATTTTTATAATTTGTGATTCAGCAATAATAATTTGAGCATACATGATGATACTTTCTCAAAATCTTTTTTGGAAAGTGATTTAACATCCTCTTCTAAATACTAATACATATTCATTTGAGGAAGATGTCAAAGAATATTTTGTCAATAAGGAAACAAGATGGATAGAAGACACAAAGAAAAAAGTAAGATTTGGAGAAGTTATTTCTAAATAGACTGCATGACACTTAAAAATCTAAGTGAATTTCTGCTTACTAGTATTCCAAAAGATCAGTGGTATGAAATAAAGAATTCCTATGGAAAGAGGCTGTAGATAAACCATAGATGCTGCTCGTAAATCTCACATTATGTTCTCTCCCTTCGATGTAAAAACCAAAAACTTGTAACCCTCTTGCTCTGACAAGCTAGTTGTTAATTATGCAGTGCTCTATATGGTTTGACACATTTCTTTGCTAAAATAAATACACTGACTTTTTACAACCATATAATCTTTTTAGAAGTTGTAGTATTGATTTTCAACAGTGTTCCCCAAGCCTTGTTCTAAAACTGGTGCACTGTTGTTGCCTTTGCTGTTTAGTAGATCAGAACAAGTTTCTAACCCTTCATCATACTCTTCATTTCTAGCACCATTTTTTCCTAAGCTGGAAAAATGCTAACTTTTCCCAAGCAGAATTGCATAGAAGAGCACAGGAAACATGAGCTTAGATTCTAGTTACATTCTTCATCTTACTTGTTCTTATGACCTTGGCCCAATTTTTTTAGCTTTTCTGAACTCCACATCTATATTTTGGAAAACAAAGCAATTAGACTAAGTATTCTCTAAGGCCTTCTCTGAAACACTCTATAGAATTTCAAAGTAGGTCCATTTTGGAATTCCTAGATTTCCCTTTTTTAATCTATTCTAAGAATAGAATTAGTATACATTGTGATATATTAGCATCTGGATTCACAAGAACAAATTGGCAGACCCTTATAAGTAAATTATCTGGGATCTTCTTAAATTGTTATTCAAAATCTATCTTTCATCTACAGTAGATGACAAACAAGACATTATGGATATGAAATAATTATTTTCATACAGTCAGTCTTGTTAATGAGAAAAATTATAATGATCTGATGGCTAAAAATCCTCAGTTGTGGACACTTACGGCTTACATGAATATTGCTATTATGAATATATCATTATTCTCTACATTTTCTATGTTCCTACATGTTCTCTTTCTGATGCTTATATAAAGTAGCTACCATCTAAATCAGTAATATTTTTTACTCTACTAAATCCTGTAACTCCAGCTCCAAATTTCTATATGTAAGGAAAATAAGAAATTTTCTTTAAATTAGCAACTTCATTCTTAAAAAAGCAGTCTACTTAAAAACAATTAATTCTATGTGCATGTTATGATCTTTAGAAGTTGCACACTTAATATTTACACGTAAGAATGCCTGATACTTGTTAAGCTAGAATTAGGGAATGTTATTAATGTTTTGCCTTCTCCCTTTCTCAATTACGTGTGTTAGCTAAAAAACGATGTATATTACCTAGAGTATAATGGGAAAAACACTGACCAATATGAAAGGGAACTTGATGTCCTTCCTAGTTCTTCATGTCTGGTAACTAATATAATTTGTTAAGTCATTTGAAAGTTCATGTATAAAATGAATGTCTAAAATATCCTTAAGGTTCTTGCTAGTTCTTATTTCTATATACAGTGGAAATAATACTCTTTTTTACTTGGTACAGTATATATCATGAATCTTCCTGTTGTAACAAAGAGGAGGAGAAAGATCTGTGACTCTGGAAGTCACAGATAATCAAAGGTATCACAGTTTTGTCACCTGTTATCTCATTTACTGTCTTAAATGAATATTTAAGGGCAATACACATTGAATCACTTTTACAATATTAGATTCAAAAGTAAAATCAAATAAAAAAAATACTACTGAGATTCATAGTTAAATTAAAATACAAATCATTAAGGATTTGTAAAAATATATTAATTTAATATTCAAAACAACTGTATTTGAAAAGAAAACAAAAAGTAAAACTGGAATAAATTATTGAATAGTTGAACCTGTGAAGGGTGCCAGCTTCTGACAGAGAGAAAGCATATTCTTTCAAGTCTCCACAAGAACTAGTGTATGTAGAGTTCCAGTAAACATAGAAATGTCCCTGGTAAAGATGATGATGTTTAAGAATGAATTATTCTTTATATCATAAACATATGCTAAATGAACATATGTCAAATTTCATGGATTGTAAGTGCTTGACAAATAATTTCATTGTGGCTTTTTTTTTTTTTTTGCAAAATATCAGTAGACTAGATTAAAAGAAGACAAAGAAACACAAGGAAAATTTAACTCAATTGATACCGTGTCCTTAGAAACAAAACTGGAATTTGAATCCAGTTACATTCCTTATTCTTCTAGATTAAAAAAAACAACAACAAAAAAAAACGACTATATTGAAAAGAATCAAAGGAAAGCTTACCTCTTCTACATGTGAACATGAAACTCAACAACTAAAATCAGTAAAAGACAAAACAAATCATCTAGAAGCCATTTTGAGCTTGAAACAGTAGAATAAATAACTGGAAAAGAACATGTGTGATATTGGGGAGTCAGGTGGTAAAGATATGTGACAAGAAGACTTCAACAATTTCACTTTTAAAATTATGTAAAATTGAGACTTTATATCAGGGTTCTATTATTTAACTTTATTACCTGAAAATGTGGAGTGGTTTCTTTCTTTTTTTTTTTTTAAGATATCTGAAATTTGTGGAGCCATAGCAATCCTAACATTTGAGTAGCGTCATTGATGACTGCATTTATTTAAGTCATTATGTGAATGATGAGAAAGTCCTGGATTCAAGTATCTAGATTCTTGATTATTAAGGATGCAGGAAAATAATTTTGTTTTGTGAGTCCTGTTCTCATCTGCTCTCTTCAAAGTCCCTGTTTCCAACACAACTTTAACAAAAGGAACAAGTAGAAGGTCTCTGTGAAGTACATTATATGGAAGAAAGTGCTAGGCATATGCAAAATGGTGTTATTATCAGAGTGTCCTGAATTCTGGCAATGATCTGATGTAGAATTTGAATTCTCCAGATAATGACTATGAAGACCTACCTGTCACTGGATATGCAGATGCTTAAATTATAGCTAACGATTCATAAGATGTGGTGCTGATTAAACCCTTAATTAGGTGTTTTCTATTTTTAAACTAATGATGACTCTTATAGCCCTTAGATATTCTTGCTTTCTGTTTTTGGTTTCACCAATTTCAGAACTCACTTAAAATTAACTACAAAAATCAGTGAAGTCTTTGCAGTTAATATAATTTAGTTTATGTTGATACATTGTTAAACATCACCTGTATCATCAAAAGTTATAGTTAATGAGAATATTTTTGTCTATTAGAAAGCCACAATGAGAGCTTTCTAAAAATACTTTAAATCTAGAATTGACCATTTATTTTAATCTGATTTTTTTTAAATGAAAGTTAGGGATTTCCAGACTTCATACACTATTTCTCTTCAAGTCAAAAAATAGGAAATATGCCCCAATTAATTTTGTTAAATATCTATAAATGATAAAGAAATACAATTTCAGTTTGCCTGGGTCCATTTTCAGAATGACACAGCAACTGATGGAAAAGATATGTTTTAACCTTATAAAATTCTAAAAAACTATGTAAAATGTCCATTTTAAAAGAAAAAATGTTGTTTAGAGCAAACCAAGAACCTGTTGGTTCTCTTCTACATGTTGTTGTTCTCCAAGACAGCAGCCTGGCCCTAGACAACAGCTTACAGATCAGTCATCCACATGTTAAATGATGTGGTTAGTATCATGTTTTCACAATATTTTACACTGAAGAGATAAATTCTGTGTTTACATAGCTCTGAGTTTGGTAATGATGATCCCAGAGCTGTAACTAAATAATTGTTTTATTTATTTAAACTAATTTTAGCTCATATAACCTTTATCTAATTTCTCTATAGATAGTAACCCAAAATTCTTATTGAAATATTCATTACTGAGACAATAAAAGATTCCAGTTTTGTCTGTATATATATACTATATATATATATATGTCTCTCTCTGTATATATATACTAGGATTATTCATTTATCTATTGTGTGAAAGGGCATTAAAAAATGGACAATGGTTCTGAATTTCAAAAAGTACCAATTAATATTATCTGAAGGTGGTATAGTCTTGTCTAAATTTCAGTTAATAAGGATTTTTTTCATTTATATGATTGAACAGTATTCATAGCCACAGTTCTGTTGTAGGAAATGAGAAAAATAATTGAATGGCAAACCACACTGCCAGCTTTATTCTAAATGAAGTGCTATTTTCAAATTACATCCAATAGTAAATGATTTGGGGGTGAGGCACAAGGTGGTAAGAGTGTAGATGAACTGACATACTTGAAATCAGATATTTTACAATTAACAGACATGATGAATATGCCTTTAAAAGGAAAGTTAGTAGACATTAAGAAATCATTGAGCTTCCTCAATCGTCTTACTGTAGATCCTCTGAGTTAAGCTTTTACATAATGCTTTGGGATTTTATAGAATATAGTCTATGGGAAAAGGTACACTTGAACTGAAGTTACTGTCATCACCACTGTGACCAGTGCCCTGGAGAGTATCTCCTTATCCAGGCTAACTTTTTTACTTTATTTAGATAGGAAGACAGCATTTCCAATTCATTTCTATCACAAAAAAAGGTCTCTGTAGATGCTGTATTGTCAGAACTTACACATTCTCTTAGTCTGTAATAATTTTTCTTTATTCCTGGTTTAAGGGAGAGACACCCTCTATATTCCTGTTTAGAACAGGGTATCTTTATTGCTCAAACTGTGATCTGTAACAGCTTTGACTATAGCTAAACTCCAGTGCAGTGGCCATCTCTGCAGCCAAAGTCTAGTTCCTGTTGTCACTCAACTAGATGCATGTCTCTGCACCAGCAGATTTACTTCACTGTGAAAAGCACTCACTTTGACTGTGGGAACCACACATAGTTTCTATCTTTGTAAACACTATAGAAGACATAAAAGTTCCAGTTATACAAACAGTTATAAGGTAAAATGATTACCTTAAGGAGAATATAGAACAAAACTCATGTCAGAAAAAGAAGGAACGTAAAATTAATATAACATGGCAGAGACTCATGATTTACAACAAATCAAAGAGTGAAATATGAAAAAAATGACACCATAAAGATGAGATAAGATAGGAATTAAAGTAAAAATAATTGCTTACAAGTGATTGCTGGGAGTACAAGAAAGGAAGAGCCAACATTTAGCTGGTATCAGGAAACTAATGTTCCTTTTTATAGCCAATTACTGATATCTATGCTGAGATCTAGAAACAGCAACTAGAGTGACATTAATATAAAAACTAATAGAATTACTAAGAGATATGTAATTATTGAAATTAGAAACCCTGTATCGGATTAAGCAGAATATGAAGCACATTTTTCTTTACTATTAAAGAAGTACAGATTATATCTGAAAAAGAAATTATACACATTGCCACATAGGAGGATAAGAATATTAATAAATAAAAGTATGTGTGCATGTATATATGATGCAGTATGTCTAATAACAACCTTATAAGGAGGTATTAGAGATAATGGAGAAGAGTTAATATCTATGATGGCTGAAGGCAATGAAAGACAAGAATCTACAGACATTCAAGCAGGTCAATACCCAGAGTGAGAATTGGAAGAAAATATTATTATAGTACAAAATACCATCATGTAACTTGGTTACATATTCCACATAACTTATGAGAGAACATATAAAGAAATACTTTCAAAATGGTAGAACGAAGAAGAAAGCAGAAAAGACATGCCCTACTAATCTCAAGACTTGTAATAAAGTTAGGCAATCTTAGCAACAAAAATAATTTTTGTCCAAATTTTATAATGAATTCTTAAATCAATCTATAAAGTATAAATATCTCGAGAAAACAAAACAAAACAAGGCAAAGCAAAGCATTTTACAGAAAAGAAATGTAAAGGCCGTTTGGCATAGAAAACACTGATTTCATTAGTATTCAGAGACATGTAAATTAAGACATAATATGAGATATTCTATACTAAACAAATTTTGGCAAAAAATACTAAGTATTGGTGTTGATGATGGGGAAAATTTAGAGATAGCTGGTGGGAACTTAATATAATCACTCTGGAAAACAAAATGACATTATCTAGTAAAACAGAATATTCCCATCATCTTTAAGTTAGAAATTTCCCACCTATCTATAGTGCTTACAGAGAGACTCTTGCCTATATATCTGGAGATATACAAATTAATACCAGGGAAGAATTGTTCATAATTACAACTATAAGATCATGGAAAAACAACAACATGTAAATCACTATGATAAAGCTAAATGATTCACAGTAGATTTACCTAAAGAATGTTATATACTAATAAAAATATGTAAATTAGAGGCAAAAGTCACAGCATGGATACACTTTATAAAGTAAAGCAAATGACAGTATAATAAAATTAGCCATAAACAAAAGGAAGCCACGTATCGTTTAAGAAAAACTGTACAGGTGAAAACTGTTTTAAAAGCAAGAAACTAATAAACACATAATTCACTTTTCTCTAATGAAAGTGGTGGGGACGGGAGATGGGAGGAACATTGTCACTATCTGGGTTGTATTTGGTCTTCTGGTGCGAGACTCAGGGATGTGCTTTATAATTGGATTTTATATTTTCTTATATTGTATTATTCTTCCTTACATACTTCATTTTCTGATTCAACTAGTAGTCCATGCTACCATGTGATTATCTACTTTGAATACGAGGGGAGGAATTTTATAATAAGCACAAAGAGCGTGGTTACAGTTTGATACCTAAGTTCTGAGCAGTGTTGAAGGAATGGTTGCTGGTGTCCGTGTTATTGCTGCTCATCACAGAATCTTCCATTTTCATCGGTGGATGGAACCTCCACGCCTCCTAATGTCTAGGGCAAAAGTATCTGCGTTAAAAAACCTGACTCCTTCTGCAGTCACTCCCAAGGTTCATGACATGCCTAGAGTGGCCAAATATCATCCTGGTTGTCCAGTTAAATTTGAATCTCAGAGCAACCATGATTTCTTTTTTAGTGCATATATTCCCAAATATTCATACACTTCACGAAATTTGCCTATACTGAAAAATTATGCTGGATACTTGAAATTCAAATTTAACAGAGCATCCTGTATTTTTATTTACTAAATCTAGCAATCGTAAACATGTTACATCCTTTCAGACTAGAAGGTACACTCTCCTGTCACTGAAGAATTTATTTACTTGAATACTGCCGATGCTTTTTCCTCTCAGTATCTATGCTCTTTTACTATTCACTATGTTTCATTACAGTTTCTTTTTTTATAATTTAAGTTTCAGTCATGAATGCATCAGCATGATGCCAGAAAATAAAGAGAATGATCTAGAGCATGTTGTTTGTCACTGCCTACCTTCCTTAGGACCCTCTGTGAACCAAAACTGTGTGTCAGAGTCTCCTTCTCTTAAGGTAGATTCTTTCCTAGGAAGCTTCCAGCGCTCCCATGTAAATAGAACCATTGAATGCCTTGCCAAAGCATTCTTCCAGGCATTCCCACACATGCCTGAATCCTTAAATAAATAAAGTGTGAGTTCAGTGAGGGGTTCTAGTAGAAATGAATGTTGAGCTGATAAATAGCTCCAGTTCTCAGTAGCAGAGTTTCACTGAGAAGCTTCATCTTGAGACATTTCAAAATGATGCTCATTATCAAGATTTAAATTGTCTTTCTGAGTTTCTAGTTTTTTTCTTTAGTGTGTTCTCAGTACACATAATGAATTAGACAAACGGAATAATAAACATGTTGCAATTTGAAGTCAGATATATTTTCTGGTTTGATTTTCTCTAGACATAAATAAGATTTGCTCTCCTTTAGACCATTTGCAATTTTTCCAAAACCAAGATTAAAAGCAACAAGCAATACAGCAAACTGTTGAGTTGAGGATATTTAATCCAGAAAATTTTAGATGAAATGGTAATGACTTGTTCTATGGAATTCTTATTTTCAGCTTCAGTATATCAATATTGTGATCACATGCCTATTCAGATGTCAATATGTTGATTCCATAAATACTTTTTTTATAGCTATTGCCTTTTGATAATAAGTAGGATGTGTAGGTAAAATCTTATCAAGGAAAATAAAATAGCCCATGTGCTTAGACAATGAAAGAGGGACCTTGATGGACCTAATGAGATTGGAAAATGCTGTAAATTTTTTGTATAGTATGCTTGCAAATCTCTTAATGTTCTTAAGTTTCTGTGCTAGAGACTGGCATTTTTAATAATGTCATTGGAAGCTTTGATTGCTATAGCTTTCTCGGAAATATATTGCTATGATTTTAGAAATGCATGCTTATTACAGGATCACAAGTGATTTTCTGTTTCACTTATGAGTCCTTTGTTCAGGAAAGAATGAAAGAAAAATACTAGTACTGCATTTGTCATAGAACTTGAATAACATCTAATGGAGGAAACTAAACCACGTTGTTGCTTTTATAACCCAGAAAACAAAGGCAGAACATGATCATATGAACTGCTAAAAGATATAAAATTCATCTAAATCAGAACCTGAAATGAAATGATCAGAACCTATGTGCTTGATGTTCTAACCTACTCAGGAAACTTACGTGGTTTGAAGGACTGGTTGATAAGGGAAATGCATTAAACATATTGGCATTTGACAAGACGTTTTCATGAGATTAAAGCTCAAGTAGGATTAGATGATAGTTCATTTAGGTGGATTGCAAACTGATTGAATGGTGGTATTCAAAAAATGCTGGATAGGGCATGCATGTCAATCTGTAATGGAGTTTCACAGAGTTCTGTCCTTGAATATGCTCTGTTCGCTATCAATAACATGAATGGAGTATGGCATCAATTAAAGGAAGACTGACTGAATATATAAGTATGATAAAATGTATTACCAAAAGTATCTTGATAAGTAAGAATGGTAGGCCAGATTTATAAGATGGCATGCAATAAGTACACCCTCACATCTAAAAACCCAATTTAAGTAGAAAAATATGCTAAAAATGAAAAACTAAGGAAATTCATTGTAATCTTCAATCCAAAAATGTTAACATAATCATTTATTATATAACATTATAATATTACTATTGGGATCTCTTATTGAAGGGAGAGATAGATTTTTCCCTTTATTTGGTCAAAACCCTCCCAAAGTGATGTGTTGAATTTTAGTAGGAACATATTAAACATATATCTAGGCAACCCAAATTGTTTTATAAAGGATATGATAAGGATAGTGAAATTATACCAAATGCTGCCTGAGGGAGGGTTACTTACAGAAACTAGGAATCTCTGATCAGAATTAAAAATTTTCAAATTGATGGGGTGCCTGTTAGGGCAATTGTCTCTGAAGGAGAAAGCCACACACTCCTGCCTTCGGTCTTGGATGCGTGTCTGGGGGCGGGTGGGTGGAAAGCAACCGATGTGGACAACTAAATAAAAATATTTCTTCCTCTTTCCTCCCTTACTCCTCTCTCTTCCTGCCTGCCTGCCTGTTTGTCTTCTTTCCTGCCTGAACCTTTTCTTAAAAAAATTTTTTCTAATTGAAAAGTAGGAAATAAAATATGTCTTTTCACATGTTTGAAGCTGTGATGCAAAGCAACTAAATTTTTGTAAAAAGTTGTACAATGGCAGTGAATAGAACTAGTGCCTGTTAAGAAAACAAAATGCATCCATATAAAATTTATATATTTAATTGCCTTTATTGAAGGACTCTGAATGTGGCAGTATCCTCTCTAGCAAATCAGGAGAGTGATGCAAGGCTGGGTCCTATAACGTGGAGGTTGTTTTTGTTTTGTTTTGTTTTTGATAGTTTTGTTTTTATAGAAAAAGGTGGAACAAAGTTATTAGCAAAAGAAAAGAAGGATTCTTTCTGACTGAGGTGGCCACCTTGCCTTTACAGGAAGGCAGAGGGATCTTATGCAGATTTATTTCACTGGTGCGGACCAGGAAACTCCAAATTGATTAGCTGAAATTTCTACTTTAGGGAGAGGCTGAAACTGCAGTTAGTTTAGGTGTTAGGTCATGGGTGGGGCTTGGCATGAAAAACTTCATTTGGGGCTTATTGTTTCTTTTTTTGAATAGATTCAAAATGCAAATCTACAGATTCAAATTTTCATTCAACATTTAAGGGAAAGATACAAGTTTAATTGGTTAATCTGCATTTGTTTATTAGTGTCTAAATGATTATTTAGGATATTGTTGAGATTTTAGATGTTAGATGACAAAATGGACCAGATCAAACACACACACACACACACACACACAAACATTGTTTATCATCATGTGTAAACTGCATTCTGAATTCTGAATTATCACTGGTTACCTAGCTAAGAGAAATCAAACCAAATTCTCATCATTTTCAGATTACCTTTCTTTGTGGAATCGTACACTTGGGAAGATTTCCAACTCCCCAAATAAGTTCGATGCTATTAATGCATGTAATCTACCTATCAGTTATTAGACATGCATTAGAAGAAGTCTAAAATCACTATTGTGTTTCTGTAAGCATGGACTTCTACAAAACTATTAAAAGAAATTGAGTGTTTGGAAAAATGTAAGATGGAGCTTTTATGAGTCTGCATAACATAGAATGAATGTTGTTTCCTGCTAATGACTCTGCCACAATGTTCTAGATAGAGTAAAAAGAGTAGAAAGTCCAAAAGTTCCACACTTACTTTTTAATTTAGCAATGCAAATAAAAAAATTTAATAATGATTAACTTTTCCAACTCAGTAATCTCTGTTTCAGAATATTGTGTATAATACAATCAGTTAAGTGTACAGAGACAGACACAGTGGTTATTCATCATAGAGCTATTAATACTAGCAACATAATGGAAAAATAAAAATGGCAATCAAAAAGAAACAAGTCAAATAAATCACAATAATGTATAAATGAAATAGTATACAGCCTTTCAAAATTACAGAGCTGAAGCAAAATAGTTGCCATGAAATGATGTCTATGATAGTATATTAAGGGAAAAATGTAAGTCTTGAAATACTTTATAATCTTATTTCTTTGTGACTAAGGAGATTATAATTTATATATGTATATATATATATATATATATATATGCGATGGAGAAGTCTGGAAGACAGTGCACTCATGCTGACAATAGACAAGTATTTTCTGAACTCTTAAAATGACTCATATTTTATAATCAGAAAAAAGAACCTTTGTGTCATAAATGTTTTCTAAAATATGAAAGTATCCTCATAACTGCTTTGAAAAAAAAAAGAATTTGAAGAGGGGTAAAGGTATTTTATGTCCATTTTAAAATGGAAATCTAGGACTAGCATGTGTTTTTAACTTTATAATGAGGGTAGGAGCTTGAGTGCAGAGTAGAACACATCCTGAAAGCAATAATGAGACTGTGTGTTCAGTGGCTTACATAAAGTTCTTTTTTATAGAATGAGCAAGGATGAACTGGATACACATGGATATGATTTTGTCTGTGTTTCAATAAATGCTTAGAAATAAAGCCCAGAAAACTGTCAAAATCTATTAGTGGTTTCACTAACACAATAGTTGAAAATTTATTCCAGATGTTAGGGGCAGGTTGAATATATTATCAGATTCTCTCTTCCAAATTGTTGAGATATTTACTTTTGAATTCCAGTGTCCATCATCCTATACGAAGCCCATGTTCTAACTGCGATTATCATTATTAACTTTTCAAATAATATAATTTATATTTAAAATTAAATGATTGCAGTGGTAATATTTATAGAACAAAATATATCAGGTTGCAACTTCTATTAAGTGAAATTTCATTGGTAAATGATCTCTGAAATCATGACTGTCCTATACTCCTACTCAAACTTTAGTATCAAAAATCCTCACTTATTTGAGGTTATAGACATGTAAAGGAAATGTCCTCAAGCACTTATGAAAGATTTATTTTGAATTTGACTAAAATTAACCTTGTTAAATTATAAAATGAATTCTTGCTTTATTGAAAGTTTCTCATAATTTTACGTTTCAATATTTAAAATGCGATTATTGTCCCAAATATATCAAAAAATGGCTTATATTTTTAAGTGAGTATACAGTCCCATACAACAGAAACAGCTATAATTTCCCACTTTTTATAAGGATTAAATTTTATTTTACCTGCAACTTGAAGAAATACTATATTTCACTTAAATGAATATAAATAAATATTGAGTGTACAGCAGCAAAAATAATTGACCCTGGGTTACATGGTTCCTGGAAATAGATCTGTAGGAAAGGTAGAAATAATAGAGACTGACTAACACATGATCAGAGAGTGTAATGTGAAGGTCAGAAGTAGGACCAAAAAAAAAAGGCAGGTGGTAGGTAAATTATTAACATAAGGAGACAAATCAGAGAAATACTAATACTAAATCTAATACTGATTGAGTTGAATTAAAGGACTCTTTCTGGACTCAAATTATAAGTGTTAGAGACTTAATGACAAATGGTCTTTGAGTTAATATTTGTTTCCCTTTGGTCTCTTTAAACAGGACTGACCAGTATAAACAAGTATTTTTGCTTTATATCTGATCATTAGTGTTTGACATTTTCTTTGCTAAACATGGAATATCTATATAGTTTTAGTCTTCATCTGATCTTGGAGATAAGGGATAATACAAAACATATTCTTTTTGCCGTGATGTCAAGTTATACATAAACATAATTCCATCTATGAAGTGTTCAGTGATCACCTGTGGGCACTGGCCATACTGAAAAATTGAGTGTTCATAGGCAAAATATAAGACAAAGCCTCAAGATCTGAGTTAGGAATTAGAACATACTCTTTCTGTTTGTGTACGTGGGTATGTGGTATTTGTATTAGTGTGATTTCAGTTGCCATGATATGAAAGAGTATTGTCACAGGGGAAAAATTCTGGTATGTTGAGTTGAAAAACAGCTCCCCCGCACCCATAGCTCTATTATTCCTGTTTAAAATATTCTCTTTTACTTGAGCTGGAATATTCACAGCATTGCTCAAAATGTCTGGTATTAAGAAATATAAAGACACTCTCGTACAATTCTGTCATTTTTATATCAGCCTAAAGCCAAGGACATGTTGTCACTGAAAAGAGAGGCCATGGTATTGCTAACATGCCACTTAAATTACTCTGAAGGGAGGTGTTATTGCTCCTTGTCTTTAGGAAGATGAGGATTAAAAGGATCAAATTCTTATCTGAAATAACACTCATTTGGTAGTGGCACAACCAGAATGAACAGTAACAATAATGGCAGCAGTTGGTGAATATTCTCATGCCATTCAGAATACAGAATGCTGTGCACTTCTATAAACAATGTGAATAGAGAGCCTGTGGTCTAGATTTCCTAAATCAAATGAAATCAGAATTATAGGGAATTCAGAATGTAAAGTCTTTGGAGATCATCAACACAAGCCACTTTATTTTTTTTAAACAGATGATGAAACTGCAGTACAGAAATCTTAAGTTGCTCTTCAAGAGGTGGCTGCCATGACTAGAAAGTGGCATATCTAAGAGTTTAAATCAGACTCTCTAGGCTTAGGTTGCTGTTCATTTCATGATGCTAGCTGGCATTTCTAAGCCAAAGCAATGTAATTCTTAATCATCCAGCAGGTGGAGTTAGGTCACTTAATCTCCATAAGTCACAAAAAAAATGCTAAGAGGATATGGATCAAGTATAACAGCCAGCTGGCCTACACAGATAGAAATGTCAATGTTTCTATATCAGGAAGGTTTAAATCATTCTGTTTCTTTTTACTATACTGTGTGAAAATCTATGATAACTTTGACCATTAGCACTAAAATATTTTTTTCCAAGGCTCTCTACATCAGTCCATATCTAGCTACTGAGTTGGAGTAGGGAACAGAAAAAGAGGAGTTTTCTTGTTTCTGAGAATTCCTGTTTTTCTTTTTCTATTTCTTTTTCCTGAGACTGCACTATTTATCTCTTTAGAAAATAATGCCATCATAGATTCATAGATACATAGGAGTGTATGAAAGTGAATGGAATCATACTGGTTCATAAGACAGAATTAAAGCAAAACCTGCCATGTATTTCTGACACTAATCAACAAATATCTTCCACATGGTGCCTAAAGCAACCTAGAGTGTCTATAACCTAATACCCTAGTACCATTGATGTGAAGGGTGTGTGCAGGGGTGAAGTGTAGGGCTTGCACTAGGTGGTGTTGGTGACTGGGGATAAGATGTTTGAAGACAAAGAAAATGCTAGAATCTATGTGCATTATGGAGTAAATGTTGACTAGTTTCCTGGTAAAAGTTCAGGGATCAAATTCTATGAACAACTCTTGGATGAAAAACAATATCACTCAAATTTTCCTTAAGGAGTAAATAAGAGAGTCATCCTGGGTTAAAGGGTTCTAATTACTACCTCTGCTCATGTGAGGCTGCTGTTCCTGCACAGGATGATATGTAAAATGTGCTCATGGGATCTAAGGAGTCATCTGGTACAGACCTGGAGAGAAAAAAAAAGGAAGTAAGAAAAGGGATTTAATTACAGAAGACAGATAATCTTGCTTTAATTCCTCTTGCTGCTTTCTTAGTGGCTGCTTTGTGCATAATGATGGCTTATCCTATTTTCCCACTGGGGAGGGGCAAAGAAACTTAATGTATCTTCTCTCCATCAGGCACATTAAATGGCATCCTTTTATTCTGAACTCTCTTTCCTTAAAGTACGGAGCAGAGGGTTAGGTGCACACTGGACACGAAACAAGGAGGAGGAATTAATTAATATTAATTAAATTATAATATGACATTATAAAAATAATTTACTCATGCATATATCTCTGCAAACATAAGATATGTAATGAATTCTTGGTCAAGAATCCATTGTTTCCACATCATTATTCTGTAGTCTAAGGGGTTGTAGGCTGGGAAGTCAGAGTTTCCCTGGTTAGTTGACTGACAGCATCATAACCGTATTTTATGTGAGAAAGATAAATTGCAAAGGGAGGCATGGCAGAAGAGTGGTTCCACCCCCCACCTCCAGCCGAGTGCAGTCCAAATATATCCCAAGGACTCTGGTTTGCATCCAAGATGAATAACTAAATAAAAATGATAACCTTCTTCCTCCTCTCTGTTCCTGACTACTTGTATTCTCACTCTCATTCCTGCACATATCTTTTCATATAAATAGCAAAGACAACTTGGGTGATGTGGGGTTTCATCCAGAAAAATCATTTAAGATCTAAAACCTAGACTCTTTGGCAGAATTTGGGTATAGGGGACAAAGTTTATATTCAAGTACTTTAAAAGTTGTGAGAAAGTTTTTGATCAAGTTCTTTTCCATTTTAATATTTATACATAGGTAACCTTTATAAAAAGGTTTTATATTTATAGCAATTCAAAGAAAGAAAGAAAAAAATCCAGAATGAAGAGATAGAATTGAACAAAAATAGGAGAGGCATTAATTAAGGTTAATAGTCTAAAAATTTAAGCAGGAGTTATCAATAAATACTCTTGTCAGGCTGTTCTGAAATCTCTTGGTACAGATTTTTGCCCCTTCTCTTCCTAACAGATTTTTCTGTTTTCAATCCAGTCATCTCTTTCCTAGACTTCTTTTTTTTCTTCTTCCATTGTACATGGTGTGGTGAGAATTATTGTCCCACGGGACTCCCCTGATGCCTTCTTTCTCAACTTCTAGGCACAAGAGTTCCAACTTTAGTGAACTTTCATAAAACCTTTAGCTGTGTAAAACCATATTCAACAAACTAGGTCTAAGAAGCAACTTGGTTAACTCAAGGTCCTGCAAAGGACACTAAAGGACCTTCAAAGGTATTCTTCAGAACAATAAGATAAAAATGAAGAATGAGGATATACAGATATACAGGTGGCCAACAGGCACATGAAAAGATGTTCCAATTTGCTGACTCTCAGGCAAATGCAAATTAAAATAGCAATGACACATCACCTTACACCTTACATTCCATACTTATCCAAAAGTATGGAAATAGCAAATGTAGGCAAGGATGTAGAGAAAAGGGAGCACATTTACACTGTTGGTGGGAGTGTAAATTGGTGCAACACCTGTGGAAAACAGTGTGGAATTTCCACAAAAAGTTGAAGATGGAAATTCCATACAATCCCACCATACCACTTCTGGGTATGTACCCAAAAAATACAAAAACTCTCATTTGCTAAGTGAAATAAGTCAAAAGAAGAAATATAGATACCAGGTGATCTCCCTTACAGTTGGAATGTAAATAGACAAAACAAAGGAACAGATGAAACAAAACTAACTCTTGGACACATGCAATAGAACTGAGGTCACCAGTAGGGAATGGGATGGGAAGAAGGGGAAAAGTGGTGGCAGAGCCCGCTGGACAATGGTGAAGAACATTTGGTGATGTGGTGAAGGGCAGGGTGTGTTGACACATATCTGAGGAATGAGAAAATGGTACATATGAGGGATCTCCTCATAGGAGTTTATTTTAACGTGTAGAATAAGTTGCTACATTACAAAAATGAAGAATGAATCTTTCCATTCCAGGTGAGATTAGGATCTTAAATAAATGAAGTTTGGTACATTCTGTATCAACCAAAAGACTCCAGGATTTGAAACTGCCTACTTAGTATTATCCTTCGCTTAGTGAAAATCGGTGAGTGTGGAAATTGGGGAACGGCTGACATTTTACACAACTTCATCTGTTGTGTTAGAGGGCAGTGTTTTCCATCAACAGGTGTGGTCTTCTTGGTTTGTTCTTACAAGAACTTCTGGCAGCCGTCCAGACTTCTTGAAAGCTGCACCTGCCAGACACCAAAGCCTTCTCTACCCTCTCAGAGAGAGAATGGGTAAGGATGTTTTGACTCTTTTATTCTTTCATGAGTTTCCATTTAAAATGTTTGTTTTATCCACACAGAGTCCCAGACTTCTTTCAGAGAATAAACTCATTACCAGTGTCGGAACTGGTAAAACCTGCTATGGGGTCTGGAACGCACAAGTGAGCCTATCAGCTTCCTCCCCTACCTAACCCTCCCCTTCTCAACCTGTTTCCAATATACACCTAACTTTCTCATGGAGATCTGGCAAGGATGTGCTTTGGACATTGCTGTAGTTCAAGCAAAGCAGAACAACAAGTAAAGGATCCTTTTCTTTCTTTTCTTTTTTTTTTTTTCTTTTCTTTTCTTTTTTTTTTTGCCTGCACATAACTGCTAGTGAGGGAAGCTTTTTCTCTAATCAGCACACCCCAAAGCCAGAGATAAAAAAGATGGAATAAGGAGAAAAGATTATTGCTTAAAAGTTCACACTCCCTACATTTAATTTTTCCCTCTTACTGGTTAGCCTATTTTCTTTTTGAAACCTTTCTTTTGTCAGTTAGTTTTCCCATAGCAGTCCAAAAAAGCACATAATCAGACACTAAAGCAGAGATGCCGTAAGGTATAAAGAATCAAAGGGACAATGAAAAATGATTTTCTATGAGTAAAAATCCTTAACTCTACCTTTAATGCATGATCACGCACACACACACACACACACACACACACACACAACAAAATTATGCACAGTCTCACAGAGAAAGGTGTCTAACATTTTTATGTAGCTCATTTTCCATTCCTAAACAGATCAATAGCAGTGCGATTTATTCTTACAGCCCTTGGACAGAGTGGATCAGTACATTTTTCCCCCTTCTGGTGATCCCATCTTGCAAAAATTCTCTGTCTTCTGACAAGTGTTCTAAATTCAACTGTTCAAATTCATCTGTCATAGATACTGAAAGACATTTTGGGGGTCTTGTCTTCAGTGAAATATGATGCTGGGGAGGTGGCATTATGTCAAGTTTTCTGGCATTTGCCTCAAGTCTCTACCTTTGGTTGGATTCTAATTTGAGCAGGTGAGCTATTTAGCAAGCTTTAGGTCTACCGTTTTCTTGTTGTGAGTGGATCAGACTATAAGCCATGCAATTATCTCCCCAGCAAACAAACTTAGTAATTATAACCAAGCACTCTAAAGGCTTTAGATAGCACCTTTCATCTAGAGAAGGAAAAGTCCCAAGAACTTTTTAAACGGTGTCAGACCTTGTATTTATATCTCATATTAAATGAATGAAGAGTTATAATTAATGTTGTTACTTGTCATGAAATTAATCTGCATCACCTAGCCACCCTTTGAAATCTCTGGTACCCAAATAACCTTATGTGGGAGATTTAGATACAATGTATTCTTCCAATTAGAAGCAAGACTTTCATTATATTCTAGACACAGAAAACTTTTCTATGCATTGTTTGAGCATTTCAAATCTGTGAGATCTTTGTAGATAACACCAGGTCTTTTTGAATAGAAACAGTTTGTATAAGTCATATGACACAAACCAAAAAGGAAAGGTAGCTCTTCTATCTCTGGAAAGTCAAAGAAAATCTGGTTAATCATTTCTTATGATCAACTTTAGGGAGAAGTGAATATCTGAGGGCCAGTAAGAATTGCCTTGTAGAGATTAAAACATACCCATTTAATTTTTAAAAATGATTTTGGAGCTAGCTGAATGTGAGTGGTGAAGGTAAGCTGATTGTATTTTTTTAATTAAAAGTTTAATGACTGACTTGGAGAAATAAGAAGTGTGGGGAAGTAGAGAGCTCTGGAGAGAAAAACTAAAAAAGATAAATTCAGGCAGAGGTGGATGAAGAAAGAAGTTAAATGCTGCATAACAACAACTGTTGAGTCCACCACACTTGTAAAATTAAAATCAGAAACTTCCACACTTTTATGTGCTCTCACAGTACTTATTTTAAAAACACATCAAGCCTAATAACGTTTCCAAACATAGTTCTCTACTTATCAACAAGAAGACAATAGTTACTATCACCTATCACATTATTGGATTCTGCTTCAAATGATACATTAGCTAGAAAATGATAATTTTGTCCTGGTTTCAAAATACTGATTAGACCTGTTTCCCAAAGTGCAACATGTTTTTTCTGTTTTTCTAAACATATTAAAATATTTATCATCAGATAACAAGTCATACCTGAATTAAAAGAGTAAAATACCAATAGCATAGATTATTATTATAATTGTGATTACCTAATATCATCTTACGTTTCATTTCTGAGGCTGTAAGTTCAAGTTTTTCTGTGTAGCTCAATTATAATGCACAGCGTCTTACCATCAACATTCTGGTCTGGCTCAGAGCTCTTACCTCCCTAGTGACTCAATCAAACCTTATTTGTTTCATCTAATGAAAGGATTTCAAGCCAAAACCCTCAAGCCACAAAATGTGGACGTGCCTTCTGAGCTCTGGATATTTCAGTGCAATAATTCCTTTAGTAAGGACAGAGATTACAGGAGGCCCCTCTTCCCTATTCCTACTTTTACTTTGCTCCTTACTAAGGACAGGAAACTCTTGAGTTTGGAATGTCTTAGATGACTGGACTGATGATGAAGACTTTACTATTGTTTGGGATTATGAAAATTTGGAGCTATAATAGTAATAGTAGTAGTAGATTTAGCATACTAATAATCTATACTTCAAAATACAGAATACGTAATATTTTACTTAGTAAAGTATCTGATTGAATTTGTGGAGAGGTAGAAAAATCATCAATTATCAATAAATCGTTTACTCTTCACTGTCCAATATTTTCTTTATGACTTATTTAATATGTCTTTAAGCCATAATAGAATGATATAGGGAGGAGAAAAAGGCAAGGGAAAGAAAAAGGTTATTTCCTCTTGGAACTAATTTTGTTCCTTTGGGTTATGTGTCATTTGTAAAATGATATAAAGAATTGAGGCCCTGAGATATAGGCAGACTGCTTTTATGTTCTCTTGTGCCCTAGTAGCTATGGATTTACTCATAATAATAGTCCTACTAAGTTCACCAGCAGGGATGTTGGGAAGAATATGCTGATACTACTGATGAGGAAGTTAGCTATCAAAAATGACTCCAAGGGAGTAAATGAAAGAAAAAGTACTGACACAGATAATTGTGAACTAAGTCCCCTCAAGTTGGAAGCTTTTGGGGGGAAGAAGAGATCGAACAAGTACCTCTTTGGTCCCACACTTGGGTTATTTCATGAAATCTTTACCTTTTCAGATGAGGGAACGTGGTAACAGCATCTATATCACAGTATGGACATTTCTAGTTCTCTTAGGTAGCCATGTAGCTGGACATCGACGCAGACCAACTCATCCCATCTTTCACTGCCAAGTATTCATGAATTCAGGCATTGCAAATATGGACAAAATAAGATATTCACTAGGTACATTGCTGGGTATTTTATATGAGAAAAATTAATAGATGTCATTATTTCATTAGCTTAGGACTAATATACAAACAACTTAAATATTAGATATGATCAATCGATGACAACACAGGTTACAGGGGAGAGAGAAAGAACAGATATCCTATGTTCACGTACATATTTAATCAGCTAGCTCTGCTAAATGCTGGAGGTATAATATTATGTGAATTGAGTACTGCATCTTAGCGTATTCTAGGTCAACTCAGGGAATGTCCTGTTTGAATCCTTCAGAAACTAATTGTATCAGTGGTGATACAGTTATTGTCTTGGTTCCTCAAATCATAGCAAAGCAGAAGTCAAATCATATTTTATATCGTTTCCCTGCTTTTTATTTCTATAACAATATTCTTTCAGTAAAAGTTTCTTTTGATAACTTGACAATGTTCTGAAATCTATAAACAATGGAACAGCAATTCTCTGACAAGAACTTTGAGGAGGATAGCAGGCTTTGTTTGCTTTCTCCATCTAATGCCTCCCTCTCTTTTATTCGTTCCTACTGCTCTCTTTTTGAATACTAGGCACCCCACTTTGTTTTAAACTTTCATTATAAATACACATCTCATTCAGCCTTTCAAATCCTAAAATATAAAATTATATCTTGGACCTATTCTAAAATGTATTAAAGAAGTCACAATTCCTAATTAAATATTAAGGAAGCTGGAGTCTGTGTTCCACTTTTGTTCCAGCTACCAAATAAGTTTATGAATTATCTAATAAGAAATGAAAATAATGAAGAAACAGTAAGAAGAATGCATTAGACACTCAGAAATTTTGTGTTTTTTGAGCCTGATATTTTAAAATGCTGTAGGTGTGTGTTTGCTAACTAAGTAGATAGCATTTCAAAGACCATTACATTTGTGTGATTCCATTTATTGTCCATCTTCTGAGAATAGTGCAGGCCACTTTTCTTGGTAAACTTTTAAGTTCTCCTGGATTTTGGATAAACAATGACATCTGTCTAGGAGATGGACTCACTCTGAAGTTTAAAACCTACTGCTGAGGGCAAGACTGTAGCTTGAAGGAAGTTGAGTGTAGTTGACCCTTAACTCAGTAAAACAGGAAATAAAAGTGTGTCTAAAGTTTACTGCTGCACAACTGGCCACAGAAATGCTTCAAGAGACTCAGAACCAGTTAAGCCAAAACAAAACTTAGAAGGGAGGGGCTCAGAACTTCAGAAGAATCTATGCTGACTTGTTTTTATTTTGTCTCCCTACTGTCTGATCTTTGAAGTTATACCTTACTTAACCTCTAGCTCAATCAGATGGAATCTAAGAAAACTAAGAGTTCACTGTCAGATTGCTTGCTGGTGGTTGTGTTTTGACCATTTACCTTAGACCTCAGAGCTGAGTTTTCTCTGTTCAAAAATCTTTGTAAACATACAGCTTTTGGTATGAGACAGATAGATCTGAGACTTGCTTCCCTACATACTATGCAACCTGGGAAATTTAGGCAGACTTTTGAAATCTTGGTTTCATCCTCTGTGATAGAGACATAACAATAGCACCTGTGTCACGAGATTATTATAAGGGAATGATTTCTCATTCACACACTCAATCATTTTCATGAATGCAAACTTTAAATAAGGCATTGTTCCAGGCATAGTGGGCAAAACACAGTCCTTACCTCTCTTTAGCATTTATATTCTAGTGGCTGAAAAAGAAAATTTAGGAGTAATATAAAGATATATAAGAAACATGATATCAGTCTAGTAGCCGTAAGAGTCAAAGACTCGAATGTAAGTCATACATTGAGGAGGCAATATCAGCAAATACTCTTAACCATGTAGGGAAATAAGACTACAAGGGAAATCAGCCTGTAACCGAGTTTAATCCTTCTGGGAAGGCTGCTACCACAAACATGATGTCTCAGGAGCAACCCTGAACTGTGCTCAAGGGAACTGGGATATTTTTGCATCAACTCCTTTCAGTCGTAGTTTCATGGTTCATCCATGATGTAGTATGTATTAATACTTATTTCATTTTATTGCTGAATAATAATAATCCGTTATGTGGATATTCTACATTTTGTGTATATATTCATGAGTTGATGGGTACCTTTGACTATCTTGAATAATAATATTATAAACATTGGCAAACTTGTTTTTGTATCTACATATATTTTAACATCTCTTCGATACAAAACGAGGTCATGTGATAGCTCTATTTTTAACCTTTGAGGAAATGCCTGACTCTTTTCCATCTAACATTCAAAGTTGAAAAATTTTTAAAATACAATAATAACACAAGCCAAAAAAACATGGTTCCACATGCATTTTGGAAAATTCCACTATACAACTGCAAGAAAAAAAATCATGATTAAAACAAATAACATATTAGTACAGTTATAAAAATGATGTGCTAAAGGTATGATCGTTTTCTTACAAGTGAAATTCTGAGAGTAGTATAGGATCGGAATTAGTTTAGAGATAGAAATATTACATTGTATCATCTATTGTACTATTAAGAAAAATGATGTAAAGGATAAAATTCATGAAAGGATGAGAAGGTAGATGGATTGCAGGATAGGATTTTAGGACAAATTTGGAATCTATAAACATACATATGACATTTAAATCTTGGGGGAAAAAACCATATATGTAAATATAGACTGAGTAAACAACTGATCCAAAGCTTGAGCCTTGTAACATGCCAAAAGTTTGGGAAATAATAAGACTCTCAGTTCAGAATTAAAAGCATCAACTAATGAAACTTGAGAAAGCTAGAGGAAGGTGGATTTTTAGAACAGAGAACTTCAAGGAGTTACTAACCATGCTAAATGACATTGAAAGTTTGAATAAGAGAATTGATCATGACATTTTGTCAAACACAGGTCACGAGTGACCTTGGTGATTTCAATGGGGAGTTGAGGAAAGTGATTGATGTGGTTTTGAGTGAAAATGGAATTAGTGGGATTGGGTACCCTTTCCATAATTTCTTCTTCAAAAGTAAGCAGAGAAATGGAGCATAACCTGTAAGAGAAGTCAATAGAGTTTTTGGTTTAGCTAAAGAGATATCTTTATTGTGTTGTAATGAAGAAAGTGATATAGAATATAGAAGCAATAATTGAATAAATTAGAACAAGGAGTCATAACTAGAGTAAATCCTTGTCAAAAATGGGGTGTGGCTGGCTCTGGAGCACAAATACAAAGATTAATGTTAGGCTGGGACATGAACAGACAAGTAATCCATAGTAAAACTCCAGGAAAGCAGAATGTGTGGGCATACTTAGAAGGAATTTCATTGATCTGATGTTGCAAGTGAGTGCAGTTTTTACTTCTGATTTCTTTCATTTTCTTATTAATATAGGAAACAAGATCTTCAGCTAAGAGTCAGAGGGGAAAAGATACATTGAAAGTCAGAGGCATGAGTAGATGTGAAATAGTTAAGGAATGGGAAATTACATGTGTTTAGGAAATACAGCGGTTTTGTAATCAACCAAAATAAAAGGTTGAGCCCAATGCCTAGTATACTGTAAAAATTCAATATTGATGAGCAGTTTTATTTTAATGTGAACTCACATTTTTGCCACCACTTGTGGCATTTCTCTCCCCTCCAGAAACCCAGACAACTATATGCTTCTATGACTTTGCTTACACATTTCTTCAAAGACAAATGACCTTTTCTCCCTTTTTTTATACCAATGGAACCCTTACATTGTCTTCAGATTTGCTCATAGCAAAATTAATTTTTACTTTGTGTTCATTTGTCATTCCAGACAAAGTGAAATTCATTCATGTAAATTCATGCACAGCACTAGTTTGCTTACAATGTAAAAGCTCTTTGTGGAACATAAAATTGATACCAGTTTCTATCACTATCTACAAAGGTCCTAAATGGTCTCCTTCTTTTGTACCTGTTTACACCTTTCTCACTGATTACTTTTCTGCTCTCTGAACAGGCGGCATTTTTCTTGCCTTAGGAATTTTGCACTGGACGTCCTCTCTACATGGAACATTCTCTCCTCAGGTCTTTGCATACATAACACTTCATTATTCAGGCCTCATTTCAAATGCCTCCTTTTACCTTTTCTTTTGAGAGGCAGTCTCCCTTGATTAGTTTATAAAAATTTTCCTGTGAAGAAAATTTTACTATGAAGATCCTCTTTTATTTTATAACAATTATTTATTTCTTATATTTACCCTGCTAAAATATAAACTGCCTAAGGCTAGGTGCCTGTTTATCTTGTTCATAACCACACACAAGGGGCACGGAACAGTGCCTCAGAAAAATAAATGTCAATGAATATTTGTAGAAAAAAATGGACAATTGCATTATTCTCTACCTATTTAATTTGCTTTATATCTCTGCCCACCAAGATCAAGCTTTTGATAGTAGTAATGAGGATTACCAAGCATAATGCTTCCTTCTGTACAGTAGGTGAAAAATCTCCAGCAGACCCGCAGGGACCTCCAGACTGACATTCTTTTGATGATGACATTGAAATCTACACTGCAAGAGAAATTCCATTGCAAGCTTTCCTAACGACAGCTCCATTTTTAATTTGATCTCAGTGTGATGTTAGTATAGCAGTCATGCTATAAGAAAGCCTCAAACACCCCAGCAATTCAGCAAACTCCTTGATATAAACAAACTCTGGGGTAGGGGGGATGACCTCCAGGGATCCTTAGCCCCCAAATAGACTCTCCATTGTTCTAAAGCAGAAAGCTGAAGCATCTACAGACATTTTCCATCTATCATCTTTCAGGATCAGTGCCCACGGTTTTGTTTTAAAAATTCCCAGGACTAGATTTGGAAACTGCTCCTGGTCTGTCTCTTCCAGGTACTATCAGTGCAGCAATCTTCATGAGCATAAAAACAAACACACCTGGAGACCCACAGGGTCTCTCCCAATTCCCTGGTTCCTCTCTGGCTCCATATGCTCAAAGTGCCCACAATGCTGAACTCAAACTGTTTGTCGCAGGATTTCACCTGCTCTCCTATGATTCTTTGAGGAAAGGTTTATCTCTAAATGCATCATTGGGAGCACCTGGTTGACTGCTACAAAATCCGTAATGTGAGTTACAAGCAAATATTTGACTATAAGATATCTGCCCCTTTCCTTACCTTCATTCCTTTTCCTTCTTTTTCACATATTTCTTCAGCTAAGAAAAGCAAAAAGCGTTTAGGCCAGAGAGATGATTATATGTGATTCTTCCTCTGTTTATGGTGAAAAGAGAAGATAAATGCAAATGGACAATATTCAACAATATGTTTTTCTAATAGTGATATAAATAGGAACTTATGTAATTCAAACCTCGTCATCCAAGCTTAGTAAACACTATTTAATACTACTACTCCTTCAGATATATATCTAAAAAGTATATAATGCCTTCTTTCTTTGAACATATTTGGATAGTCTTTAACTCTACCTGGAAAAGACTTCAAAAGGAAGTTTGCATTTGAATTGGGTGTAAGCATGACCTGGCTTTGACTAGCTTCCCTAAAGAATGAGCAGAATATCTGGAGCTACTCTGAAAGATTCTTAAACTTCCATCTCAGGTAGACAATTTTTTTTTCCAATAACTTAAAACTAAGTGCCAGAGAACTCCTTGTAAGGAAATTAATAGGATTCTTTTTTTTCTCTCCAGACATATGACTAGTCTTTATGCAAATGATCAAAATTTTAAAGAATGTCCTGCTCAGGTCCAAGGAGATGAGCCACTGTGACCTGAGCAGGACCCCTTTGTGTGATATGTGATTTTGAAAAAAAGTAAGGTACAGATTGGAAGATTATGTATATGCTATGCTAAACAATTTGAATTTTTTCCTTCAAAAAAAAAAAGTCAACAGAAATCTTCTGTTAGATTTTCTCAGTTGTTCTTTTGTTAATGGATGGCAAATATCATAAGTTGTGTTGTTGCTAATTGGTAATTTCAGCAGATGCTAGCATATAGGAGGAACGCAATAGGAAAATATTAGTTGAATTAATTAACAAACACCTAGTATTTATGTACCACTTCTATTTCACCAAATATTTGTTGTGTGCTTTGCCTATTACTTCATATAAATTTGCCTTGTTGACTGCTCTCAATCAAGATTTCTAAAGTCCATTTCTTTAAATATGTCTCCACAGGATAAGTAATTCAAGCCTCATCTTTTGAGCTTAGTAAATACTATTCAGTGGCATGACAACTAGTAAATATCTTAAAATATATTGTACTTTATTGTTTTCAAGATATTTTCATAGACTTTCTGTAACTTTATTCTTGTAGTGATCCTATGGAACAACAATTCCTATTTTACTAAGGAGGTATCTGAGTTTAAAAGAAGTTAAAATCATAAACTAAGTCATGCAAATTGCCAGTGACTAAGACAGAACAAAAATCAATCTTAACTCAGGAGAATTTGTTCATTAATGGCTTTATTCTTTATGTAGAGTCACTGCTTTTGTTAGTGATTGTTTGAACGTGATAGTAAAAATGTTTACTTTGAGAAAAAGGTGAGCTGACCTTTAGAGAGCCAATGGTCTAAACAAATGAATCTCAAAATGGCAGTGAAAGAACAGGGGATAGAGATGCTTGTGAGAATCATCAGAAACCTATAAATCCTATTCCAGCCCTAACCCAAGAAACATCTCAAGAAGGCCGCCATCTCTGTTTTCATATCTCCCGGGCGATTCTGATGATCAGATATGTTTCATAATCCCTGTGCTTTCCTATGACTATTTACTACAGTAGAATTCTGTGTTTCCATTAGTTCAGGAATGGTTATTTTTAACTGACCTAAGAATCCCCTTATAGAGTCTCTCGAGCCATATTTAGTCCCATAATCTGTGAGCAAATGGAAGTCAGATGACCTTTTCTGGACCAAAAAGGTGTTGTCAAAATACCTAAAATAGTCAGGCACCAGGTAATATAAAAGGGAAAGCAATTGTGCTACATTAATCTAAGACATCAGTTACCCGAACAATCCAACCTGGCATCACTTGAGTACAGGGAGATTCCACTGCCATAATAAGGTAGTCATGAAACAGGCACTTTGTTTATAGAGACAAAGGGGGCAAGCACATTATTTGTGCCAGCCAAACTGCATCAACTCCCTCCTTCTGACTTGGTCCCTATCACTGTCATGCCACCAAGTATGTCTCTCCCATCCCACAGGAGAGCTGGAGTCTACAGCACTGAGAGACTGCAGCTGGAGCAGCAGATTGATCAAATATTTCACAGGTGGTCAGCATATTTGGCAAAGGTTGGAAGTTACCTTGAAGCCAAACACAAAAGCTGGCTCTGAGTCAGGTGCATTTTCTGTGACTCTGACACCTGGATATTTATTCCTGCCCGCTAGGGAAGAACACCAGAACCAACTAATATTCCAGATAAAGTGCTGTGATAGCAGGAGATCAATGGAAATTTAAAAATATTAAAATGATCCTTTCCCACCAGTAAATCTTCAGATAAGCAAACATTATTGAGGATAAAACGTGGATGATCTATATGAGCTAAATCTACCAGATTTTACTATTTTTTACTTTTACGTTTTTTGTTTTTTTTTTTTATTCCACCAAGTGTGAGCAGTTGTATCAGGAAAGACTCAGTGGTAGGCAGGCAGTTGAGTTCAAAGCAGTTGTTCTCCAAGAGTTGTCATTGGACCAGTACATAAACTCTGCCCCACCTGGGAACTGACATGAAATGCAAATTAATTTCTAGCTCCACCACAGAGTTTCTGGAACATTCTCAACCTTTACAATCACATGAAGAGCTTGATATAAAACAGATTTTGAACCCTATTCCCAGAGAATCTTATGTAGTACGTATGCGTGAGTTTCTTTAAGATGTGCATTTCTAATACAATCCAAGGTGATACTGAGGTGCAAGGACCATACTTTAAGTGCTAGTAACCGCAGAATGGTAATTTTCACTATGGCTAAATATGAAGTATGCTAGGAGAGTTTTTAGAATCCTTTCTGCCTAGGTTGTACCTCCAGACCAATTATGATAGTTCATTTTTGTGTTATCAAATAGACTGGACCATGGGGTACTCAGGTTAGGCTAACCATCTTTCCTTGAGACCAAAACAGGATGGGGCTTTTGGACCCCCTCAACAGACTGGGCCCAGGGCAACTCCACTGCGCTTTTTACCCCGTGTTACAGAAGACCCTGGTTTATTGAAATGGGACAAAATTGACGGTTGGGAAATATGAAAGCAAACGGTATTGTGCATATGGTCAGCCTAACGCCCAGATTAAACATTCTGTGTGTGTGTGTGTGTGTGTGTGTGTGTGTGTGTGAGAGAGAGAGAGAAAGAGACAGAGAGAAATTACATTGGTTCTATTTTTCTGAAGAAATTTAACTAATTCAACCATTAGCCTGTGTCAGACCCCAAACCAATAATTCTAAAAATTTCCCTAGCAATTCCATCGTGGAGTCATATTCAAGAACACAGAAGTATAGACATTACAAAATCATAAAAATGGAGAATGAAGAATGTCAGATCAGATAATGAGGAATGTGATATACTTTGTACTGAGACAGATATTTTTGCCTTTAAGTGCTTCTTTCAGTTACGTGTAGTTTTATGTTAAAGAACGAAGCTCCTTGCATCCCTTCCAGTGAAGCACATCCATATGCTCACACACACACACACACGCTTTCACACACGCATGTGTGCACAGATACGCACACTAAATCTAATGATAGGAAGCATCAAAGAAATAAACTTACAAATCGTTTGATTCTAAAGCTGATTAAGTTATTACTGGCAGAGCTAAGAGAGCGATCTTTAAGTGTCAGCCACAAAAGCCTGTCTTCAATTTTTATTCAATGTTATGTACCTCAGAACAGGACATAGCACCTAATAATCTTCCAATATGTTTTTTTTAAACCAATGAATGAATAGTATACCTGAGATACATTAGATCTTGAATAGATGTTTTCAGATCTCTTTTATGATGATTTAATGTTTTTAAAAAAGAATTTTTTCTGGCTGAATGCTCTCCTACCTTCAACTTAAGACATCAACATTGCTTGAAATGGTACTTTTGTTATTTTATTGCCTTTTGGAAACAGGCTTGAATACCAAAAAGGTTCTTTTTTTTTTTTTTTCTTTTTAATCACAGGAAATCATTCTTTGATTTGCTTTTTAGGCCACTATCTGTGAAAACAAATCAAACATTCATCATCTGCCATCTCACTCAAAGACCTGGAAACTAAATTGCTAAAAGGGGCTCTTTAAGTTACATTTTTCCTTTTGCAACAAAAAAAGTACCCCACTCCAAGCTTTAAACACAATGCTAACCTAACATGACTATTTGAAAACTAAATGGATAGACTACAATAGGGGAACATACTGTTACCATCAGGTTCTCCCTTGAGTTAGGAATACTCAATTAGAAAAATAATTCTCTTAAGAGCCTTTGCAGGCTTTCTCCTCACAATTTCTAGAGCTGCTTTTATTATGGCATTTGCTGCCTGTTTGGTAATTTCACTGAAGCTCACATTGCCACTAATGTAAAAGGTTTGTCAGATTTTCCATTGTGAACTTCTTTGTGTTGAGTGTTTAAACATTTCCAACTGTGTCAGCCTAAAATTCTTCCCTGCAAGTTTCCACCTGGAATGAGGGTTTTGTTTTTTTTTTTTTTTAATTTTTTTTTTTTTCAAAATAATTGGAAATGGTCAACAAATCAGTTTAGTATGTTTCCCTCTGAGATAAAAGAAACAACTGAAAAATATAAATCTGGGCAATTATGCTTGCTTCATCCACCACCAGAAACTCGTACATGCGTATATGTGCACAAATACATACATTTCACCTAAATCCAAGACAAAAAGGTGGAAATTTTTCCTGATAAAGAAGAAAATATTGGGCCTGCCCTGGTGGAGCTTTGATTAGGTCAATGGCCTCTGAAGGACATAAGCCACATATCCCTGGGTTCCAGTCCCAGGCCTAGGGGTCAGGGGGAGACAACCAATGTGAACAACAAATGAAAAATAAAGTGTTTCTTCCTCCTGTCTCTCCCTGACTGCCTACTCACCTTCATTCCTGACTGTACCTTTCCGCTAAAAAAAAAATTACTTAATTACTTTTTTAGGGACCGCAATCTTCTCTCAGATCGTGAGAAACACGATAATGTTTGCTTAGTGACAATGATGTTTTCACTGAGAATATAAGTTATAGAAAAAGATCAGTAAGATGCTGCTTGAAATATTTATTAACTCTTTGCTCTCTAGTCTAATTTCTTTTAATGGAAAGTTTCAGGCAAGAATGAAGGTGAGTAGGCAGGCAGGCAGGCAGGCAGGAAGAGAGAGGAGGAAGAAACATCCATAACGCATCCATCTTGGTTGCTCCACACTGGCCCAGGTATTGAATCTTTGTCCCTGGGATATATGTGGACTACGTCCACTATCTTATCCACTAGACCACCAGGGCATGCCTCTAATATAATTTGTCTTTTAAATATTTGGACTCCATCAGAGACTCTCATGGCAAGGATTCTAACAGAGCAGCACTCCTTCAGAATGAGCACAATCCTTTCAAGAATGTCACCAGTCACAACTTGCCCAAACTCTAACCTCTGTCTGGCCCCTCTTCAGTCATGACAGGGTTAGTTTGAGATTCATGCCTAGATACAAACTTCAGCAGAATTTGATGAATTGATGTGATAGGTTGTTGTGTTATTATACATTATAAAGCAGAGGAGAAAGGAGCAATTGTTTTCTTGAAATGACTTAAAGGTGGCACTCTCAAGAGAGCAAAATGGAAGGTCAATAAGACCTCTCTCCATCCTTGGGTGTATGAATGATATATTTTTCATGTGCAATAGCTTAAATTCAGCACTGATTCTTTTCTCTTAACTACCCCTTTGACACAGTGTATTAAGCAAGTCATTTTATTCTGATGTTCAGACACTTAGGAACTTACTGACCTTGAGAGACTGCTTGCCTTCCCAGAGCTCTTCAGTTCCTTGAGATAGTCAAGGACTTGCCTCACATGCACCTTTCATGTGCAAACCAACCAAACAGCTGCCTGCCTCAACCACCTTTGTTATTCAGCTCTCACAGGGCCCTCAGTCTCAGGACCACAATCTGCCTACCCTTGTGACCCAGATGAGGTGGCAGGTAAATAGGAACAGTTTCTACGTTGCAGAAACTTCCTAAATTATTCAAGTATGCTGTCCAAACTCTGCTTACCCTGCCTTGCCTTGCCTTCTCCTTGGAAACCACCAAAAAGGGCTCTCACCCAGGATTTCCCCCAAATCTTCCTGCCTCATCACTGACCTGCCTTTTCCCCATGTGGCTTCCTCTTCTTGGAAACTGTGAATTACAAACTCTCTTTTCAGTAGCCATCATCTCCTCACTTGTTGGCCTCATCATACTTAAATGATATCTCCGTTTTACAACATATCATATGAAAGAAATGTGGTTTAGGGTCAGAAACATAACTGAGTCTTTCAGGTCAAGGAATCTTACACATTCATTTATTCAATAGCCTTGTAAGGCCAGCATAACCCCTCTTGGGTATAAAATTCTAAATAAGGGAGACATAATATAAAACTTTGAAATACTTATACTGAAATATGCAGATGTATAATTAGATAAATATGATGATGTATTTACCATAAGCTTTAGCATTAAGTCTTTCATTCATAAAACTATATGAAGGTCTCAAATATAAAGTGTAAGAATTGACTGGCATCAATATTCTATGAATTTTACTAAGAAGTAGTTCCTAAGTATCAGGTGATCTCTGAACATCAGCTTCCTCATTTGTAAAACTAGCATAAAAATAGCATCTATAGGACTGGCATACATAATGCTGAAGTATTGTATGTAAAGTCCATAGGACATAATTCTCATCTACTGTTCCGCTCACCAGACCCATGTCCCTCTCTTATTGACTTTTCCCACCCTTAACTTCTCTATAAGTCTTACAAAATAACCAATATATAACTAACTTCTCCTGTGCTTTTCACTGAAAATTCAGTTTGGCTGATGCTCTAGCTTTAGACTGGATACCCTTGGGTTGGAGAACGTGTTAAGTATTCTTTTAGCAGTCTGCCAAATTGATTCAGTTGAATGTTTTGGAACACTAGATTTCTATTTACCTAAAGTAAAACAGATCAGCAGATCATCTCTAATCAGCTTGATATGTGTGTAACAAATACACTTAGAAACATGACTAGATGACCGAAAGCGACACCCAGTATTTATGATCACATACAGCCATTAGGGGATTTGGTAGGTAACACACTGACCTCACAGAGCATACTTCCTGAATTCCATTCTGTATATACAAATAAATATATATTGCTAGACTTAAGGGGCGCTGTTCTGCTGGGGGGAAAGGACCTTTTTACAAATTGGAAAAAAATCTCTTCAAGGTAAGTTTTCAAGCAGGTCTTTTAGAAACACCTAGTTTGTACAAAAAATGATAATATTACTTACAAATTTCATGACTTAATTAGCAGGTACGCATTTAGTATCAGTTGCCAAGGACCTTGCTAGGCAACAGAAACCCAATGGTGAAATAGGTGAAAAATGTCCTTAGTGCCATAGAACTTAGAATATGGGGGGAACAGATAGCAAATAATCATGCAAATATGTGACACTGACATCATTAAAAATAGTTAATAGAAAATAAAAGCTAGTCAAGGAGATCTGGAAAGTTTTCCTTAGGATAGGACTGCTGGATTGAAATATTAAGAATGATTAGATGTTACCTCAGAAAAAAAGTAGCCATGATTTTGGCACTTACAAAGTACATGGTAGAAAGGTCATGGTGTATGTAAGAAAACTAGAGAAAGACAGCACCACCTAAGTAGATCAAGTGAAAAAAGAGCATGTTGTGAGATGAAGTTTGAGTGGTTGGGCCAGATCATCTACATCTGTTTTAACCATTGCTATATAATTTATTCTCTGTCTTATGAGCAATGGAAAAACATTGATCAGCCATAAGCCAGTGTGTGATTTAATTATGTATGCAATTTTAAAAGATCATTCTGACCTCTGTGTATAGATTGGGCAAGAAAGGGGCAAGAACAAATGAGGTGCACTGGTTAGGAAACTATTTCAATGGCCTAGGATTTATATTGTGGTAGCCTAGACTCTGATAGTAGTGGGGAAATTAGAGTGAAATGAAAGCCAATTGAGAGATATTTAGGAAATGGGCAAAATTGGCAGTGTTTCTTTTTATTTGGCAAAAGATGATGAGAAAAAAAGAAGTTCAAGTGTAAAGTGCAAGATTTCAGACTTGTATAAGCTATGTGGATTCACGGAAGTGGACAGTATGATATCTAAAATTAGCAATGCAATAGATGAATAGATTTGAAGGGTGAAATGGATTATGATTTGATTTGGGACATGTTGACTTGGGGGCAACTTTGAGTCATGCCAATGAAGATGTCTAGGGGACATTTAGATCTGATATTCAGAGGAGGCATCTGGTTTAGAGATAAATATGTGTGAGTCATCACTGCATTGGAAATATCTGAAAAACAAACATCAATATGAGCGTCAAATGATAGAATCTGAAGAAGTCAAGGATGACCAGACCCGAATTGAAAATAGTTTTAAAATTTGGTGATGATTAAAGGAAGTAAAAGAGAAAAAGATTTCCAAAGAAGAAGGAAACTCATTAGGGCAATACTATTTATAAATGAATGGAAGAGATACTATTTCTATCCAGGAAAGATGCTGGATGCTGCTGATTGAGTTCATGTAATATAAATGCTGTGAAGTAGCAGGTCCTAAGCTTAGGAGCCTTTCACGTAACAACTTGGGAACCTATGAATTGTGAGAAACACAGGGAAACTATATCTATGGAAAGCAACCATGTTACAATCAGAAAATATTTTGTTTAAGTTTCTTTTTAGAGCAGTTTTAGAGTTCATAGAAAAATTGCCCAGAAGTTATGGAGAGTACCCACATACCCATAACCTGAAACATTTTTAATGTAGGCATTTTTGTAAATTGACTACAAATTTCCCCTACAAAATTCTCACAATTTCCAAAGCCCAGTAATTTGTCAAAGTTTACCTCTTTATTCTAAACAATCACACTTAAACCTACTTTTATATGTTATTTTTGTTTCTTAAAAGGATCTCTTTCATCTAAATTATATAAGCTTCATGCTAAAACCTGACTCCTTTCCTACACCTGCCCCTTCAAAGTTTCTAGTATTTGACCATGAACATAGTATATTCATTAAGTTATTGTCACCTGTTAGATAATATAAATGACAACTTCCTCCTTATTGCAAAGGAGTTTCTATAAGGAGTCCTTGTCACTCTCTGCTGCCTTATCCTACCCTCCTGTCTCAAATGTCTTGAGTGGAGGCATGTAGATAAACATACCAGAGGGGGTATAATGTGAAGATTTCATATCCTGTATTAATGCCAAAGAGAAATTATTCATAATAGAAGAGGCATTGAACATATAAAAAGATGAATGTTCTCAGCCAGTTGATGTCATCTAAGCTTTATCAGAACTAGCACAATAGACACCTGAACGGAGTGGCTCAGAATACATATGTATCCAACAACATGGACTCCTGCTAACCAGTATCAGTCTATCTCTGGCTCCTTCTTAATATCCAACTCCTCAGAATAAAGAGGAATGCTGAGACACCAATATGGCACAATACCTTGATAAGAGCAAATGCCACATAGCAGATAATTTTTATCCTGGTCCAGTGGTATAGTGGTTGTCCTTACAGGCATCTACACTTATATAAGATGTATGTTGTGTCAGTCAGAAGCAAGTAGCTAAGATTTACAGAATACCTGATCTATAAACATGGAAGGCTACTCAATGCAGCATCTGATCATGGGATCCACTTGGTAGCAAAAGCATTGAGAAATTAATCTAAGTCAATGGAATCCACTGATCAATCATATACCATCATATCATGGCAGCCAATCTCGGGAATGTGAGTATGGCTTTTAAAGTGTGTAGCTGAAAGACCATTTTAGAGAAGGCACTTTAAAAGAATGAACTACCATTTGTCAGTATATATTTATTAAATTAGAGACCTTCATATGGCACTTCGCCCCTCAAAGGAAAAATGAATAGCACCCCAATTTAAGACATAGGAGAAGGAATATCTCCATTAATACATACATTAATATTCACAGTGTCTCCCTGGGAGATTATGATTCTCCTTCCTAAAACTCTGGTTTCTGCAGAGTCATGGCACCTGTTCTCTAAAAGAAACAAACTCTTGCCAATTAACTAAGGCACTTTGTGCCCCAGGGCAATACAGCAAAAAAAAAGCAATCACCAAATTGTCAGGGTGATTGACCTCAGTATGTAGGAGGTGAGGCTGTCCTTGAACAATGGGAACTGAGAGAAATATTTGTATAACCCAAGTGATACACTGGGGTGCCTCATGATTCTCCTTTGCCTCATTTTAATTGTGACCAGGCAGGTGAAGCAACCCCAAACTGAAAAGGTGTGACTCTCAAAGGTTCTGTTTCTTTTTGGTATGAGGGTTTGGGTCACAAATACAAATCTTAAAGAGCTGAAGTAATAGCTCAAGATGCTAGGAAATAAGAATGGATAGTGAAGGAAGGAGGCGTCACTGCCAGAGATCAAGTACAATCTTTGGTGGTATTTTGTTCCACTAACGTTTTTTCAGTGTTTCCTCTAAGAAAAGGGGTCTCAGAAGCAATGGAATAGCAGCCTTCAAACCTGTGTGAGGAAAGTGAGAAGGTCCTTAGTGATCATCAGACTAAGTACATTTGATACAACGTAAGGGAAGAAGTAGGAACGGGTTGTATGGAAGTGTAGTCAAGCAGTCTAAGGAAGATTTGGCAAAGATTTTGAGAGTCCTTGAGTCACCGCTATCTAGAGGAGTGTGTCTTCCAAGAATGGCTCTGCCTTGTTTTTCCTGCAACAAATAGTTGAGAGCAGCTTTTGGGATATGTTACTTCACAAGCAATGGATTTCAAAGTAGAGGAACTGAAGTCACCAGTTAGTTTTGGCCCTAGAATTAGATATCTGAAACACATTTTCATGGCCCTGACAGTCGTTATTTATTTAAATCCTAATGATGTTTTTTGGTGCATAAAATATCCTGTGAGAATTTTTAGGTAAAATATATGAACATTATTATTTCTAGTAATCCACTCAGCAACTCCATTGTATTCCTTAAATTGTCTTCTAGATTCATTTAAACATCAATTTTGTGTGATCGTGGTCTACAAAATACTCTTGATTTCTTCCTCTGCTTCTATCAGCTCTTAATTGAACTTCAGAAACAGACGGCTAATAGATATTCCTAAATCTGGTCTCACCTTCTAACATATTTGGCAAACAGCTGTTGGTCTAATTTCCCCAATAAATCAATACGATAATTTCACTATTCTGCCAGAAAATCTTAACTGTTCCCATCTTTTGCCTAATATATCCTGTCTACCATTCCAGCTTTAACTCTTTACATGTTCTTTGCTGAAGCAATGACAAAATTCCCTGTATTTCTTATACAGGTTTTCATTCATCCTCCTCCAGGTTTTTTATGCATGCCATTCCTAATTCATCCTTTAAAATAGTAGACAACGAATGGCCCATCACAACCATTATTTGGGGAGTTTCTTGGATAATGTTGATTTTTACATTTATTTGCCTTCAGCCACTATAACTCACCGTGTCCAATCCTTTAGAATAGTATATCTACATTATTTGTTGACAGGTCTATAATCATCTTGGGGTACAATAATAGAAATAGAGACATGGGTTTGAGTTTAAGCTCTCTGACTTATCACCTCGTTTCTTAGAAAGTTAGTTCCCTCATTTTTCAAATGTGAAAGCAATCTTCATGTATAATTCCTTCATGATTAAATGATATAATGCCTAAAGAGACTAGTAAATAATGGATATTATGATGAGTGGCTAACAATACCAGCCACTATTCCAAATATCTTCTTAAAATATCTTCCTCTAAGTTCCATGTATTTTACTGTATTTTCATTTTTGAGATGAAGACCTGAAGAAGAAAGAGATTAAATGATTTGCTCATTTTATGTTTATTAAGTGCCGATGTCTAAATTCAAACCCAAGCAGTCTGACTTAAGAGCATAAGCTCCACAAAGCTCTTAAATGTTGGCGACTCAATATGTTTCCAATCCTTCATTTGTAAAGCCTTTTTTTCTTTAATTATCTTGTTTTGTATTGTTTTGTTTTGATGATAAGAGCAGAGTCTTATTTGGATGCCTCATCTCTGTATCCCCAAGCAGCTAACACAATGATTAGGATACAACAAGCACTAAGTACATGGGAGTTAAATGAATGTGCATGTGGGAATGTATTGTTTAAGGAAAACAAGTTTTAGCTGCAACATCTGCAGGCAGCCTTTGTTGGGGACCATAATAGATTGAATTGTGTTCTTCTAAAATGGATATATTGAAAAATTAAATTTCAAAGTGATGGAGGTTGGAGATGGGCTGTATGTCAGACAATTAGGATTAATGACATCATGAAGGTGGGACCCTCATGGTGGAATTATAAAAGTAAGAAAGAAAGAGACACTGTTGACTTTCTGCCATGTAAGGATACAATGAGAAAGCAGCCATCTAAGAGCAAGGTAAAGTCACCAAATCCATCAACATCTTGATCGTGAACGCTTCTAGTCTCCAGAACTGAGAGACATTAATGACTGTTGCTTAAACCTCCCAGGCTATAGGATCTAATTTTAGCATCCTTAGCTGACTAGTACATCTAATCACAAAAGTACCAGTTTGTGTCAGGGAATACTTTTGGTAGAATCTTTAGTGAAGCATGATTTAATAGGCAGAGATCAGGGTCAACTTGGGTCATGGGCATAGCTGATCCATAAGTTTATCTACAATGTGGTAATTGGCACATTCAAATATAGTCAGGAATAGGAGTCAAGTCTATATCAACAGAATAGACAGGTTAATGTTCAATAAATGAACGAAGTCAAGACCAGAGTGGCAGATTAACACAACTATGGAATCGGGGTCAAGACACCAACAGAAACATGTGCTCTGACTGGTACTTTTTCTAAAGACAGACGATCCTTTTTCTTATGACTTGTTATGTTTTATCTTCTCCACTTCAGCAAGGGGAAGAAAGAAAGGAGCAAATTGAGGGCTAGAATTTGGGTCAACTCCAATGTCAAATATTGGTCTAAGAGGACTGTGGCCTCAAATGGAGAATGGCTACTATCATGAAAAAACTTTAGAGAACACAGAGCACCCCAGAGTTAGTCCCAAATTGAAGCAACTGCCACTGATGTTCAACAGGTTTGAACTGACATCTTAAGTTTAGGAAGAAGTTGGAAGGACCATAACTTCCTAGGAAAATGACTTGGCAGCACTGAGCAATCCTCTGAGAAAAAGGACAGCTTTGAACAAAGCAGCCAAAATTCTTATTATGAGGGATGGATACTCTGGTCTGGCAAGAGAACGTGGTGTCATGGTGTAGGAAGGAACTGTGTCCGAAGTGTCTACCTCATGAGAAAAATCACTCATTATCTTCTTTTAGGCTCCCAACTTCCCATCCAAACATATCCCTTGTTTTTTGTTCCATGATGTGATTCTACTTCTTTATTTTCTCCCCTTTGTCTTAATAACCAATTTTACAACCTTTGGTCAGACCCTTAGTCCTTTCAGTGTTGCTTCATTGTAATAGAACTATTGCTGAAAGATTATTATTCACAATGCAAGACATATTTTGGACTCCAAGTAGTTCACATAAATTGCCTGATAATATGTTTTGTGATATATATGTCCTTAATTGTCATCTTTGCTCAGCTATTCCATCTTTACCTTCTACTTCATTCTGCTTTGTTTTTCTTACCCAAGAAATATCCAGCAATTCGTGACTCTACAACCATGACTTTTCTATTGTCTCTAGACTCTGTCTGGAATTCTCTCTGTCCATTTGAGCATCTAGCAAATTCTTTGTTAGATGCCATGTCTCATATCTAAGCTTACCTAATGTGGGTAGCTGTCTTTGATGCTCTTAGGCAAATTTAGGAGCTTGAGCCCATTGAATTTTCAGAATACCTATAGGGATTAGCATACAGTGCTATAATTTTTGTTGACATGTCCTCTTCCCCTTAGATTGTGCTACTTTTGTGTCTTTCTCCCACCTTTCTAACAAAATGCAGATGTGAAATTTAATTCTACTGTGATGATATTTTGAGATGGAACCTTTAAGCTGTAATTAGGTCATGAGGGTAAAGACCTCATTATAGGACTAATACTTTTATAAGTATAGACACAGAGAACTTGCTTCATCTCTCTGTGTTCTCCACCTTTTGAGGACATAGCAAAAAATCCAGGAAGCAGACTTCATTCAGATGCCTTGATACCTTAATCTGAAAGTTTCCACTTTCTGAGCTATGAGATATACACAAATGTTTATTGTCAAAACTATCCAGTCTATGATATTTTTGCTACTGCAGCCCGAATAGACTCATACAAGGATACACATCTTCATGGCAGGGAGAGTTGTCTTTTCTTTGGATAACCACATTAGACACTGTACTGTCACACAGTAAACTCTCCATAAACATATCTTTGATGAATTGTTTCATAAATGAAAGAGCATTGATTTAGATTCTTTACCTTGTAACTCACTACACTGATTTTATTGACTTTCTTTTGTTGTTGTTGTTAACTTAGCATTTTCTCCAGTTTACCCTTCTCTTCTCAATGGATGATTTTGTCCAACACAGAAAGAGAATTCAGTGGTGTAAAATTGAGAAATGACCTTCATATTTTGGAGGAGAGATGCCCTGGAAAAAAAGAGGTCTTCTATCCCTCAAGTCTTATTAAATAATAATTTTGTGGTTGTCTTTCCACATGGTTCTTTCTTAGTGGGACAATCACAGGAAGCATTGCTGTAAGTCCACTGTGAGGTGAGTAATATTCCTAGTCCACTAGAGGGCTATAGGAATTCATCTTTGACACTATTTTCTGAGCAACTGCTTTGTATACTAAAAGGATGGGAAGATAGCACCAAAATGTATATGAGAGGAAGTTTAGCAAATCCTGGATATGCTTTTAAACAACATTTTTAAAATTTGAGATGAAATTTAATGCTATTGTGCCTTAAATTAGCCTTTGGACAACTGCAAAAGCTTTAGGATAAAGCGACCTGCTGTCATTTATGAGCTGATTGACCTTTGAAAATGGCCTATTGTTTGTTTGGTTTTTTTTAAAGGAAAGGCGCAGGCGGGAATGAAGATGGGTAGGCAGGCAGACAAGAAGAAATATTTTATTTTTTTATTTAGGTATTTATACTGACAGTTTCCCCCTGATCCAAAATTGAACCCAGAGGTATGTGGCCTGTGCTCCTTTAGAGATGGTGACCCAACCACTATTCCAAAAGGGCACACTTGTTTTGTTTTGTTGTTTTGAAGCTTAGTTTACTTATTCATTTGTAAATTCAGATCATTTTGAGATTAACTGACAAAACAGATTTAAGTATCAAGTGAATGGGACAGGTAACACTGGTCCAGGGATCCAAGCACTAAAAATGGTCTAAGATTATCAAAGTGACGTATGTGACTTACCCAACACACATATGCGTGTTGCTTTCTTCCCCCATGGGTTAGGTTTCTCAGGTGATTAAAATGATTTACACTCATGTCTGTTAGACATAGATAGCTAGGAAAAAAGAAAAGAAGAGCATGTTGTTCCACAGCCAGTGATATGGAGACGCAAATGACAGGTATTGGTGTAGATACTGCAGACGTGAAAACAGAAAGTGCCGGCTGAATCTGGAGTCTACTCATAGGAGGAAAAGATACTCTAAGATACTGTGGGAAGTTCTGCAATTCTTGCGACTATGCTGTGTTAAGACCTCTCCTTTCCTTTTTGTCTTAGGTCTTGGAGAATTCTCTTTGGAAATTCCAAAATGATCCGTATCTTAGTTGTTTCCCTTACTTGCTCTTGCTCCATTCAAGAACTAGTACTTGAACAACTATTTTTATCAGGTACATAACTATATGTGTCATGTTCTGATCCAGGAAAGAGTCAAAATTTTTTAGTAAATTGTATTCACATTCAGGTAATAAACAGCTGGTTTATTCTGGGATCTGTTAGCACATTTGGGACTGAAATGAAAACACATTTGCAAATGAAAACAAGTATAAACCCCACACAAATGGAAATGACGGCTTCTTAGTTGAGACAGACCTTTAATAGAAAATCACACAAATAATCTATTACTCATCCTAGTAGGATGTGGGAAAAAATGGGAATGATAACTAGTCATGAAAAAGGGAAGGGACCACAGCACACCTAACTCTTCTCACAATCTTACTGAAGACGAACCTTTACGAACTCTCATGGCTCTGATTTTCTTCTTGGAGCAAACTTTCCAACATGTTCTTTTGATCAGTTCAAGGAAAAGACACCGATAAGAGTACCTAAGATTTGTAAAGTTTTCTTATACCTCTGTGGAATAAGTAGTTGGGGGATAAAAGTAAGATGGGGAGTCTTAGGGACTTTGTTCTCAAGAGAGGGGAGATATTCCAATTACAGGAGTTTTGGTAAGTGGCAGCAGGAAGGTTCATTCCTTTTAATGTAAGTAGGCAGTTTATCTCCACCCTACAGCCCTGAAAATACAACCAAACTTACCAGAAATGTATTAGAGATCTACCTTAAGAATTTATGGCTTATAGAGAAGTTATATAAGGAGGCAGGACAGTGGAGTGATTAAAAGTGTAGACTCTGGTAACTGAACCAGCCTCATGAGGTAGCTATGAGGATTAAATGGAAAAAATACATGGAAAAATTGCCTCATAAATATTAGGTGCTTTATTATATGTGTATATTAAGTGCCTGTAATATACTCTTTATAGTTAATTACAAGTTTTTTTTTTTTAATTTTATAGGAATACTGCACTGGATGAGAATTGCTACAAATGGGCCCTGTATTCCTTCCCAGCAATAAAGATTATACTTACCACAAATAACATTTATCTGAAATAAATAAAACATTAGTCTCAAAATTTCAGGACATAATTATAAATGTTGCATAAAATCTGAAAAATGTTTGAGCTGTTTTAACAAGTTATGTGAGGAGGGGAAATACTTACAAGGAAAAAGAAAAGTGATATTTGCACCATCGCATTTCATTGTTTTTGTAGCCATGGCATTGTCTAGACTTCAGCAACGAGTACTTCTAATACAGTTGTCACCAAAGCCTTTTTTTCTAACTCAGAAAAAAGAGTATCCTGAAATCAGGTATGTATTCCACCTTTTTTGATGGAAAGGCTAGTAATAGAGTCAGCTATCTAAATAGTTTCAAAAGTCTTTGTATATTGCACATTGAAAATTCACAAATGGCTGAAGTGCTTTCAAGATAAGCATTGCTATTTCCCTTTCCACCAAATAAATTTATAAATGGCACTGAATGTCATTTGCAGATTGACCATACTTATATCGAGCTCTGTCATATCTCTTAAATCTTTATAAATCAGTTTTACTTACGAAAAAAATGTTTTACATTTATTATCTGTTTATTCCACCTGACCCTGTGAGATGGATAGTTTGGATCTTAATATTCTTGTTTTATAGATCAGGAACCTGAGACTGTATAACTTTTCAAAGTTAATAAAAACCAGTGATTTGCTTCATTACAAGTAGACTTCAGATCTCCTCACATCATAACATTTTTCTTTGCATTATACTTGTTTTTTTTTATTTTATTTTACATAGTTCTCCATTTTACCTTTTAATATTGCTATATATTTAGCCCTGTCAACATCAGTCGAAAGGAGGTCATAAACACTGAATATTTAAGAACAAAAAATTTTATTAACCATGAAACATAGATAACTCTGGTTACAGTCTTACTCAGTGCCAACCAGTGATATCTTGGTTAAAATGTCAAGGTTCTAAAAGAATATTGGAAAAACATTCCTAATTAAACAATTTCATTCAATGTGATGTGTTTCCATAAAAAGTCTGTTCTGAATTTCTTAAATTTTTTTAAAGATCTGTGAATTCTCTCCTAAATAAAATGAATATGGGTTCCTTTACTTTTGTTCAAAGATGCAGACTTTCATCATTCATACAGAACTGAAGTTCTGTCTACCTCATGAAGTCTAGGGCACGTGTTTTCTTTGTTTTATATAAAGACATCACAGGTTGAAATTGAGGAGGAAAATTAGCTTTGTTCTGTCCTGTGTTTAATAATTTTCATTTAATGGGTTCATGAGCACAGGAAGTAGCAAGCAGGTAATATTCCAGCTGTGAGTCTGGCCTATGGATTTGCTGAATTGTGCAGGTACACCCCACGGGGCTGTGTGTTTACACATCTAATCTGAGAACTGGTGATGTATAGTCTTCGAAGGCACCATTCTCTGCTCTGCACTTTCAGTCTGTAAACAGGATTTGGGAGGGGAAGACAAAAGTGCTTCCTTGCACTTTACACAATTTGAGAAGCACTAAGTAAGGGAATCAATGGAGTCTGGAGATTTATGAGTTAGGAATGAAATGAGAATATATTTCAATACCGAAATCTCCTCTCCCGGAGGAGATTAATTAATTAATTTCTTCATCTCCTGCACCAAACCCTAAATCACAGTACTTCCCTCTGTTCATGTTCTCTCTGTTTTTCTTATCTTCCTCATAATTTCAAATTCTTGTAAGTGCTGTGTTTCCGCCTTTAGCCAAACAGGCTGCCCACCAGGAAATGCAGAAAGACCACCTAAAGCTCTTCATCAGACCCACCCGACAGTGAACTAATGTTGATAACTGCCAATCCCAATTTGTCTGGCTTCAGGGAACTTTAGTATTAAAAAGTGCTGTCACATATTTTTAATTTCCCCAAGGAGTCAGCTCTCCCTCTATGCTGTCCCATCACAGAACTGAATATCAAGATGTGAAAAGAAGACACGCTGTTCTGGAATTTACATGATTCTTTCCTCTGATTCAAGAGCAAATTTGCGAACATGGGGTGTTGTGTCTCATGAGCAAACAAATTAGATTAACAAAGAATTAAGAACACAATATTATATTCACAGTTAGACCACTTTCATGTAGACTGAATTGTACATAACTATTCTAATGTGATTGAATTAGGAAGATTCAAGCACTGGCGCTAAATCTGTATAATCCATTTTGTTCTTGTTGAAGTAGTTACTTTGTATACTTGAGCATTGTCTTTTCCTCACCTACCTGATTCAGATGTATTCAAACTCAGTGGGATTTTCTGCTCCTAGAAAGATACTTTATTTAGCATTTTAATTGATGTTTCGGGAAACATTTTGTTAAGTCAATTCGCACAGTAAACTAAGGATAATGCTTAACCATGGAGTTTTCTATTGGAGTAAAAATGAATTGAAATGAATCAGTATATTTGATACATATACACTAGCATTAGATGAACTCATAACTAGCTTCTTCAATTGAATTGGAAGCAACATGGAAAATATCCTCATTTACTGAAAAAGTAAGACAGAATGATGCCACTCATCCTCCTGTTGGATTTCACTACCTAAAAGTTTTACATCTGCCTCTACACAACTGCTGTAATTGAGCCATTGAACTCTTAACAAGTAAATTCTGCTTTGACCTAGTTTTCAAGCCAACTTAATGTTAAATTAGAATGAATATATTTAATTTCATTTGCCTGCATTATCAACAGGTTCCTTTTCCTCCACACTAACATGTGCACAATCAGGAGGGCTTAGAATCACCAGAGCTAATTAAATTTTGTTTTGAAACTTCAGTATTATACTCAAAAATATCCAACTTTGCTGGTGCTTTGATGGTTGAGTTCGCAAATATATTTTCCTCAAATTGATGCTTCTTGAGTTATCCAAATAGCCTGTCATTCTCCTTCTTGATCCCAGTTCTTACTTTAGAGATTCAGGTTCCCAAGCTCACCTGCAGCTGGGAATCCTTCCTTTGTTTTGCCAGTCATTCTCCTGCTTCACTGAAGTACTGAAGTCCTGTTTGTGATCTCCAGGCTATGTCTATGGTGTTGAGGAGGGACAGAACTGTCCCGCTATGCCCTAGATTAGACTCAGTCCAATAGAGACTTCACAAAAGCATAAATACATCTGTTTGTCTCTAGAAGTCTTAGTCGTCTCAACTAACGTGTCTCTTTTTCCTGACTCTAGTAGACAAAGATTCTAATTCTACACATTTTATATTCTCACATCTTAGTATTTTAGAAAGAGCTTTACAGAGCCATGATACTAAAAACTTTAAGTTAAATGACACACAAAAAACTAGCATGTCTTCAGGTATTTTCTTTACTTCATTTAAAAATGAGAGAAAGACTGTATACTAAGTACACTGTGTGAACAAGAAATAATAAAGGTGAGGAAATGTGAATGTTTAGAACACATAGGGAATTATCCAAATGATTTTTTTCAAACACACTGGACACAAGCAAAATAATATTAAAACAGGAAAATAAATTCTTGACCACTCTTAATGTTATTTAAAACAATCTAAACTTCCTTTGTTCTAAAATTCTGTGACCTAGCAAGAATGTAAGTCTTTAAATAGTGAAAAAAAAAACATAGATTATCTAAGAAATTAATGCTATAAATAAAAGTTTCAAGAACTTTCAAATAATGGCTCTTTAAAGGATTTCAGAAGAAAATTATGAACAATATATTTACTTAGGTCAAAGCTATTACTTGATAAAATGATTAATCTCAAATGAAAAAAGTAAATTGAGAATTGAGAGTTCTAGTACTACATATAAAAGGTGCTGGTTAGTGAAAAAAAAGACATTTTTAAAAAATATTGTGTTAATGCAGGAAATATTCAGCAACGTACCAAAACAACAGATTCTAGAAATAGATCTGCTTATCTGTGGGATCTTAAAAAATAACAAACCCATTATTTCAAGTCTAGTGGTAAAGAGAGACTTGATGTAATACATGGTTATGGAATTGGATTGACCCGTTAAGATTCTTCCTCTGAAGGTCACCTGCTCCCCCTGAAATATTTGGCCTTCTGAAAGAAGATGGATGCTTCATCAAATTGTCCAATAATGCCAGAAGGAGGACAAAGATAGTGATGTAGATGTGCGATACAAGTAACTTTATATTTAGACCAGACTTATTTCATCACTCAACTGTGTGACTAGCAAATTAAATAATCCTTCCTGGAAAATTACCCATTTCAGTTGAACTTGCAAAATTATTGGTAGAACTTTAATTACAGTATTCTTTTATTAATTTAATGTTCTCTTTATACACATGTAAGAACAGCAGGGATTATTCATTCACTTCAGGTAGTCAATGTTTTCCCACATGGGAATATATTCCTTCTTTTTTCCATGTTGCTTAATATAATTTGGGGCAAGTGCCAAAGATTCTAGTACTCTGACCATATCCAGTGCTAGACAGCTCTGTTTGTGGCTTAATACCTTAAAACGGGTCTGATCCACTCTTCCTCTGCCTTTAAATAATAATTGCATTAACTTCCTATTAGTGCATTTATTTTTGTTGTTTCCATTGTAAGGATTTTGCTGTTTACATTCTATATTCTTAAAAGATTTTTTAAAACTTTAAAAATTTGTTATTTAATCCTATGTGATAAAGAATTCACTGGATTTTGGCATCATTTTGATTCTCTCTGCAATTCTCTTTTCCAGAAATCGCTCACAGATACAGTCTGTTGATAACATATCAGAATGTTGATATTGCTGAGAATTTATTTGCTTGCTCTGCTTGTTGCTTTTGTTCTTACATATTTATTAGAAATGTTGTGGGGTTTTTAAGAGTGACATCAATCATTTTTCATTTCATATCTCCTACTTTTGTTTAACTATAAATCATTCATGCCTTAAAGCAGTAGTCCTCAAACTTCAGTCTGTGTCAGAATCACCCGAATTTCTGATTTGACATGGATGAAGTAGTGCCTGAGAATTTGCATTTCTAATAACTGTCCAGGTGATAACATGCTCCTGTTCATTGTTCAGGTGGTCAGGAGCCACAATTTGACTCTCACTTCTAAGTAATTCCTGAAAGTATATACACACACACCACACACACACACACACCAACACAACCCCCCCACACACAACGCACACACACACCCCACACACACACACACCCCACACACACGTTCTTAAATTACACTGTTGAAATGAGTGCTTAAGCCTTATATAAATTTTTTAGTTGAAACATTCATTTCAGATGAGGAAAATTCAGAGCAGTGAAATCAAGGGACTTGCACAAAGATACTGGACTGGGTGACTCAGAAACACCTGAGTAATACATTCAGGGATGGAAAAAAATTAAGTGATCGGTTTTCTTTTTTCAACGTATGCTGTTACGATAAGGGTTTCCATTTAAGAGTCCTCTCTAAAATTTAGGCTAGAAATCTTGAGAATTTGATATCAAAGCTGTCTTCTAACACACAAATGATAAACACACAAAATAAATGTTTTGCTTGTTGATTGATTTGTTCTCCCTTCTGTATCTCAGAATGCCTCAGCCAACACGTTAGGTTAGCACAGTTAAACACTATGCTTCACGTGTATCAACAACGATCACGTTTTCTTGCTTGTTTGACCCTTTGACTTATTTCCTTCTGCATTTCAGAAAAGATTTCCTTAAGATTTCTGTTCAGGTCACAGGACATGTCCTTTTTCATTGCTGTCACTTAATTGACAATTTAAACTAGATTGTATTTAAATATTGCACATACTGCTTACCATTAAGTTATAATTGCAATGAAATTTAAGCTAGAATCAATATTAAGTGTTCACCCAAACCTTTGCATTCAACTTGATGAATGATTACAATTGATTGATGTGAATTAAGAATGACAGATTATTTAATAGCATTACAATGATCAACTGCATTTAATTTTCACAGCAATGCGCTCTTAGAATACTTTGCATGTTAATAGTCCTAGAGTTCATAATTCTACACTGGGTCCTAGAAATAGATACCCAAGATTTATGGTGTCTGGCCCATTGCTTAAAACTTCTAAATATAAGTTACCTAAGTTCACTAAATTACTATGAATAATTTTACTTTATTAACAAAATTATGCAAGTGTTCTCCTATTTGCAAATTTCCTCTTGAAGTGGTTGGTCAGATGATCATATTTCATGAGACTATATGTTAGAAGAAGAAAGGAATTGTCACTCATATGTTTTAGCTACCATATTTCAAATGTTCAGGGGAAAAGTTCATGTTTTACTAAACTTGTCCATAAATAAACTCAGAAGACAATAATTTATAGTCAGGGTTTCAGATTTGGGCTGCACTTGATTTATGAAATAGAGGCCAAGGACGAGTGCAAACATACTGTGCGTCAGGACTTGATACTGGCACCACCAAGTGATGTACAGCTCTGTGTATATATGACTTTAGGAATTACATTTGGTCTTCCTTTCTCAAATACCAATAGAAAGATCGCTTACTTAATGAGAGTAGGTGAAATAAATTTATTTTTTATTTAGACTGAGTTCAACAGCTTTGCAAGGGAAAAATAAAGACAATCCAGTATCTATCGTAAAATGAATTTAGATTGAAAGATCAATACAGTGAACAAACAACCACATTTTTTTTCCTAAAGATTTTAATTTTAATTTTCCATGGCTGAACATAATTCTGGTTTCTTTAACTAACTCTTGTTTTGGCTCTCATCATATTAAAAAAATGGAAAATAGCCAATTGTGGAGAAAATGTTGATGGTTTTGCAAAGTACAGGAATGTAGTTTAAAGCTTAGCTATGTATAGAGTCAGCCTTCTTTTTTCTGCCAAAAAGAATAAACCTCTCAGTTAACCTTTGAAGTTCACCTTGAAGTTCATGGTGGAGTCATCTGAACATTTAAGCATGAAGGGAGAGCAGAGTAGAAGTAAACAGATTTCCACCAGTTACAAGATGCAGTGTTACATTATTAATGGTAACCCACTAAATTAAGACCTTGTAATGTCAGTATAAATACATTTTCAGGGTGAGAGCGAGGAAATGGCATATGTTTGCTAGCTGAAACTATTGCCTGGACATTGAAAAATGTTTACAAAGCACAATCTCTGGCTTAGATTATAGAGGAAACCAAACTATTTTCAAAGATTTATTGTAACAAACTACATTTGAGATATGAGATAGTACTCAGTAACTACTTTTTAACAGTATAAAACAGTTTAAGATGATTTTCTATAGATTAATCTCACTTCCATATATCAAAACTTAGGAAAACTTATAAAAATTCCATAATTATATAATTGTCTGTTTTCAAACTGTTTCCAGAAATATATTACACTTATTAACTCAAGAAGCCTGTCTGAAAAACTCTGTGTATATTGAGATATTGTATTATATTTCTTACTGGTTTCTGTTATAGAAAATAAATTTAAGTTGTATATGAGCAGAAGTATTGAAATTTAAAAAGTATTTTGTACAGAGCAGAAAGTATAGTAACGTACTGGTTCTGTTATCATAATACTCCTTTGGAACTCTATTGTTTTTAAGCTGTAGAGATTCAGGATAGAGTTATCCTACAGTAATTCCATCCTGATAAAGGGCTTTTGTTGGTATGTGTTTATTTCTGCTTGATTAGTTAATGTAACAAATATCTGACTGATATGATAAGACTCTACATTAAAAACTGGAGTATAGGTTGCAATATAAATGCACTGTTAAAGATAATAGTATTCACTAAAATAAGTTCAGTGAGAAAAATATAAAGATAAGAAAAATTCTCCATAATCCATTTAAAAGACATCATTATTTTTAACATGATAGTTATTATGCTTAAAAAATATGTATATACTTTAGCAAACTCTTGGTTTCAAATAGAAGCTTTCAAATACATAATATAAACTATATGCTAAATAAAATGTTAAAAGAAACTTAAAAATATAATAACATTGGATCTGTGCTTACTACAGCAGGTCAGAAAACTTGCAGGAAATTAAATATTTTAATTTAAAAATGAAAACTGTAAAAGACAAATACATGTAAATTTCACTGTGTTTTGCATATATCAAGCAGAAATCTACAAAAACATATAGTTCTCCTTCCAGAGCTTTAAGAAATGGATGACATTTAGAGGCTAATATTGCAGATGCAAAGAGGTGTAGCATTGCTAAAATAGCTAAGCTGAATACCCAATGACTGATTAGCTTGGTGCTCTGGACTTTTGGGCAGTCCTCATGTAGAAATGCTGAACCAGATGAAGATGGCCTTCAGAACCCCTGTGTGAGGCCTCAGGGGCCCTGTGAGGCTGTGGTGTGCCCTGCTCCGTGAGGCTGTCAGTGTCCAGCATTTTCAGATCTCAGCAAAAGTTCACCACAGGGTGTCAAACACTAGGTGTCTCAATATATTTTTTCCCTACTATAAATGCCAAATTGTTTTACCAGTCATTTGCAATTCTCAGTGTGCACAACACATAATATTGAAATATGCTTTATGTATTAATGTTCTTAATTCAGTGAACATCTGAACATACTTAGGCTATTAATTATAGCTGATACTGTTTCTATGTGGTGATAAAACACATACACATATGTTAAACCTAATCTGAGTAACAATCTGTGTAATAACACATTTCTCTTTACTATTAATAAGCATTTTAGGAATTGTTTATACTCCCACTCTCCATGACATAGAGATGTGTTTTGAATATAATCTGAATGAATCTTTTTGTTTTTTTTAGCTGAGGATGAGAATATTGATTGTTAAAACACTAGATTAAGATTATTTTCAGTAAACTTGTGATTAAAGTTATTTTTCATTTTATGGATTACAAATTATTCTTGCTCATAAAAAAGAAAGCTATTTTCAGAGAGATCCATATTTTTATGTCACTGTCACTATAGAAGATACCTAATGGCCTCATATAAATAACAACATGATGTCCTATCCTGGCCTTAAATGATCACAATATTTAGTATGTTGTCTGTTTAGCAATTTATATTTCTTTTGCATTATTTGGTTTCTACAGTGCCATTTTGCTGATTCAAGTTATATTTATAAAATTAAATTTAATACCTAAGAATCAAAGAGGGTAAGAAATTAATTTTCTTTGTTATAAATTTTAGTATGGCTGGAAATACCTTTCTACTCTAAAGGGCAAGAAGAAAATTTTTTGTATATACTTAGAGACTTTCAACCAAAAACTGAGGTTAGTTATGATTTTTTGATGATTCTGAGTGAATTCAAATCCTGGAAAGTTAGGCTATATCAATGTTATTTTTTTTTACTTGATACTTCTCTACTCATTTTAGCTACAAAGGAACAATAAGTGATAATATTTAATTACAGAGATCTGGAAAATATTTTTTTTCTAACTTTGTTTGAATTCTTAAAGCATTTTTTTCCCTATTAGGCAAGAGTATTTCTACAACAGTTTTATATCATTCACAGGGGCATCAAAAGAAAATAAATAGAATTTGAAGCAGTGAATTGTTAACAGACTAAAAGATATATTCAGAAAAAGAAGGAAAGGAAAGACTTATTTTTGATGACTGAAGTAGTGTTAATACATGAGAGAAAATAGAGGTATGAAACATTTTACTTTTCTTTAGCTATAAAAACTAGAATGAGGAGAAATAAAAGATAAAAGTTGAATGAGGAAAGTATAGGAATCATGTAATTGTTTAAATGACAGAAAATTTATCCTCTCATGTCAAATGAATTCATAGATATAATTTCAGAACACCTGTCAGTAATCCTAACAAAATCATAATAAAAAGACATGCCATAAGATTAATGATAGGAAAATGCTTTCAGAATGAATGGTAGAATGCAAACTCAAAAATGACAGGGAAATTCTGAAAACAAATCTAGAACAGATTACATGTTTTTGAAAGTTTTATTAGCATAATTTGAGTTGTAATTTCAGAGGAAGAAAAAATATAAGATATTCAAGATTCAATAGGATGTTATTAAAATGAATATAGTTTTGATGACTAAAGCTAAACAATGCAGATTTCACTGAAGGATCAATAAAGTTTTCTATACTAGAAGAAGTTGAATATTTTGATCTAAACATATCAGAGTAATGAATGACAACTGAATGAAGCACAGATTAGAGGCCCTTGTTGTCTATAAAATAAGGTCTATTTATGGCTGGAGGAAACTCAAGAAGAAAATGAGTACTATCCTTAGATTCTTTATGCCATCACTCTTATTTATTTTTAATTTGTTGAATTTGCTTTTAGTGTGAAATCCAAAATAACTTCATCAAAGATAATGTCAAAGAGGTTGTCTTCTATGTTGTCTTCTAAGAGTTTCATGGTTTCAGTTTTTATGGTCAAGTCTCATCCATTTTGAGTTGATTTTTGTGTGTGGTGTATGATAGTAAAGTTACTTGAAGTTAAAGGCTTAAACAACTGGATTCCAAATCTGTCAACTTAATAGGTTAATGTCAACACACAACCTAGATAAATTTAATATTTCTCCTGATATGTAAAACCATTTTTAGACTTACAGGAATTCATATTGAAAGAATGCCTCAAAGCTGCTCTTCTACTATAAACAATAAAAAATCAGAAAAAATGTATGAAACACATTTTTAGACATTGACATACAAGAACTACTGAACTTTAATCCCTGAGAAGAAGAAACAAATGAGCTAAGTCCTACAGGACCCTTGATTTGTTTTCTCTAGGTGTTTCTAGATGAAAATCTGGTGGTCTCTTTGAATGAAGGATTCAGAAGTTATAGATTGGGAAGACCAAGGCACTAAGAGTTTATGGGGCAGACTACAAGGTTAGGAAGAAATTGCACATAAAAAGGACAATGAAGAATTTAAGAAGGATGCCCTCAAGAAGTTGGTTGAATATTGGTATGTGCATGTCTTAGAAGAGATTCCGTAATCAAAGGAAAGAAACACTAGGAAGCAATAATCCAATGAGTACTGACAGCTCTCCTGAACTGGAAGTAGTTTTTGTTCCTAGTAGCCATACTAGGAAGACCATGTAATATAAGAACATTGGGTAGAGTCTTCAGATGTGTCACACCTCAGCAACTGGGCCTAAATTAGTCCCAGAGAGAAACAAAATAGAGGGAAATCTTGACATTTACAACATTAATGAGACTTGAGGACATTATAGTAAACGAAATAAGATATACAGAGAAAGACAAATAACATGATGAAAATTATATGTAGAATTAACAAAACCAGCATAAACTAAAATGAAAAATAATAAAACAACTTAAATAGATGAAACCCTCATAGATTCAGAGATGTTGGTGGTTGCCAGAGATGAAAAATAATGGCAGATGAAATAGGCAAAAGTGGTAAAAAGTTACAAGCTTCCAGTTTTAAATAAATAAATCATGGCAGTATAATTATAATTTACATATAAAATTCAATATAATATATATGTGTGTATATGTATGTATAGTTATATAAAAGAATTGTAGCAGAAAACTTATAGTCAGAGAATGTATTCACTAGAAGACAATATGCATAGTTGCTGAAAAAAAGAAAGATATGTCAGCCAAGAATTCTATCCTTATCAGAATTATCTCACAAAGATGAAGCAAAATGATGAATTTTTCATTCCAAGAAGAGCAAAAAAATAACTTTAAAAAATTGCCAGGAGATTCTTTAAACAGAATAAAAATGATACCAGAGAGAAGGTGCGTCTGTGTAAAGAAATAAATACTATCAGAGATGGAAAATATACAAACACAACTTCTTATTTTTATTTTTATCTCTTTAAAGAATAATTGACTGTTTAAATAAAAATAATAATACATTGAGGCATTAATAACACACATAGAATTCAATTACATGATAATCATGGCACAAATGATGGTAAAAGGAAAATAAAGTATATTTTCAGTCTTTATGCCAAATATAAAACCATACAATAGTATATGAAGGTAGACAATGACAGGTTAAAGATATATGTTATGAATTCTAGATCTATCCACTAAAAATTAATTTAAAAAAGTATACTTAATAAACCAATAGTAGACTGATACAAAAGAATAATAATAATGCAAATAATTCAAAATAAATAGAAAAAGTTGAAAAATAATTGAAGGATAGAACAAGTTGAAAAATAGCAAGATATATATTAATATATGCACATATATATGCATATAATGGAACTATTATTGGATTGGATTGAAAAAAAGCAAGGTCCATATATATATATATATATATATATGTACTCTCTACAAGAAGCCCACTTTGGTTCTTTTGTTTTGACCCAAATGTAGGAGAGACACATAGTATTGAGCAGTAGATTCAGTGGCTCAATTTGTTCTGAAAAGATATGTCATGGAGTAGTACCTTTTGGGTCCCCTCATGTTAGAACTTTTTAATCAATGATTTGTGTGAAGACATAAAACCAATCTCCATTCAAAAAATGTGTGCTGATATAATATCAAGTGACTTAGATAATTCTACATATAATAGAATCAAGTCTGAAAATATCACTTAGAAACATTGGACATATGTTAAAGTGAAGTCTGAGATTAAAATTGAATTCCTGAAATAGAATAAATAATAACTGACTTATCTATAAAATGTCATTAAAGATTGATTACGAGAACCCACATTAAAATATGAATATATACTGAATGTAGTGAATTACAAGATCCAGTCTTGAAACAAATCTCAGAAGAGAGCATGTAGAAAATGTTATCATCTGAATAAAATCTATAGTTTAGTTAGCAGTGTTTCTTATTCCAGTTTTTATAAGTGCACAATTGGTTGTAAAAATATTAATATTAGAAAAAGTATAATATAGAGTACATCAGAACTCTGTGCTATATTTACATCTCCTCTCTAAATCTAATATTTCAAAATAGGAAGTTAAAAATATTAAGTACGTAATATGTTTTAATAAAGTTATATATAAAATATTTAGGGAATTAGTTATTTCACAACACAGAATTAAATTCTCCTTAGTAAAGGAGGAAATATATAGAAGATTTGGTAAATATAATTGAGTACTTACTATGTACTAGAGCTTTACTTGGACTATTACAATTTATTTTCATAATAGTCATTATAGTTGCCATATTACTCTCATCATTTTACAGATGAAATTAAGTCAATTGCTCAGAGCCAGTAAGATACAAATCAGGGATAGAAAAAAATGCATAACTATAATGACCAAAATTTTCCCACAATGATATAGAAACCCCTAAATTACAATTTTACTGTGTTCTGTACTATCTTTGTGTTTTATTTTTATTTTATGTTAATTTTAAGATGGATGTTAAAATGTAGAGTGTATTAGGAGAATAATCAAATTTACAAGAATGGTCAAGAAACAATGACACTTAGCCCCTGTGTCCAGAGTAGAAGTAGATGTATAAATACATGATAACTATTTTATTCTAATTTTTATTTCTTCAGAAGAGACAAACACATTTTATGAGAGGGGGACATATTTCTACTTTAGGAAAAATACTTTAGCATGAGGTTGAGTAATAAAAAAATGAACTGTCTTTTGAAATCTTGCTAGTGATGTTACTTACTTAAATAAAGGCAGGATGTCTTCTCCAGGGTGAGGTCCATCATTCTGTAAAGCAATAGTTCATGCAAATGCATGAAGGTTTGAAATTCACTGGAAATTTGGGAAATGGAAAGTAGTAATGGATAGTAGGACCACATATTCTAGTTCTAATGGAAATTGCTTAGGGATTTTGCTGTCACAGTGAAGGAATGAGAAATGTATTTGTATTCTAACTAAATCCTGTTATGATTTAGAGTTCCGTTATAGATTCACTTAAGGCACTTGAATAATTCTAAACAGTGACAAAATTTGGTAATGGTTTCATAAAATCAAAATTAAAGACTAACATCGGCTAGTCCCCTTGCAAAAGAAGGAAGAATGAAAACAATACAATTAAAATTAACTAAGCATTTCTTAAATAATAACTCATATGTCTAATATATTTTATATAAGTTACAGATTGTATTTTTTAAAAGATTGAAAATCAAGTCCCAAATCTGGGAGAAACATACATTTACTGAAGCAATTTTACATCCCAATTCTACTTTAATTCTATTTCACTTTTGGCACAAAGACACACAATACTTCATTGGTTGGACCAACATGGGTAGAAAATACAAATAGTTTTCTAGGAAAATCAAAGAGAACCAGAACCAACATTGTTTGAATTCCATAAAGACCGATGTTTCACACCATACTGGGATGCAGCTCTCTAAGTCTTATCAGTAACTGACTTTTTAGTGCAGTCATGCAGTGCTGAGCAACATTTTGGTCCTTGACAGATCACACATGCAATGGTGTTCTAAATAGGTTGTAGTATGTAGCCAGTGTGTGTAGTAGACTATTCCATCTAGTTTTGTGTAATTACACCTTATGATGTTCATACAACAGAGAAATCACCAAATGACATTTTTTTCCCACATAGATCACTATCTTTAAGGAACACAGGACTGTATAAACAAATGCTCTGAAAGCAAATTTTGATCAAGGTGCCTAGACAGAACTTTGATGTTGTTGGATGACTAAACTGGAAGATAGATGGGAAAGGTGGACATAGAACAGAAGAGGAGACCTGAAGGAGATACATGTAAACAGCCTTAAATACTTATGTTCTTGCCATTATTTATATGACATTCTATGAAATTGCAATCTTGTATTTTGAGTTAATATTATTCTTAAGGAATAAATGAATATTGTAGGAGCCTATTAATATTGTCACCCTAATTCTTCCCTAGGATGGATTGGAGATAGGATTATAGGATTGATGCAACTTTTCCCATAAAAGGTAAACACAGTAACTGAACGTGTCATTTTCAGAAAGTGTTTTACTTTAAAAGGTTGATTTTTTGCTAGTTTTTTTTTTTTATAGCTAAACAGAGCATGTCAGAATTTCTTTCTAAAACAAGTACCCATATTCAAATCATCTCACTAGTTGACTGAGATAAACAGAGATTCAGTGGTTGTCACTACTATACCTGTGACTGTTAATTTTATGTGTCATTTTGACTGGGTTATAGAGTTTGGATGCTTAAACATCAGTTGAGATGTTACTGTGAAGATTTTTTTCAGATGTGATAAATACTTAAATCAGTAGACTTTGAGTAAACTAACTTCCATAATGTGGCATCCATTCATGTGAAAGCCATAAGAAAAGATGTCTGTGGCTCCCTCCCCGCTTCCCCCCAGGAACCTAAATTCTGCCTCATACCACTTTTGAATGAGGCTACAACATCAACTCTTTCCTGAATCTCTTGTCTGCTCGTCTGCCCTGCAAACTTCCTACTGCCAGTTCCCACAATTGCACAAGCTGATTTGTTGAAAATGTCTATATTTCTAGAATATCTAGATAGATGGATAATGGATGGATGGGTGGGTGCATGATGTTTGGATGATGAATGGATGTTGGGTGGAGGGGTGTGTGAGTGGATAGATGGGTGCATAGATAGATATAGAACTGAGATAAAAATGGAACATCTAGAGAAAGCTAACTAACACAACACTTCTACTAGAAAAAGAATCATTGGTTTTGTTGTACCCATTGCTTATGCCAGTCACATGCATATTATTATTATACAAACATCAGGGGTGATTAAATATGTGCTGAGTGATCACGGAAAATAATCTCTGGGCGAAAAACTCCTTTTCATTAAGTGACAACCATAGTTTTCTTCTTTTATTCTTGATCCTTATGGAAATGCTTAATTCTACTCTGTATGATATAACCCCTGTGTTTTTGTTCTGCTCCTTAATTTTCACCCCAAAGAACTGCAGCCTAAGAGAACCACTATTTTTGTGGTTATTCCTAAAACTAGTCTCCATAGAAGAATGTAAGCAATTCTATCTTGGACTTTATGTCTCTTATTCAAAATATAAAACTCCTTCCAGAGTTTTTGATTTTCAACTAGAAAGGGGCAAAAACAAGTGCATTTTGTTCTCCTAGATAAAACACACACAGGCGCACACATGCAGACACACACACATACACACACACATGCAGGTTTAGGGTATTACATATCTCAGTCTGATTCTTATGCAAATACAAAGCATTTTAAAGAATGTAGTATTTTAAATGTACTTATTTGTATAAAAATAAATTAAGAATAGTATTAAGAAGTTCATTTTTACATAAAGGGCTAAAACATAAGGTCTACCTCACCATCAAAACAATTTCTTCAATATGGTTCCTTAAGGCCGTTAACATTAGAAAATATTTTTATATTATTCTAAGAAATATATGTACATATGAAAGAATATGAAATATTACTCTATTTGTTTTATTTATTCTTGACTTTTAGTTTATTTTTAAAAGTCAGGTAAAAGAAAATGGCAGTATGATTTAAGTACTGTTATCACTCACCTGAAAAATAAACCGTTTGGTACTGAGATGTTAAGTATCTTGGCCAAGCTCACATAGCTACTCTTTGGCAGACCCAAGGTTCAAGAACTGGTATTTTTGGCATGCCCTGGTGCCCAAATGAATAAAAACATTGGACACAGTCCACATACATCCCAAGGACCCATGTCCGAGATCCAGGACTCGGGTAAAACAACCAAGATGAGCAACTAAATAAAATAAATAAATGCTTCTTCCTCTTCTCTTCTTTCTTCATTCCTGCCTGCACTTTTCCTCTAAAAAAAAATAAAAATAAGCTAATATTCTTGATTTCACAGTCTATGTTCTTAGTTCTTATGTGTAGTATCCTAGGAATATTTTTTCTTCATCAAGTGTAGCTTCATAGCATTATTTTGAAAGACCATCTGGTTTCAGAGAATATTGTTAAGTAAATCACAATTTTTGCATTGCATTGAATGTGTATGTGGCATTGCTGTCAGCTTCCCTAGACAAGAATGAGGCCATGAACAAGAAGCTTAAGTTAGCATCCTCATTTAAATTCATTCTAGCTTGGTCCCATCTTCTTCCTTCTAACTTAGGTTAATTACCAAAATAAGCTCTCTCAATCTACTTTGTTAAACTAGTTAATTGGACAAGGTTTACAAAACAGTAGCAAAATCATCCTTTATCTCTTAAGCTGTATGCTTTGGAGAGGCATACCACTGTCCAGACTGTCAGCTGACATTGTTCTTGTTGGTGTGCTGATTATCTCCGTCACCTTTCCCAGCCAAACATCAAAAGGCTATTTCAAATCAATCCCCTTCTCTCTCCCTCCTAATGAGATCTTCAGAACAAAATGCCAACTGTGTAGTAAAGAACTGTATATCAAGCTATCTTGGCCATCAGATTTTTCTTTACTTGAAGGTTTTCAAGAGACTGTAATACTGGATCTCTCTTTTTAAATATCCTATCAAAACTTTCAAATAGATGCCTCTCTGATGTCTAAAGATACTTACCTTCCCAATGATCTTTGTTGGGATCATAAGGTAGAGTTTATGTTCCTTTTCCTATACAAAAATAGGGACAAGTCAAAGGTCATCTTAAAGAAAATAACACTTTATGTAAAATGATTTGGGTATGACAATGTATAAGGTCAAGCAGAATCCCTAGCTTGTCCTCTCCTAGATGGAGTGATGTGTAGGGATCATACAGAAATGAAGAGACAGCATTTTGCTGATTATTGTTCTTCGTTTCCTTTAATTGCTATCAGATTTCATGAAGGAATACAAGTTATTTTTCAAATCAAAATTTTAAAAGCATTAACTGTAACTTATATTAAAATACTTGATAAATTGAGTAGTAAATATATTAACCCTTTCTCTGCATTCTCCAACTATTTCTTGCATGAACATATATTCTTTTTCTAATTAGGAGCAAACATCACTTCACAAATTATTTAGTGGGTTTTTGTTTTTTGGAAGTGTTATGTCTTATGGTTAATAGGTAACTCTTTGAGAAGATATTTTTACCAAATAAACAGCTTTGGAATTTTTAACAAGAAAAAATACTTTTTGATTTTGATATTGAATTAATACACATACTCTAGAATTATACTTAAAAGTTAGAGAAAATTATAATTTTGTTTTTGTCTTTAAAATGTTCAGACAAGAGGTGCTATTTCTTTGGAAGATATGTTATGATTTCTTCTAATTCTACTGTCCCTATGTACAAACATGTCTGTTTATGGTAGACAGAGATATATGGGGGAAATTTAATGTAAAACATTTCTTAGAGATTAAGAAAATGATTCAGTTCTTACCTGCATTCTTGAACTTTCTGAATGCTATACATTTCTGTCTGAAATTTAAGATCACAGATAAAAATCCACATTAATAGAATACATTTCCTTTCAAAAGACTATCTCTAAAAAGCAAAAATAAGACTTCCAAAGAAATGACATTTTACCAAAGAGCTTGATCTTCCATGACAGGTCATCTAACTCTCGCAGTGGGTGTAATATACCAAATTGGTTTGAATGAATTTCAGGAAAATGTAGGGGCCATGGTCTGCCTCACTGATAGATTTATTCAGGTACTTGCTAGTCCATTAGGAGAATGATTCATCTGAAAGTAAGCCGACCAATATCCACACTGTTCTTCAAACACAAAAGCAATGTGAGAAGCAACCAGACAGCTGTTACCCACTCAGGGTCTGCCTATCACCACATAAGTAATGCCTCAAATTCCCCCTTCCAACATGATTATATTTGCTACTTAAAAATTGGTATTCTCTTGAGTAGATGAATGTCACTTATTCTATTATTAGAAAACAGTTAAAGAATGTTCAATTCAGTGAAAAAGGGTGTGAAGGGGAGAGGAAGAGTTCTCACACAAATAGGGATATTTGAAAAATGAATTGAAATGGCCTGAAAAATCTACGACACTATTGTTATGTCTAGTAAATAACAATATTCTATAAGCTCTGCCTTCTTTTTTTCTGCTTTGCTATCTGTGAAATTCCTTAGTGTTTTCACAAAGAGACACAAATTTTCACTTTCACAATATCTCATTAGCATACTCCATGTTCAGGGAGTCCTACAAATATATTTAGATATATTGTGACTTATTTTTTTGTTAAGTGCTAAAATACGTATTCAGGTTCAATGATGAATAAATATGGAGGAAACATTCATTTTTAGCTCTTGAATTATAATTTCCCAAAGAATTTATAATGATCTATTTTTTTCTCTTAAAGATATGACTAGTTTTTGTCTACAAATTAATAGTTCCTAGTTCTATATCCTGTAAATTTCAGACTGTGATATATAGACTTATTTTCCAGCTTCCTTCTCTTTTCATCACAAATGGCCAGACTGCTTATGTTAGGGGAACCCTGGGCCATTGTGTTGCACAATTCCAACAGGTACATTCATATGTGAACTGTGTCCCCTGGAGTTGTGAAAGACACAGTCTTTCACACGGACTGCAGGAATATGCCTTCTTTTTTTGTGCATTATAGTAACATGGCTAAACCCATCATAAACTTCTTTCTAGTCTTATCTGCTCCTAAGCTTCCCTTATGTATTCTATGGCAGTAACCCCACTCCCAACCTCCAGGCTACATAAATAAGGTTAGCCCACTTTATATTTCAAAGTCTGTTTTAAAGGTTGCCATTCTGAGTCCACATGATGAAGTTGAGAAAAAAGATACGTGTGTGTGTGTGTATCTCCTATGTACTCACACATTTGTTCTTACAGGTAAGCAATCCCCTCATTGCAATGTGTGTGTGTGTGGGGTGTGTGTGTGTGTGTATACCATTTCTGCTTGAGATTAAGATATTTAAGGAGCAGTATCATGGCTTGTTAATCTTTGAACAAGTATGTCATAGTGCCTGATACTTGGTAAGGCTAGAAAATGTTTGCTAAATTGTTTTTAATAAACTGAGAATGCTTGCATGACTCTGGAAAGTACTTAAGAAAAGAGCTATTAGCCTTTAGGGTGAAAAAAAATACAGCAAACTACCTACCAAAAATTTCATTCTCAAAAATCATTCTGACTTTAGAAAAAAAATCAAACTCAGTTTCATATGTTTTATTGACGTCTCTCCTTGCACACTAGCAAATATAAAATTACCAGACTCATAAACAGGATCCCTGAAGCAATGCCTTCCTATTTCTCTGCTTGATTATTCTTCCAGTGGCCACAGCAGTATAAAACTAAACCCATGAAACTCGCATGATTCTCTTTACAGTAATCCTTTTAAAGACTAGAACTGTTACTTAAAATACAAATTGAAACCTGCACATGAGAAATCTAGAACATTATCTTGAAGACTATGCACAATTAAATACAGACATTAGCCCCTGTTTTGAGCAGTTCTTTGTGAGCAGCTATAAGGCTTTTGACTCCCAGTTTCCAACTACACATTGAAATTTCGACCTTGTTAAGGGGCAAATGGACAGATTTGGGTAATTGGTCATTTTTTAAATAAATCATATACCAAAGAAGGATTAGAGTGCCTCTAAAAAATTGTGACCATACAAATAGCTTATTGATCTTTAATTATTAAACATCAAGAAGATCTTATAGCTGCCTTATCAGCAATCACTTCCGTAAAACAGATACATGGAAAAAATGCATACAATAAAGGGAAAACCAGTTCTGAGACACAGAGAGACAGGTTTGATGCAACAGATATTTACAGAGAAACTATTATATTAGATTTCACTATATAACTGTGATTAACTATGAAGAAAACAGGCAGATCTCTTCCATTATAGAATCTATTGTCTGGTAGGAAGAGAAATTATCCTTGGAGAAATGATCAGGGCTTGATTATAAAGTAGGTTTTACACTAAATGTAGTCTGTTCCTTCTAAGCCAACTACAGAACTATCTTTGAAACAGAACTTGGCATTTATGTTATTCTGAAGAGTTGTCAACCAGGAAGAGTGAAGGTGCCCCTATTTCTTGGCATGACAGTACTACATCTGGCTATGCAGTTCCAAATGCAACCTTCACCTATGCCTCATCATGTGACAGCCTGTGATGGAACTGCCAATGGACCCCAATAGATTGTTTGCACTCGGAAAGCCAATTCCAACATTTAGAAGCTGATCTGGCAAATGATCCTTCCCTAAAGACCCCTTCTAACCATCTGAACATGCAGTTTTCTAGATACCTACACCTTTTCACACTATAAACACAAGTTTTCTGTCAAACACTGGTGTTAAATAATCAGCATCCTTCCCCAGGTAACACTGATTTGCACAGCAGCGCGTTCCAGTGAATCTTCCTACACAGATAACCAGCCAAGTCATTTCCAAAGAAAACAAGACTGTTAACCCTTCAAATGTAGTCACTGAATCTCAGGCCAAATAAGCACAAAAGAAGACACCATCCTTAAGGTACAAAACCATCTGGGTTAGAATTTTACTTAAAAAGCAAAACAAAAATATTAGCTTTCTTAACAATAACCAAAGTCAAATTGCTTTCAGGTCTGATCCTGCATATGCAAAACCCAAACAATGACAGACTTGTTTTTCAAGAAAATGTGAGTGAAACTGATCGTATTGCTTCTGAGGACATTGAAAGATTCCTCCATAGAAGACACAGTGAATTCATGTTGACAAGGCACCAAAGTTTTAGCTATTGTTCTAGAAGTTGCATGGCTACTTAGATTTGCTGTCTCAAAATCCCTAGTTACCTACTCTTGGAAAATAGAACTATAATTATAATTCTTTGATCTGCTTAAATATTTCTACCTCTTATTAGATTTTAATCTTTTAGAGTAACTCTATTAGAAATATAAAACAAGCCATATGGGCACTTTAAATATACTGGTAGTTACAATAAATAAAGTAGTAGGTGAAATTAATTTTAAAGTACGCTAAATTCAGCCCAATTTATCCAAAATAGTATCTTTTCAAAAAGTGTTTCTTACTTAAAAATCATTAATAAGAGAGATTTCTTTGCAATTTTTGATTCTGACTTTTCATATTCCAGTGTCAATTTTATACTAACAGCACATAAAATTCAGACTGGCCACACTTTAAGTGGCCGGTAATTATTAAACATCAAACTCTCTTGGTGTGAACACTCTGTCGTTGGTTGGACAAATTTAGATAGACAAACTATCTAAAAATAGTTTATTATTAGGATGAGAGATATTTGCAAACCAAAGTAAAACTTACAGCTGTATAGCATGTGGTCATTTATCACATCATCCTACAATGTTTGAGAGTATTGACTCACTTTCCAGCAGTACGCAATGGACTTCCTACCTATTGATGGAGCACTAAGAGTAATTTAGGAAAAAGAAATTTAAAACACTAATACTTTACAGTTTCCTTTTTTTTTTTCTAATTCTTAGAGTAGAGGCAACACATGTCAGAAACTTTAGAACTTCAGTTCTCATTCGACACTAAAAATAAAGCAATATAATACGGTTAATGAAAATTTACCAAATTGTCATTGATTAAGGAAACTACATTAAGTTTTGAGACACTACTTCCCCTTTAAAATTTAGGATTTATCCTTTCTCAAAATTTTTATGCAGAAAAATTGTGTTTTCTTTTACTTGCAATAAAAATGTACCCAGTCTCAACACTTTATGTCTCTAAATGATGAATCATAAGTTGATTTCCTGTTTTCTGCTCATATTAGTTCCTGCTAACATTTTGGTCTCCTACAAATTTTTCTTTAAGAGCTTTTACATGGGTCGCAAAGTTGTTCTCATTGGTCCTCAAAATCCATTATGAAGCCTTCATAATGTTGTTACATAAATCCAGTTATCTCTGGTATCTTGCTTTTCTCATAGACTATTTAAAAGTGACTTACCCCTTCTGTGAACTCACCTATAGGGTTATTTAGCAATTTAATCTAGAGGCATCTTGAGCAGTATAATTGCTGTATCCTCTAGTTACCAACTAGCGAAGAAGTCCTCCACTGTGACTGCTGGTAACACAGGCTGCCAAACCCACTTCTTAATAATCTGAGAGAAAACTGTACTCTTCCTAGTGCTGTTACTTTTTTAATTGTGCCCCAAAGTGACTTTGAATATGCCTCATGTCTCATCCAGTTCCTATCAAAATTGTCACTTTTGCTCACAGCCGCTCAGATTCCTAAAGTCAAATCACTTATCACAGACTCTCCTATCTTCCATATCCCCACAATCCCTGCCTTCATCCTATTATACACTACTTATTTTATCAGTGCCAACAAGGGACCAAATCTAAAGGAGGCATATAATATTCTGAGTGAATTTTGTTTTTTACTTTTTACATTTTCCATTTTCATATTCTCTATGCAATACAATATTTAAAACTTGAGATTGTCTTAGCTTTCAGATTATTTTGCATAAATAGATGTGAGATTGTGTGATTTTAATAGAAACAACTTTATTATTTATTTTGCCTGTCAGGGTAATAGAATTTTACCATAAGATATCAATAAAACTATGAGGATTTTTATGAAGTTTCTTATACTCTCTAACAATGGAAATTTCCCAGTGGTTTGTCCTTTCAAAATTCTTTGTGCCTTCTCTTTCTCACAAAACTCATATGATAATGTTATATAATATATAACATGTATGTTATACAACAAGTATATTATTTATATTTCTTTTCACTTATATAGTATATTTAATATGTATCTAAAAATTTTATTGAATTCATAATATTCTATTGTATATATGTACCATGAATAATTAACCAACTTCCATTGATGAATGATTAATTAGTTTCTAATTGTTTTTCATTAAAACTTCCCTCTAAGAGATATATCTTATACATAAAGTGGATGTGATTGCTAATTACATCCTCTTGAGAATTCCTTCAATGTGAAATCCTGTGTCAAAAGTTATCAAATTCTATTTATTTACTTATTCCTTTTAAATATGCTGTTTAACAAAACACTAAAATAATAGATGGTTTTATCATGCAAAATGGCAAGTTTAGCATAAGCATTTATCCTTATTGATATTTTAAAGAAATAAGAAAGTCTCAAACATAACAACAAAAAAGAGAGTAGGGGTATCTTCAATAAACAAGAAAAAATTTAAATGCATTGGTGTAATATTTATATATTGTATTCCTTTAATATACATTACTATAGTGTGACCGTGTCTCAGTATGGACAGATACAGATCTACTTAATTCTTTCCAATGACTTCATTGTATTCCATTGCATACATCTGACATATCTCACAAACTGACAGTTGACTTTGGAAATATTTCCAATTTGTGCTGTAATCAATATCTTGACATATATTTCTTTATTGTTTTGGGTGAATTAAGATATACATTTAGTAATACAATTGTCATATCAAAGAGATTGTACTTTTTCAATTATAGTGGTATTGCAAAAATGCCTTAAAATAACACTTTTGTTGAAAAACATATGCAGAATATATTTCTCTGTACCTGAAAGCTGCATCAAATATCAAATATTTGTCAAATAGGTAAATGGTACATTATATCTCATTCTCATTTAGGATTTATGAATTTGGGACAATTCCACTGTGTTTTGCATTTTTCATTCCCTAGGTTTTCTATTATAGTTTTATATTATATTATAGTATTATATGTCAATATTTATATTTAATTTTTAAGCTCTTAACATTCAAACGATGATGTCATACTATATCAAATTTGTGTGCTTTGCTTTATTGTCCAATATTTTGTTTGTGAAATTGAAACATCATGCACATCAGGGTAATTCATTATTTTTCCTGTTATTGTTTCCCACTGTTGCATGTGCTACATTTATTTTATTTCATCCCCTGTTGTTCTGAATTTGAGTTGTTCCTAGTTTTTGTGCTATTAGATATAATGCTTCCATCAAGAGTCTTCTGTCTCATGGTGCAAATTATATATAAGTATTTTTATCAAAAGAATACATATTAATGAAGAAAATGGGTGGGTTAGTATAAGCCTGTCTTCAAGATGTATAGATAATTCCAAAATTTTTTGCAAAATTGTTGAAAAGAATACAAATTGGTTTTACAAAAGGACCCATGACTATTTTCTGACTTTATTTTTCTAACTTCTCATTATGGTTTTAATTTGCTTTTCTCTGATTTCTGAACAGGCTGACTCTTTTTAAAATTTTTATTAGCTACCCAAATTCCTTCTAGGAAATACCCCTTCATATATTGTCAAATTGTTTTGCCTTTAAGCTGATTTTTAAAAGTTGTACATACATGTTGTATATTACCTTATTGCTAATTCTGTGTGTCAAATATCATCTCCATTAAACTACTTATCTTTCACATTGAATTTCTGTGTATGAAATGAAATTTAATACAATCAGTTTTCTTAACATTTTCCTTTTCATATGTTTCCAGTCTTTTTTTCTTCAAAAATTCCTTCTCTACCTCAAGATAAAAATGTTCTCCATTTCATTTAAATTTATCATAATATTGTATCTCACAAAAATATTTACATGGAGTATGCTTTGTAATAGAAATCCTATTTCACTGTCCAAATGGATCAGCAATATGTCAGCATCATTACTGGATAAATCACCTTTCCTTATTGATATCACTATTGTCATATATGACAACTTATTATATTTACATTGTTTTGCTGATAAATTTCTATTTAATGCAATTCTTTTCAAAATATTTTTCTATGTGTTATTACTTGCCAATACCTGTCCAGGTATATTTGCTTGCTAACCTTGTGTCACTACATGTGCATTAGTCTGCTTTTATTATGATTTTATAGCTGTGAAGGCAATGCTTTCAAAATCTTAATAATGCTTTCTTCATAATATTGCTCAAAAATGTTTTGACTCTTTTGAGGTTCTTTTAGGGCCTTTTAATTTTAAAATTATTATGTCAAGAAATTGCTTTGGAAATTTTGATTAGAATTTAATCAAAATTATTACATTATAAATCAAATAAAATAATATATTTATTTACTGATGTATTATATAACCTCCATGGATATGGAAGTGCCATTACTTTTTAAATCTTTTTTGTATTTTTACTTATAAACATCTCACATATTGTTACATTAGAATTATTTAATTTCTCTTTGATATCATATGTGATTATAAATTTTATAAAGTCTTATAATTTATAAAATTATTAGGATTTTTGCATTTTAGTATTATATTTAAATTAATATATTTATATTTATTTAACATTAGTTGATTATTTTATCTATTAAAGTTAAATATCAAATTATTATATTTGAGTAAATTTGTGATGACAGAGTATGTGTCATTATAATAATTATTTAAATATGTTTAGGTTTAATAGCATTTAAAATTATTATGAATTTTGCATAATAGTTTGAAGAAAATGTACATTCTTCAGCTGTTGGGTATAAGCATCTATGAATGATCGTTACTCAGTTGTGATATCGTGTTGTTCAAATCAACTATTTTTTATGGATGGCTTTATTGGCCTAATCTATCATCAATGTAAGAATATGTTAAATTTTCCTACTACTTGGTTAATTTTTTTTTGCTGATTCAGTCTCTACTCATTTTGATCTGTTCAAATTTTCTTGATTCAGTCACTGTATGTTGTATGTTTCTAGAATTATATTCATTTCACCTAAGTAGTCAGTTTGTTTAATCATAATCATACCTTGTGATCTTATTTTTATTGGAATTATTTTTATATATAACTCAATGTAATATGTGAAATTCTTCTTCGTAAAATATATGATAACACATCTCAACGATCACCAAATTTCTAATACTCCTCCACCACTGTCTATTTCAGTCTCTTTTTCAATTCTAGTTTTATTTGCATCTTTACTCTTTTTTTCTTAGAGTGGCTAAGAGCTTGTCTATTTTGTTATCTTTTTAAATAAACTAATTCTTAGTTTCATTGATATTTTAATTGTTTTTCTATCCTCTATTTGGTTTATTTATGCACTATATTACTTCATTCTGCTAGTTTTGTGTTTCATTTCTTCTTTTTTCCTATCTCCTTAAGTTGTAAAGTTCAGTTAGTTAATTGTGATACATTTCCTTTTTTAAAACATAGGCATTTTTGCCTATAAGTCTTTGTCTATAAGTTTATCCTTCAGCACTGCTTTTGCTACATTCCATAAGCTTTAGTAAGTTATGTTGATTGACATTTGCCTTTCACAGATAATAATAACTGCTTAGGACTAGTTTAAATTAAACTGCTGTGTTTTGTTTTTACATGCGTTTATATATCTTTATCATTCCTCAAGTCTTTTTTTTTTCTCTCCTCCACCTAGCGTCAAAGTAGTACACATCTCTTCATGATGCTTATTCTTGAATTATGTCAGGCTCAGTTATATTTTTAAGCTCAGTAATAAGATATTCTGGCTTTACATAGGACTATCAAAAGTGAATCTCATCTAGCTTGCACTCAAGGTTTGTCTCATGTCTCCAACAACTTTTAAACTGAAAGGCTTAGATAGTTTGTAACTTTAGAACTACTTTATCTTTGAATACCTAAATGTATTCTTAGTTTCACTGATTTTTTAAATAGTTTTTCTGTCCTCTAATTGGTTTAAATATGCACTGTATTATTTTTTTCATTCTGCTAACTTTATGTTTAATTTGTTCTTTTTCCTCTAGGTCCTTGAATTATGAAGTTTTTACCTATGAGGATTTTTTGTTTTGCTTTGTTGCTAACTCATCTGAGAGAAAAGGGGAGGCAGAGAGAGAGAGAGAGACAGAGAGAGAGAGAGAGAGAGAGAGAGAGAGAGAGAGAGCATTGAGATTTTTTTAAATGCATGTTATTCTGCAGTTTGATCTGTTTTGTGGTAGGATTAATTTTTATGAGAGCTTATCTCTTGTATTTCTCATAACAGAAGACTTTGTTTCCTTGAAGATAATTTTATTTTAAAGAATGCTATTTTAAATTCTTGATCTGTATCTGCTACGTCTGAACTCACTACCTTTGTTCTTTTTTGGGAGGAGTAAAGCACAGGCCCCAAGGCAGAGAACTCACAGATTCTAAGGCTGATTCACCTCTTTGTTCCCTGCTCACACTCCTCTCACTAGGTAATTCTGTGATCAGTGACTTTCTATATTACAGCCTTGGACACAGCTCTTATCCGGGCACTTAAGTTCAGAATGTTTTTGGTTTCAGATTTAAATTCTTTGGGACTAATGATTCAGCATAAATTTACTGCCATTTTGTTGTCACTTCCCAGCAGTCTTACTCATCCATGTGTTATCAGGTCAACTCCAGTGTGGCTGTAAGGCAGGTGGTTAGTTCCCAGGCCTGCTGCACTGCATCAGAAAATTTGGTTTGCCAGCCTTCATCTGTCCTCTCTCTCAGAACTTTATCACTCTCTGCTTTAGGTCTTCAGATTCATTATGTCTCTTTCACTTCTGTGATATTTGGAATGGTCTGCAAGAAAGAGTAATTTAAGTTTGTCATATTCTAGAAACTACCTGGTGTCTTTTGTCATAAAGGATTTTTCAAATTAAATTTCTTTATGTGATCATGCACGTTTTCAGCAATTTTACTAATAATATTTGAATTTTCTAAAATTATATTCTCTGATATTTTAATGGATATAGGTGAAAAAGAATAAATTACTGAGCATATTCTGTGTTTTGGACAATGCATGCTTTCTGTCACATATATATGTATCCACATACACATATATGTATAATCATGATTCATGTTGGCTAAAATTCTCCAAAATAAAAATATTATTTTGCCTTTATTTACTTCTTAAAAGGAATGAGAGTCAATAAGATAAAAAGATAAGTAACTAATAAAGAATCAAACTCAAAGTATATGGTTTTCCCAGAATATTAAATCTATATCAGTTTGACTCTAAACTCTTTATCCCCCTCAAACATTGTAATCAATATGGGAGCAACATTGTACTACATCACACCAAATTCGTCTGTTGTTCAAGTGATATTCTCAAAGTTATCTTATTTCTTAAGTCCATAAATTAAATATCAGACATGATAAATCTTTTCAAAGAAATACTTGCAATCATGAACACATTCTATTTTATTTTAGGAAAAGCTCAATAATGTGTAGATAACATTTTTTCTATGTGGACTTTTAAACTGATACACCATATGAGGGATTCATATTTAATAAATGTTTATGCTAGGTGTTAGAATTAAGGATAAGGAGCCTAAATATGTAATTACTATTAGAGATTTTAATAATCTTTGTAATATTGCAAGAAATTCAAGAGCAAATAAATCATTTTAAGCAATAATGAAAGAAATCCTTTTCAGTAAACCATACGAGAAAAACGCTAAAACACAAATCTTATTATGATTAATTTAATCTCATTGTTTCAGTTTAAATATACTTAAAATTGTTGTCTGTAGCAACAGGGAGAAAGTCACTATACACGTTGTGTAAAGTGCCATCAGTTTTCAGGATGTGCCATGGAGACAACTCAGTGATGTTGCCATAAATTTTGCTGGGGAATTCTTGGTTTCAGCTATTGCAGTTTACCATCTGTAATACTATAGTTACTTTTCTTTGTTAAAGTCAATATTCAGAAATCAAAAATTACTTAAAAAATAAATGACTTATCAAATTTCATGATAGGTAATTCTCAGAGGTGGCAATTTATTTACTGAGATAAGTGTTGACCATAATGAAAACATTTTGCAATATTTTCTCAGTTTCACTAAAACCAAAATTCTAGACAATGGCATCACTCACAATAGTGAACTCTTTTCCCATCACTCTTCATTAGAAAGAGAGCGTTTTATTCTGCTGGCATCAGAAAGTTCTAAATAAAATGATGTCTGTGCCTTAATGACTTTTGCATAGGGCAGTATTTCCTTGCCATCTGTATAGAAAAACACTACTGTGTAAATCAGGTATCTCAAGTTTAAAAGTCTCTGGGTCCTAGTCTACAACATAAATGAGGAAATATCCAGGTATGTGACAAAGAAGGCAATTGAACCTGTTGCAAACTTCAGAGGATCTTGTTTAAAGAAATTGGTCAAATCAATTAGATGGTTATCATGCAGAAATGTTGACCCAGTATTGTCAGACCTTGTTAATCTTTGAGACAGCCTGTTGGTCTGAAATTTTATTTAAAACACAGAACTTTGAAAATGTTCTGCTAAATAAATATGACAACTCCATAAATTGCAGAGTATGTATGCAGCCTATGAATAGGTAATATTTCAAATAAAAATATTTTACTTGAAAACATAGGAGCAAAGAAAAGGAGACAATTGAAAGAAAAGAGAGGGTAAAATATACTTCTATGGAAGAGGAGTTGGCCCTAAATGAGCAAATATTTATAATGAGAGTGAAAGCAGACAAGGAAAATAAGGATAGAATTTTCGATAGACCAAGATAGGAGATAAAGAGGGAGTTTTTGAAGTTATATATTGGTAGATTTCACTTTCTGATAATCCTGGATTACCTAAATTACCAGAATTGTTATTAAGTACTTTACTAGAAGGGCTCTTCTTTTTTCCCTCGGACATATTATTTCAATCTCCTGAGTTTCTACTTCTTCAGTTATAAAATGAGAATAATTACAAAAACTCCATGGGAATTAGGAGATAATTAAATGCAATTTTATGAATATCTAAAAGTAACAACAAACCTGTCTGCTAGGGAGATAGATATTATGGCTGTCACCTTATCTTTCTCTCCCTTTACTTGTTTGCTATTATGCAGAGAATGGCTGGGATTACAGAAGATGTTTTGCAGGAGGAACTATGGATCCACAATTTAGATTGTACTCAAAAAGGTATTAGAGGTTAGGAGAGTTAGCAAGATAATATTCATATCTGATTTTTTTTTTGGCCCTGATCAGTGATTCCAATAAAGAAATAAGAAGCAAATATACATGCAAAGTTTAGACAGTGCTGATGACATCTGAGTAGTAGCAGAAGGACAGGAGATAGGAAAATAGTGTATATCTTCCTTATTACAGAAATTTATTTCAGGATTATTGTGCTATCTTCACTAGCATAAAATAAGGCATGTAATTTTGACTATGTTTTAAATCTAGATCTTACCTATTAATAATGCATGAAGGGGAGAGTGAGTCAGGTAACTCCTGAAACACACAATGAGTTGTGTAACAGGTGGGAGACTTAACTTTTCATAGTGGTCAGTTACCTACCTGACCTTTGCCCCAAACACACTTTCCCTTTCACTAGAAGGAGATGCTGTCTCTATCATTTAAAACTGTTACTATACAACCATGCTTGAAACCACAGAAAACAAAGGCATTCAGTATCTCATAAGATGTCTAGATATGTGACATAAATCATGAACAAGACCTGTACAAATGCTGAGGATTGTTTCTTGATAGTCTCTAACAAATAATTTAATCATTCAGGAAACATATACCCCATTTTCAATGTCTGTAGTCTTCTGAATTTCTTGATAACAATTTTTCTCTGTCCATTATGTTAATAAAAAATCATATAGGTTTTATGATTATAAGCATGTTTAGAATATTTGGTCTCTAGTTTGCTGACTCCGTGCGTAGTATTGGGTGCTAAACATTAAAATTAAGCAAGGTCCTTGTCCTTCAGAGTTTCCCAGTCAAGTAAAAGGCTGTAAATGAAGGTCAATATTCAGTTATATTATAAAAGAAGTGCACACAAAGTTAAATCAACCAAAGACCTATGCGCACATCCTGAACCTGGGGAACAACCAAGATGGACAATGAAATAAAGATAAAATGGGATGCTTCTTCCACCTCTCTCTTCTTACCTGCTTGCCACTTGCCTTCATTTCTGCTTGCACCTTTCCTTTAAAAAAAAAAAAAGTTAAATAAATAGGTAGAAAAAGGGGCTCAGTTTTGTTTGGGAGCTCTCTGACTAAGAGAACCTTTATACTTAGGGAAACAGACTCAAGCTTTCTTAAAGGAAGTAAATTTTAAACTGTTTTTATAGATAAGTATGATTTAAGTAAGTAGAGGTAGAAGAAAGGTGGGAGAAGATGAAAACAATGGAATTTGACAGGTCATGTAGTCAGAAAAACCATGACCTGCTAAGGGATTGCCAAGTATTTGTTTTATCTACAACACAGGATACAGGTGAAGGTGCAGAAAATGCTTCCCGAAAAATGGCCAGGGTAGATCATGAATGACAGCTATCTCATTTTAAGGATTTGAGCTTTACCATAAGAGCATAGAAGTCATTGAAATGTTTAGGTACAGGAATTTGGTATTTCTCCAATAATTTCTTGTTCAGGGGAGAGAAATGTTTGTTCCTTACTCTCTCTGTGAAAGATTCTTTAACCAGAAACATACACTTTAATAAAAACTACAAGCAGCAAATTTTCTTATTCTTCTAGATCTAGTCCAGGCAAGTTATAGTGAATTCTGATAGCAAAGAAAGAGTGGTTATTTAGCTTTCAGTTATCTCCAAATACCTGTTTTATTCACACAAGAACAGAGAAGATAACAATACTTCAGATTCTTAATATACAGTAGAAGTAGCAATAGCTTGGATTGCAAGCAAAAGTAGTAAAACAAAAAGCATAGTTGAATTGCTTCATACACTTAAAGAATATCTACAATAAGTTCCTCCTTCCTTGAGAAACAGCTGAGTGTATTTCTAATTCCTATATTATAGTAGCCAGGGAAGCTATGAAAAGACAGCATAATGGTGTTAAGATGTTTAGGGAACATATTTTCAAAGCACATCAAGTATACACAGAAATTCGGGGTCTGAGGTTTTTCCAGGTAAAACAAACAAGTAGACAAATAGCAAAATAAAAAACTTAACCTTCACCCATCCATCCTTTAAAGCATACACTTAGAAAAATTCTACTTAATACTACTTAATACTACTGAGCACATACAAAGTTCCAGACATGAGTATGAAAGTTTTACGTATATTAAACTTTTTCAAAAGAACCCAATAAAGTCAGTATAATTTTTATTCCTTTGTTTAAAAATGAAGATAAAGAGACACAGATGGTAAGTCATGTCTTCAAAGTCATGAAAGGATAAAGTCAAGATTCACTAAAAGCCAGTCTGTTTCCAGTGCCATAACATTAAAAGCAGCTTTCTACTTTAAATTACCACAATGAAATTCAAACACGAATTTGATATATTATAAAAATCAAGTTGCTCAGGAACTTCGTTTCTAAGGACTGTCATCTTTAACTTCTAAGGCAGTCAAAACTTCAGTCAAAAGTAGGTCTTGCTTGTGAGTTACACAGGTATGAGAGTTATTACCAAGATTATTAGGGGGCTAGTGAGCTCTTTGGTTTGGGGAAGAGGTCCCAGCTACACTGTGAAAGGTTTGATGGAGCTGGGCAGTGTGAAGCACAAGGAGATTATAGTGTCAACTGAGTAAAAAATTCAATGTGTATTTAAACAAGTTAGCAGTAATAGAAGTGAAAATGTCGGTAAGATCAGAAGACTAGTGATCCATTGTACAGTCTCATTTAAGTGACTAGGTGAGTCAGTAGATCCTACAACAGCTGGGGAAATTTTGTTTACAATTTAGAAGAGTTTAATAAAAAAATAGAAGAGGAGGAGGAGGAGGAAGAGGAAGAAAAGGAAGAGAAAGAGGGGGAAAAGGAAGAGGAGGAGGAGGAAGAGGAGGGGGAAGAAGAGAAGGAAGAGGAGGAAGGAGTAGAAGAAAACAAAAGAGCAGTCTTTCGGCATAAAGACTTAAGTATACTAACTTCTCTGTCCCTTGGAGATCTAGGTAGAAATGTCCAGGAAGTAATTTTAAACATGTGTTAAGTTGACGGGCCAAGTGTAGGACAGATTTGGAATGACGAGCCACAAGCCTATCTTGAGTATTAGAAGACACTTGAATGGAAAGATTAAACAGCAAGAGGGGTGGATTTGAAGCAATATACTTCTAAGGAGCTCTGGAGATTATTAAGGGGCCAGAGGGACGTGGAGAACAAACATTCATAGAGGAAGGAATTGAAGAGGGCATAGTTCATTGATACTGAAGGGGTTTTCAAAGGTGAGGTGTTATCAACAGTTTGATTTGGATAGATGCAAAACAATGTGTGTCTATACATTTTATCAAGTAGAAGATTATTGATGATCTTAACAAAATCCAATTTATGTGAATGTGAATGAAGAAACTAAGAAGAAATTAAATTACTTTAAAAAAATAAATAAATCTATAAAGTGAAAGGAGAATAGAGAATTAGACAGTTATTGGGTCAGAGATCAGGGAGAATATTTTGCTAGTTTTATAGACCAAAACATCCTGAAAAAAATTTAGAGAGAGAGGAGCTAGTATAAAGTGGTAGTTTGCAGTTAAAAAGTAGGGGCTAATTTATGTAGCACAGAGAAAACTGAAGAGGGATCTAGAACACTATTTTCTTTATTTTTAAGACTGCTTATAAAGAATTATCCTTAGTTTAAATATAGGAAAGACAGATATGGTACAAAAGCTTTAACCTAAAAGCATACAAAGAATGACAGAGAAAAAGAGAAAAATCAAATATGAATTCAACCAACCAGTCTTGTTTTCCATTGTGCAATGTTGCTTCAATAAAAGATAGGAATGTGTGAATCAGAATTCCTGTACTACCAACACAAATCACTTTGCCAATATGAAAGTTTACTTCATGAAGAGTATTTTGTTGAAGTCCTATTTTAAAATGAATCAGTTGTTTCTCTCCTCTTTTTGAGACATACATGCTATAAATTTTCAGTCAACTATATTTCCTCAAATTCCTTTGGTATTTAAATAAATAATTAAATGAGTTTGCATCTGTGAATTCAAAAAGCAGAGATTTAGATTGTTATTATTTGTTTAGTTTATTCAAAGTAGAGATATTCGTATTTTACTATTCGTAGGTATCCAACAACAAAAAATGTAGATGTCTGCTACATTACTGATAGAGGGGTCATGAAGATTATAATATATTGCCGTCTTCTCAAAGGGCTTGCAAACTACTTTGTAAAAAAAAAATACACTCAGCATTGTAGGCCATTCTTTTCATCCCATTTTGCTTGCAAATAAATTTATCTGAGTGACGAATTCAATGCCAGGTGTAAGCACTACTGAGAGATTTGCATTGATTTACTTAAAGTTCCTTTCCTTGTGACCAGATGCAGCTGTTTGCAAGAAGGCTACTGGGGATTAAAAAAAAAATTCTATTCGTAACAATGGAATAAAGTGAAGGAAGCCCACATCATGACTGTGACCTACACATCTGGTGTTCCAACTAACTATGGAGGAGGTATTGATAAGCATGCACACACATAAAGACAGATGCAATGTGTCATCCACATGCAATGTGTCATACATTGCATACATTAATATTCTTTTGTGAAGCAATTTACATTGCCTAAAATACATAAATCTACTTGGGTTTTTATCCAAAATTGTTAAGAGAGATTTTAAAAGCGCCCCTATTAAGTCTCTATCTAATTAATTACAGTGCCAGTGCAAATAAAGTTGGAGAAATGTGAAATGAAGTAATCTATGTTGTTTATTTAGATAAAATTTGCTTTTTGTTATGAAACACAAGCACCAGTTTTATAGTGAATTATTTAGATTCTTTTATCAATACTATGGTAAGAGTTTCAGATTCTGTCAAGTCAAAACACCAGAATAATAGATGGTGTCAAATAGTGAGGATGAGCAGAAAGATTGCTTCTCCTTTGGGCTTCCACATTATTTGGCTCACATGTATTTGAGAAAATTTTTTGTTTATTTTCATTTATTTTCTTTCTTTTAATTTCATCAACTTGGGTTCCTAAATTATCAATATCATAACTTTCTCACCTTGATATTTCTGTTATTAATGTTTCTGCACATGTTGTATTTTTAATTAAGGTGTATTTTATAAAATAGTGGGTTATATTTTTATTCTTTCTCTCTTTTCTAATGATCCTCATCTTCAATGAGTGTATGAGTGTAAACAGAATAATTTATAGCAAAATAATTTATATTATATTTATAGAGATTATTATAAAACATACATATATTTATATATAATATATATACATATGCATGTAGACATATTAAGAATGTATTTATGATTCAGGTATCAGTTATATTATCCTGGTCTGATTTACAAGCTAATAATTCTTTTAGAAGCTGTGCCATTATATTGCTTTTTTATGTTAATATAGCCAAGAACAGATATTTTGTTTAATTGTTGTGTCTGTTTAGAAAAAGTTACTTATTATTTACTTCTGTCCCTAGAATGTAACAAATTCATAAGTGAATACTAATTCAGTTCTATATTCTTCTTACCACTGAAGGATTAAGATGCCTCACTAAGTTTTCATTGTCAAGGTTTTTCTGATTGGTGCTTTTATTTCTTCTTTAATTTGGGGGTTTTGTTTGACCTGAAAATAAAATAATGTAGTAACATCAATCAAACACATAAAATAATGTAGTAACATCAATCAAACACATGAAATACATAAATATTGACATTCACATATCCAAATAGGGTAGAGAAAATTAATACTTTCTTGTCCTACTCTAATGATAAAAGAAATTAAAAAGAAAACAAAGATTATTTAATACTGGAACTATTGTTTCCTTAAGATCATGAAATCAACTCTCATATCATAATAAAATTCTTACATTGCTCCAAAACAAATCAAGATAACAAGAGTATATGCCATAAGTGACAGAAGATCTCTTAAGTATGTACACACACACACACACAAGATCCCTCTACTTTTAACACACAAAAGATGCAAAATTGAAGGCAGAAATATTAAAATAAATCAGAGCGATTATTTGAATCACCATGAAATCCCAGCATTGCCTGATCAGAGTGTTCTTGTAATGAACATAGGAATTAAAGGAATTCTCTAAATAAGCATACTTGTCAAAGAAGTCAATTTACCACATTTATGCACTTCTTTTTTAATCAAGAGTAATGTTTCATGACTTGTTAATATTAATTTTATGGAAAGATTAGAGCAAACCTCTAAAAAGATCTCTACCAAAATACATTATACAGATTTTGTTCTTTATTTTTTGTACCCCTGAAGTAAGGATAATAATCATTTGTTCAGGACCACAGAGAATCTAGGGCCAAAGTTTACTTAAAGAAGAAATGGAATCATCTCATATTAAAGCTCAGTTTTGACCTGTGATGTGGAAATAATAGAATACTGCTCACATTTCCTCATTTTAGAAGTAAATGTTAAGTGGAAAATGGAACATATTTTACTTCTACATAATGATAGTGTATTTAGGCTTTAAAGAAAAGTGACTAGTAACCTATGATTCCTATCACTCTAACCCCTTATTTCTGCTTGCTTTTAGGTTGCTTTTATCACCATAATTATCATCATCATCAATCCAAAATGTAGTATTTATTAAATACTCATTTTGTGTCTCTCTGCTAAATGATTCAAGTGTACTATCTGACCTACTTCTTTATCATTTTTTTCCATTGTACAGCTGAAGATATTGAGACATTGGGATAAGAAGCCATGAATCTAGAAAAACAGTAGGACATCGTCTCGAACTGAGTCTAAGCTCCTTCTCTTAAGCACATCACTGTCAAATAGTATGAATGCCTAAGCTGTATCATGAAGGGAGAAAAAAAATCACAGTGACGTAGCTAGCACAACAGTTTCATCCAGAGAACTTCTCAGAAACAGAAGAAAGACACAAAGACCAGAGTTCCTTGTTTTTTTGTTTCAGTCTTTTTAATGGTGCTCTGCATTTGTCACTTTCAGCCACTTCTAATATGGAGCTAAAATGATCTGCAATAATAAATCACTTGTTAACACAGATTTCTTTTAACTACAGAAAATAGAACTCTCTAATACTTTACACTATGATAATGTGTATCTATTTGTTATTCCAAAGAGCTTTTTTAAAAGATAAAAACTGATCTGCTAGGGAAAAGTATATAAAGATTACCAAAGAGGATATGTGTGCTTGGATTCTAGAAGAGAGCATTTCCCGAGATATATTTGCATTTCTTCACCAAAGTGCTAAATATTCTCTGTATATTTGTCCCAAAGAGGGAGATTTAAGGCAGTAATTAATGCCTATTCTAGATCACACGGTGTGGTCTATAGCTCCCACTAGAAAGTGCAAAATTTATTTTTGCAGACCAAGAACACACTGAAAATACACTGATGGCTGCAAATTTATTTAGGGGGCATAATGCAGCTAGTTATTTAGACTTGAGTAGGGGTGGGAGGTGGAAGGACATCTGGGATGATTCAGTGGAAGGCTGTGTTCTGCCAGAGTGGAGCAGGAGTAATTCTGAAAAATAACCAAGAAACCTATGGAGAATTATTAAAGCTAGCAGAGAAATCGCTATGCAAACCAATTTTTATGTAGGATTTTGTTTACTTGCATTGATAATCACAATGTATTTTTAATGATTTATGATGTTCCATTCATAACATGGTAATATAGGTCCAGCAGAGTATTGTATGAGTTCCATGGACCCTCAAAAACAAGAGTTGCTTTCTTAATACTTGTATCTGGAATTGAGTAAGCATCTGCTAGGAAAAAAAATCACATGCATTTCACCTACATTATTCTGTAACAGCTTCCTCTTATGCAAACACAGAAATAGATACACTCTTGAACCTACTCACATATGTACGTGCACTCAAGGCAAGAACTGCATCTGTAAAGCCCATTTTCAAGATTAAGCTTTGAAAGCATAGAAATACAAAAAAAATAACTCTCATCTAGCGTCAAAGTCAGTAGTATGACCCTGGTTTTTCCCTGTTCATTGATCTACATAACTGAAATGCATTTTTTCTTTTTTATTGCCTTCAACTATAGCATTTTCTAAAAGGCAAGGGTAAATGTACATGTTTAGATAAGAGTGGTTCTGTTTTGCTTACATGAGTGAAAGTAAAGAGATTTTATAATTCAGAATAAGAAAAGAACACATTTGAAAGTTAAAAGGAAGTCAGTAAAGAACTCTGGTTTAGATAAATTCATGGCAAAAGAGTATACAGAAAATGATACCGAATCTTTCTCATTATATCTAGGCTATTTCATTACTGTTATTTTCATCTTTAATAATCCTTGGTATTTCTAAACTCTCAAATGCATCCAGTGAGGAGATTTTCAGTTGTGTAACGAGCGTTGCAAGGAAAAAAAAGGAAAGATGACTGAAAATGTATAAGGATAGATAAACTATAACGAAGTATTTCTTAATCTAACAACATCCTACTCTATGATAATCTGCCTCCCAATTTTTCTTTTTCCAATGATATGTAATATTAGCTGATATACTTGAAATTCATTTTCTCCATTTTATTTTTTGCCAAGCAGTCCAGAGACATACTTATAAATCTATAACCGGAAGTACTGTTAGATTTAGCAAATTCTCATAATTCCTATGGTCACTAGATAAAATACTTAATGGGAAGAAAGTCTGGTTATTGTCTTAAGTACCTGTCAAAGTCCAAACCACAAACTGTTCTAAAAAAAGTTGCCTTTTTTAGATCTGAAGGCATGAAGGTAATCAAGTTGAATAATGTAAGCAAAGGGTGGATGCTGTGACAAGAATCTATGGTAAACCTTGGTTCTGAGTATGTCTATAATGACTCGATTACCTAGCAATACTGAAAAAGAACAAAATTCTAGACACAAATTTAGAATCCATATAGACAGCCATCAAAGAGAGTGGTAATTTATACCATTCATTATTTAGAATGTATTATATCTTCATAAATTATAATTATAGAATATCTGACCTAGAAAGATACTCTAATAAATCATCTCATCTTTTTCACTTACTGTCCATTTTTTCTTCCCTTTAAAAAATACATTTCTTAAGAATTCTTCATATTTTCCAGTTTTCACTATTTCCAAATTGCCTCTCATTCTACACTTATTTTTCTTTCATTGATTCTAAAAATATATTAGAGGAAAAGTACTTCTCTCTTCTCACAATGAAAAGATGACTGTGAGAAACTTCCACTCCTCTGCATGTAAATGGAGAAAGGGAGCATTTGAGTATTGGAATAGTAGAGAGTTGAAACCCAAGATTTAAGTGTTATTCAAAAGTACCCCCCACTCAAGTGTCATGCTATATTCTACCTTTCATTTCTTCATACCATTTTCTTCAGAAAAATACACTTTTAAAAAACTGTTAGCTACTTCCTCTTAAAATAGTTGCTAGATGAATTTTAAAAAAAAGTTAGACACTATTGATTATAACCTGAATTCTGAGTTCCTATAACAGCCCAAAGCATTTATTTCAAAAACTACACATCAAATAAAAAGAACTAAGAAGAAGCCCTCAAATGTGTCATGAGTTTCAAAGTATGGCAAATAGAAAACTGGTTATGCTTAGCAAATTGACTAAGCATATTTACTATAAAGTGATTGCCCAAAACTTTCAATGTAATACTGTGTCTATTGTATTTAATAAAGTATTTCTTAGAGCATTTTATCCTTTAAAAACATTAACAAATATAATACAGCTACTCGGAAGTGCTCTCAATATCTGAGAACATAAATATACATATGTGTAGACATAGATGTGGGTACCATGAGTTGTTTTGCATATTCTCTGGCATGACTTATGAATTAGTTTTTGAATGATAACAACAGAGGGAAATAAATGTGCTTCATCTTTTCAAACCTAATGTCAATTTGAAGAGAATTTGTGCTCTCATTCTGAGCACTGAACTACTGTATTAGCAAAACAATAATTCTAGAAATATGGAATTATTTTTATTTTACTCATGTATTTCAAAGCACTTTGTAAAGATAAAGGTGGGTCCCCTTGGTGTACCTTGGTGGGTTAAATGGTTAAGTCCACCAGACATAGTCCTTGTACATCCCAGGGCCACGGGAAACAACCAAGATAAACATTTAAATAAAATAATTGAAAAGTTTCTTCCCTCTCTTTTCTTACCTGTTTCTGATCACCTTCATTCCTGCCTACTTCTTGCTTTAAAAAAAAAGGTGTTTCTTCTGTGTGTGTATGTGTATATGTATATATATGTATATATATGCATATATATTATATACACACACAAATAAAATGTTGATTTATTGAGAATGAGACATTACCTCTCACAGAAGCAAAGATCACTAAAGTGGATTATTCCTTAACTTGATATTCAGGATTTCTCATTCATTTATCCATTGACCTGCAGTCTCTACAGTAACAAGAACTAAAGCACATCATAGTGAGAAAATACCCATTAAGAAAAAAAGGCTTCTTATGAAAAAAGTGCATTTGACTCTTGCACATACCCAGCTATCAGGGATCTCAAATGCTGCTATAAAATTGTCTTGTTTTCAGTAAACGAAGTTTTTTTTACATGTTTACCAAATGCAATAAGGTAACTTGTGTCCAGATATAAAAGGTTTCCACCTTTTTGAAAAGTGTGTCTAGAATCTTATAAGCGTATGAAAATGGCTCCCATTTATTCATTTGGAAAACTAAGACTGAACTTTAATGAGGGCTGCAAAGACAGCCAATAAAAGCTTTCATTGACAGTGTCTGCTACCCTGAAGAACATATAATCTTTCAGGAGCTGGATCAAATGACTACTATTAAGATGAGTACTTAGAATCAGCTCAGCAAGAATCATTAAAAATACATATTCTCAATTATTCAAGTATTTCCATCTAAAAATAAAGAAATAAAATATTAGATTAATCTGTACATTACTCATTGCCATAATCATTATCATATATTTTAAATTTGAGAGTTTAATATTGCAAGTATATTTAAGAGCTTTCACATATGTTTTTTTAAAAAATCCAGGACATAGAACAATTTAATGTATTAGTAAATGTGATTATATTTTAGTTTTATTGTGAACCTCTGATGACAAGACATCATCTGACTTCTTCGAGCTAAATATTTTCTCCTCTTCCATAAACAATAAATTCAATTTCAGTCAATATGTTTAAGTATAAAGCACACACATAATTTCAGAATGCTCTAGTGAATTTATTTTATAAAAACGAGCCTAATAAACATGAAATATGATGATTGTTAGAGAAAAAAACTCAATACTTTCAAACACATTCTTAAAACTCTTAAATATTTATAAAAGTTTACCTAAATAAAAGGCATCAATGTTGGTTTAAAGCTATAGATGGTATGAAAGTAACTTAATGGAACAGGATGTATGTAAAAAGCTAATTTCAAAAAGCAAAATTATATATATGTATGTGTACATATATATTCATATTCTACATATATGTGGTTGATATCTAGACAGTCATTTAAATGTATGTCAGAGAGAGGTTGGTAATACCTAGTCATAACATATTACAGATGATTTTGCATAAACTAAAGTATTTGGTATATATCAAGACTAAGTGTAAGGATAATATTTTGGAATATTTTTTAAATGTGGGTCTTGATTCGGTAATTCAATCTGTCTTTCCTCTACCAACAACAAAACTGGATAATCGATATGAGGTATATTTAGTATTAAATGAGCTAATTAATGGTATTTAAATTTAGGTAGGGTTTGGAATTCTTAATTATTGGTTAGAGAACAAAATTCTGTGCTGCAAAAAACAATTTCTTAATTTTAAATGCTAAGCTTTAAAATGCTACAAACTGTGACTATATGAAGAGGTAATATATGCTACCATATAAACAAGATTTTTAAAAAAATCTGTTTAGAAGGGGACAAATTAAAGCTGAGAGTTCCTAAATTCTGTCTCCATGCTGCACACTCACCTCTTTGCAGAAGACAGGCATTAGGGAAGAGGCTGTAGAACAGGTAGATGAGTTTGAATACATGTGCACGGAAGGAATGTGCGTCTTGCTTTCCTAGGAAGTTTATGTGATAATAGTATCCAGAACAGCTCTCACCATTGATAATTGGTACCCGGCTACCTCGTGTGATGTTTGAGGATTATGATAGATGTAGTTGCACTCGTCAGTTCATTATATCAAAAGTAGTCCATTACATGTTTCAGAGTCCCAAAATGACATAAATCAGAATCTGAAGTTTTTTTACACATCAAAGAATAAATGGAAATCTCAAAACAAATATGATCCCTGATATGAAAAAACAATGAAAGCTAGAGAGGTCACCCTCTTCAGATTGTGACATGAGATTTTTATATTCTCTGGATGTAGTGCTTATAGATACATGTGTGTATTTGTTAGAAATCTAGAAAAGCTACTGGAAGGCAAATGTTGAAATATTCATAGAGGTAGTCTCTGGGTAGGCAAGCATGCCTGCTCCTTATTTTCTACTTGTTTATATGTCTGTATTTTCGTATATTTTCTTGGTAAAACTCATAAATTGACGCAGAGCTCAAGGGGGAGTTGCAGTGATTACCCACTAGTGTTCCTTGTTATCCCATACCTCTCCTGAAATATATAAATTAATGTTACATGTTAATGTTACATGTTAAAATTATATGTGAATTAATATGAAATAAAGTTGAAATTAAGAGCAAAAGCTACAACTGACAACAAAAACTATCAGAGAACAAAAGTACCAGGCTCATTTCATGTAATAACTTATCAGACCTAACATAAGCTCATTGTTTCTTAAAAGGTTGGGGGAAAAAAGGGAGAAAATGAAGTAATTTTCAATATGCTCAATTTTAGCCATCAAAGAATATTTATATCAGAAAACAATGGGGAATTTCTCCAATAAATTAAACTCTTCTTAAGAGCAATCTTTATTAAGTTGTCAATGAATATAAAATAAGATGTGTAGATGATAATAACATAAAAATATTTTAAGGATAAGGTCATAAACTAGTTTATAAATTAATACAAATTTTAAAAATGACATTAATATTACTTCAAGTCCAATGGGAAAAACTTTTATGTTCATAAAATTTTTATGGAGTTACAACTTTCTATGCCTATAATGTCCAGGTTTTACCACATCAATGAATACAGACAACATACATTATTGATATATTTTCACATATTTTTAAGAGATGAGATATCCTTTATTACCAACATTTCCTCATCATATTATCCTTTTGGTCAAATGATATATTTAATTCTTTATTCTATCATTTTATTTCAAACTCAATTATCTTTTTCAGCAGTTCCTGGGAAGTATGCTTTCTCTGATTAAAGAGGTTAACATTTCTCTCTGTTAAAGCAGGAAACATCCAAAAATCATAGGCAGCACGTGGTTTATATGAGGTCACAGATGAACAAAATGGAAGCATTAAAAAATATAGACCTCTTTGTATCTCAAGTTACCTGATTACATGGTTTCTCTCTATGTAGTAGGTAGAAACTTGAGTGATTATATTCCTTTGATGGAAATAATTCAAATGAATTTGTAAAGATAAATACATAAGTAGAGCAAGTAGAAAAAGTACAGAATTTAAGGCTTTATATTTTGTCTTTTTTAAATTCATTTAATTTCTCTGTCTCACTCAGATATAATGCAAATCATAAAAAAGTTGATAATCTTGAAAATCTCCTTAGGTTTAATTCAAAGAAATATATATATATATATATATATATATGGATAACATTAATAGAAACATACAATGTCTACTAATTATTCTCCAGTCAGAAAAGTATAAATCAAGCATGCTAAAACACTAAATTAAACCCTTTGAGAGTCAAAAGACAGTAATCATCATTAATTCTCTTTTATTTCCATCATGCCACCTTGCACTTTTTCTTTGGAGAAAAGACACACAATCTGTTCTTAGAATATCCACAAGTCATGAGGAAATAAGAACCAGAAATGTCACCAGAATGTCTGTTTTGTGAAACTCTAGGAGCCAGTTTTTCTCACTTGACAGCTTTGTTGTAGATAAGTTTTAACTGAGTTATCCAACATTTTAGTTGGCTGAACTGAACTTAACCCAGTCTAAAGATTGCTATGTGCTATGCGAAGTTTGTTTATTCAGTAGAAAATCTTTATGCAGAGAATATATAAAGAAAATAGCAATTGAAAAACTGGCTGGAATTATTTAACTTGAGGTAGAATATGCACCATGACTGTTTTTAGCTAACATGTCAAGAGAGAATCAAATTCTTGTCAGATGAAACAGGAAATAAAGATGAATAGATTTATATGTATATATATGTGTATATATGCACATATATTATCTATGTATATATGAATAAATACATATATGCATGTACAGGTATGTATGTGCATGTATATGTATCTAAAAGTATGTATGTGTATGTATGTGCATATATATTCAAGCATCAGGGTTTATGCAGATTATCCTATGGTGAAGGGGGCACAAGAAAAGCAAGTCTAAATCACCCACATTTTCTTTCAGGAATAATGGTAGAAGCCCAATATGCTATTCTAAGGCAAATTTGTGATTTTAATGTTCCTCCCTGAAAGCGCATTTTCATCTTTGAAAATATTGCCCATCCAATGCAAATCACTATCTGCATCCAAACTATACATGTCGTTTGAATATAGAAACATACAAAATAGAAAGTTAGCACTAAGACATAGGATAAAATCTCTTGAAAGATTAAGGACATTTATCAGTCATCATAGAGAAAATGAAAATCTAATCAGGTACATCAACTGACAGTAAATAATTGGTTATCTTCTAGAGTCGACATAGATGTAATGGTAGTTGCCATGGATTGCATTTCGCAGACTATGGCTATTAAACTTTAGGAATTTTAGATATTAAATCATAATTACATCTTGGGGGCATACTTGTACACATCTCCAAAGTGACAAACTAAGTAAAACAGTTATTCAAGCATGGAAGAACTTTGATGCTTATGGTGTATACAGGTAAAATGTACTCAATTTTATCATGTTTAACCTGGTAAAGCAATTTGGTACTTGGACCATAAATAAACCACTGGGTCTACTGTTTTCTTTCATGTCAACTTCATATGAAAAGTGCCATTCATCTATAGTCATCTAGACATGTCTTAAAATAAATGTCTATAAAGCAAACACCTGATATTCCACCAAGCATGCTTGCTTGCAATGGTTAAATTAATGTTTCAGCTTAACTAGCCAGGGAATCTCCAGATGAAACATCTCTACAGGAGACTATAGGATGTTTCCAAATAAGATTATGATTTAAATTAGTGAACTCAGTAAATAAACTTCACTTTCAATAGAACATTGGAAAGTCATCACCCCATGTATTAAGAGACTCGAGAAGAAATGGCAAAGAGGATTTTACCTCTTTTTTTCTCTCCTCGGAGTGAGCAGGGTGGAACATTTCACCTCATCTTCTTCTGAAGACTGAGCATCCTTGTCTCCCCAAGTTTTTTGATTTTCACATTTGGACTGACTCCACCAGCATCTTTCCTGGTCTCCATCTTGCAGATGGCATATTATGAGATTTCTCAGTTTCCATAATCACATGAGCCAATTCTTCACAAGTCACCTTTTATGTATGTGTCTATATCCAACTCCTATTGTTTCAGTGGCTCTATGGTTCTGTTTATAATGAGAGCCCTGACTCATGCACTGCTTCCCTCCTTCTACAACCATTCATCTTTCTGTCAATGATTATTCCATCTTTTCAGTTACTTAGGTCAAAAACAATAGGAGTCATTCTTACCATTTCATCTCACAAGACTCATCTCTTCATTCAGGCTATCCTCTTGTCTTTATTTCAAAAAATGTTCAGAGAATCAAGTCACAACGACACTCCAGTTCTTAAATACACTTTCACCTGGACACTACAACAGTATCCTAAGAGATCTTCCTGTTTCTACCTTACTCCTTCCAGCCCGTTTTCCACACAGCAGGGCTCATTTAAAAACACAGTATCTATAATTCCACTATTCAAAACTTTCCAATTGCTTCCCATTTCATTTTAAATGGAAGTTTTATTAAATGTACAAGACTTCGCATGAACCCCTTTTCCTACTCTGAACCTCATTTTCTTCCATAGGCTCACTGCTCCAACATGTTGGTGTCTTTGATTACAATCCTGTGGATGTACATCCTTTTTTCTGTCCATGATTCCCAATTTCACATCTCTAATCAGGACTTCATCCCAGAGTTCCAGATTCTATTCTCGGTATCACTTTTCTTTCTACTAGAAATATCTCATCCTTAATCCAAAATGTTTGAAACAGAATTCTGATTTACTGTCTTTCCAAGTCGCCTTTTCTGCTCTGCTTCCCTCTCACAGAAAGTAGCACTATCATTTCCCAGATTTTTCAGAATAAAACATGAGGAATTGTCTTTAATTACTCTCCTCGTTTCTGCTAATACCATAGTAAGATTCTAAGTTAAAATTTCATCTCCCCTGAATGGCAGCAAAAGTTCTTTCATGGGTCTCTACTTTTCCTTTCTCCATACACAGCCAGGATGATCTAATCAAAATTTGAATCAGATCAAATTATTCTCTCCTATCTAAAATCCTCAAATGACTTCTTGTAGCCCTGAAAATAAAATCTGTTCTCATTATCTGATAGATACCATCTGTCATACATATGCATACTTGCATATATACAAGCACACATGCACGTCACTATATGTCTTTGTCCTGTTAAACTCTCATTATCTTTGAATACACTAACTTATTTTTCTCTTACACTTGCCAAATTCGCTCCAATCTCAGTCATTAGCTCGTTATTTTTACAAAATTACTTCCCCCTGTAACCATATGCTTATTCTCATTTGGATCTTATCTCAGATCAATCTTGCCATCTCAAAAAAATTTTGTTGATCATATATCATGTTGCATTCCTTCTTTCATTTTATCCTATCACTGTTCTTATTTCTAAGCACTCATTGAATTTAAATCTCTTTTTTTAAAAAAATCATTTTACCTGTCTTCTCTACTAGCTCCAAGAGAATAGATAGAATCTCTACCTTGCTCACTATTGTGTCCTCAGTACCTAAACTCATGCTTAATGCATAGTAGGTGCTTAGTAAACATAGTGACATAAAAAAGGAAACCTCAAAGAATTGCTTAAATGATGCAATTGCTTGATTTCAAACATCTCATTTGGAAACTGTCAACATTAAACTACAACCAGTAGCGATTTCATTGATTCTGATCAAATTCTCTGAGAAGTATTCTAGTCTCTCGGTGGAAAAATAATTTGTGTTAGAGTTGATTTATAACAACAGGGTTAGTTTTTTTTTTTTTTGGTCACTCATTTTAAGTTTAGAGTAGCTGATCTTTATGAATACTGGATGAGACTCCATAAACATACTCCCTACAGTGCATGTTTTATTTCTGAAAGTCTGGGGAAGAGTGTTTTATAATTAACGATTGTTTTGTCCTTCCAATTATGCCATCTGTTGCAATTGATAATATAGTACATAAGAGCATGATACTGTGCAGAACACTCTGTTAGTCTGGGTACTGTTTTCTGCTTGGGTAAAGGATGCTATCCTCCCCAGACTTCTTCAATAATCCTTGTTCCTCACAATCTTGTAATATCAATTGCTTCCAATTTGTCTATTCATTTTGATAAAGAATTTCTTAAAAACAAAAATAAAATCTCTCTTTAAGTTCTTGCTTAAGACAACTGGCAAATGTTCATTTTTAGACCAATATGATGTCAAGAAATCTTTATGTTATAGTTAAAAATACATGAAGAAAGTTAAATATCACCTAAGACAGAGAGATGCTATTAATGAGTTAGGCAAGAGGTATGTGGAAAATACTTGACATTAATTTTGATTCCTATAATATATCCATGACACAATTACTCAGTTTTGTAACTATATATTAGTGACATGCTAGAGAAGTAGCTTCATAAGGCATACTTTTTTCTCACAAATTGTTCCTATCATATATAGCCAAACATATTGAATTATAATTTTGGATGATGTTTTTTGTTAATAATCTCAAAGAAAATTTTTTAGAGGCAGCATCAAGTTCATATATTTGAGTGAAATTCTCAACACTATTCTGTATTACAATACTGCTATCTACTAATTCACAGCCCATTAACTCAGACTCAGTACTTTACATGGTAGTATCAGTATTATCATAATGATAATGATCATTATCATCTTTTTAATTAAAGACCTCATTCTTCCAAATGGCATGCTATTGTGAATATAGCAGCACACGTTTGCCTTATTCGTTCAGGACTGGTTGCATTATGTTAGGAATTCATGAGTTCCTAAGGTCGGAGAAAAGAAATTCTTAATTAAGGAATACCATGTTTTATTTTTACAGAAGCCTATTTCCTAGGATCTTCAGTTCCACATTTATTGTACATGCAGGGGTATTTGTACAAGAATTTTCGGAGCCCCTAATCTTAAAATGCCATAAAAATAAGTTTAACTGGTAGAAATTAAACAATTAGAGACTGATAAGTGTGTATCTGCATAGAAAGACATTAGCCCTATATAGAAAAACAAATTATAAAGCTGCTTGAAAAATAGGAATCATTTTATGTTTTAAAAATAATATACATGGGTATGTATATGAATAACCTGCCAATAAAGGCTATTCCCTAGGTGGTGAGATTGTAGCTTTTTGAAATGGGTATAGAGATTTTCTTAAGTATATCACAATTTTTCTACAATGTATATATGTATGTGTCTGTGTGTGTGTAATTTATGAAACAAAAATCTCCAAAGTTAAACAGCACTTTAAAGATCACAGAGAGCTAATTCCCATTCTCTAGCTTCCCATCATGCTGTTAAGAAACAGACTGTCTTTGGTGTCATGTTTAATATTTGATCAGCAACTCCATCAGTCACCAGAATCAAGCAGAAGGGACCTGAGTTTAACATCAGGACTGAAAGACAACACCACTAAAAAAAAGTTCAGTGCTCACTCTCCCTGCTTCTAGAAATGTTGTGCTGTGTCAGCAGAAAAGGAACAGATCGAAATGAAAACTGAAGGGAACTGATGGGTTGATCTGATCTCTTATTGTATATAACTCTTATGTGCATAAAACTGCTTTTATCATTGAACCTTAACTGCATCGCAAACAGAAAATACAGTAAACCATAGCGTACACTAAAGTAGTTTGCATAGTTTGTTATGTTCTTGTAAAAACAAATGCTTTCTGTCAAGTGTAGAGAAAGAACATTTGTGATTTTGTTTTAGTTTGCACATGTTTGTTTTCACTGTTCCAACTTCGAGTTCTCAGTAACGTCATTTTTAAATTTTAAGAAAAACTACAGATTCTCCACATTAAATCATTTTTATACTTGTGTTGGTAAAGGTTGAATTTTGAGCATCTGGTTAATGAATGTCTCTTGAAATAACCCTTAGTAGAATATGTGTCAGCACTAAAATTCTTAGACTCCCTGGAACCACAGTTTCAGCTCCTGGCAAGAATAATATAGCTCCCTAATTTTCTGAGAGATAAAACACATTCCTCATAGTTCAGCTTATTTGGGTCTTTGGGGATTTTTTTTTTTCTTTTCCCAAAGGTCTGTGTTAACCAATTGATTAATGAAGAATTCCCCATATGATTTTCTCTTAAGAAATGTCTTTTGTAAAATTCCAAATCTTGGTCGAACCCAATAACTGAAATTTTTTTGGAAATATTTTAAATGCACAGAAAAGAATAAAACACACTGAATGAACCAAATACCACCAATAGACTGATGTTAATATTTTGCAATAATAGTTTAAATCTCACATCCGTTTCAACTGTACTAAATCTAATGTGTATTGTTTCCAAATTTGACTTTGAACTTTTACCATGCGTTTATATCCCTAAATAGTATGAATGAAAACAAATTAAAGTTTTTCTTTCTTTTGCTTGTAGAGTTTTAACATTATATGGAGACAACATAAGAGGAACCCTTCAGACACTTTTTACCTCAATATCATACTCTTAAATGTGCCCATATCGATGCTAGTTATGCCGTTTGTATCCTAAAACTATACACCTGCATTCATTAACTTTCTGTTTATCCTACCTGGTATAGTTACTGAATATGAAAATTCACTTCATTTCTTCATTTTAGATTTTCAATTATTCATTATCTTATTATTTCTAATTATCTCCCTTCATTACAATATCCCTATTCTATTTTCTTATAATGAAAAGCTTACTAAACATGTGTTAGAGCTTCAGCTTTTATTCCACAGTTCTCTTAAACTCACTTCTCTATTTGTTTTTATCTCTTTGTGTTATGTTTATGATCATTCTCTTCATAGCTGTATCTATTTTTTTATTCATCTTTCTGGATTTTATATATTATATATTATAAATATTATGTATAATTTATATCTACAAAAATTGTCATATATATATGACACCAGCATATAAATAACTACATGCCAGTATATATATGCCATATATAATTTAAGGGCATTGTATGCATATGTAATATATACAGATATGATAATATATGCACATATATATTAGTATAAGAATGTGTCGTTTTATATATATGGAGCCAATATATTATTGTACATGTGAAAATATATATCTAATAAAATGAATAGATATTTTTTTCTCCTTTTCACTGGTTTTGAAATATTCTATGGTTTTGACCCATGTTTATTCTTTTAATCATTTGAAACATTGTATTTCTCTAGCACCTTAAAGTTTGATAAGTGCTTATTTTATTCTTTACTTATAATACATGGAGTTATAATAGTGATGACAATAGTATTAATAAGAATGGTATCACATTTTTATATTCTTAGTGATTTATATGCATTTACTCTTTCAGCTCTTACAATATATGGCAGCTATTCTTATTATCCAATTTTACAGAAAAAGGAACTGAAGTTAAGGAAACAGATCAGGCATCTAATAAACTGATGAGAAATATACCTTCAAGATCAAAGTCCAAACACATACTATGCTAGACTCTCTTAATAAATGTAATATGAAGATTTTATTAACTTAATTGCCCTTTTCTTGACTTTTAAAGATAAATTCATTAATCAAAAGGCATTCAGACATTCAGACAAAGGAGATCTATATAGATATAGATGTATAGGTATATCTATCTATCTATCTCTATATATATGTATACATTTGTATTCTTTATTATGAAATTCTTATGTTCCATTCTTTAGACTTTAGAATGACAAGAGTTAGAGGAGAAAATGTTGTATACACCAGGAAAAAGACAAAAGTTCCAAGTATATGGTATTTCTATTTAATTCACTTTATAAAATTTTATGTTAATATCAGATATCATATTTGAAAGCAAAATTTGCCTTTACTCTTCATAAAAATATCTGTTCCCTTGTTTTTTAAGCTTTACTGAAGTAACATTTCAGTATAATATTATATATGCTTAAGGAGCCATAAACATCTGTACCGACTACATTAACTTCACGTTAGCAATCCCAGTCTATCCTTCAACTTGTAAGTGACCCCTTTTACCTGATTTGCCTTTCCTTTGATAACTACTAGTTTAACCTTAGAGACTAAAAGTCTATTTTGCTTGACATATGGCTCATTTTTAATGTATTTTGATTCTTAGACGAAATATTTCAGATTGTCTAATAGCATCAGTTATCAACCATATATGTCATTTTTTGTTGTTTAAAACTACTTTCTACTGCTGGCTCCTTGGGGCAGAATCTTCATTGGAACACATTTATATGTTCTAGAAATGTTAACCCACAAAATTATTCCAAAATCAAAGAGAAAATCTTCGTAACCTTAAAGTCAGTTTAATAGAACACTTTATTCCCTAAGTGAATACAATGTAAATAGAAATAGAAATATTTCTTGACTCCAGGGAAATTGGAAAGTATCCTTATCTGTCTGAAATTCTTGAATTAAATCTTGGTTATGAATTTTCAGAAACAGAAAAAGAATTAGAAGCCTTCAATATTTGAATCATTTGTTTTATGACATGAACGCTTACTATGTATGCATATATACACATTTATCTATAGATATAGATGAGACACATTTACTGAACTTTTGTTACTGGGAAAAAGAATCTTTGATTGAAGCAGGATCACAGTTCAAAATGTAAATGACTCCAGAGAAGCTTATTTTATGGACATAGAAAAGACATCTGACTTGAAATTTCTTGGAGCATGCTCAATGAAATAAATGCAAGTTCGGCCTTATGTATGCAAGAGTACAGAGACAATCCAGCCTCTTTAGTAAGTAACCCTCCTGTGTGATTGAAATTCTACATCATTCAGAGAAACTCACTAAGTCCACTCCAGAAGTTACAGACTTGATTTAAGGACTAGGTGAAAAAAGTTGGATATAATCTTATGTTGATGTCCTACATCTAAAAAGGAAGATCAGAAGTTGAAGTCATCTGAGAGGAACTTAACACATCGTCATAGCTACACAAACAGGCTAGCCATGGCATTACTACCATTTAGCAAATAAATTCACTGTGCTAGTTATGCATCTAGGAAATATGAGAGTAAGAATCCAAAACTGGTTTGTCTGAGAGGTTCTGGCTTGTTGGAAGACACTATCAGATGTCTAGCTCACATCCATCCACTGACTTGGCTTTGCTCTCATAATACTAATTGGAAGACACTATCAGATGTCTAGCTCACATCCATCCACTGACTTGGCTTTGCTCTCATAATACTAATTGTATGCAAATGAGTCCCTTCCAACCATTATGTCAGTAACAGTAATTTCATTCTTCTAGTTTGTGTTTAATTTAGGTGTATTCATATGACTAAATACTAGATGGTGGAACCCTAGAGTAAACCCACTGGAGGCTTCTAGGAAAAGTTTTTCTCCCCACTAGAAAGACAGATACTACACACATCAAAAATAAAATACTTATCATCATAACTGGATGTTATAAGTTCTCCAAGTTGTGATAGTTGCTTGCAAGCAACTTGTGCTTGAATAGTTGAAGTCATCTTCCAAGCATGCACAGAGCTATCACAGACCATCTGTGCCCTGGGTGACCTTACCTCTGAGTATATGAACCAATCAGTTCACTATATTAAAGCAATTTTCAGTTGGAAATTTTGATAGCAAAGGTTTAAGGCAGAAGTCAGGAGATGTTTTCTATTAAAGAGCATACCGTGAGCAGTATAGAATTTGTGACCCATGAAGTCTCTTCTTCCACGCTACTTCACTCTACAACTGTAACGCACAAGCAGTTATAGACAACTGGTAAATGAATGGTCATGGCTACATTTCAACAAACATTTATTTACAAAAACAGGAAGCCAACATATTTGACCTGAGCACTTCGGTTTGCTGAACCCTGAGCATGCTAAATGTTCTACATGACTTGAAAATATCACCAAGTATCCTTGTTTTCCAAACAAAGAAACTGGGGTGAAGTCTCAATGACTTGTTTCCAGTTCCACTTGTGTCTATAAATGATAGAGTAATTATATCTTAGAAAGAAGATCATCAGGGTTACTTGGGCTTGTACACAATAAAACATTCCTATGCAGCATCCTTCGGAATGATCAGAAAGATCATGGATTTTTCTCACTAAATAAAAACTTTTGTCATTCTCCTATTAAGAATATTGATAGATCTTTAGAGATATTAAATTTTTGTATGTTTATCTTTTGAAGCTCGTAAAATTTCTTCATTGTGCTTAGCAGAAAAAAAATAAAAAAAAAATAAAGCGTCCTGTCTTCTTTAGTTACCAATGGAGAGGGACAATTTTTACCGACAGCGTCCGCTTGGTTCAAAGAAGTCTGTAAGTGGAGCTCTGAATTGCTGTTTTGCCACAAGCACTTTATTGCTCCTTTCCCCCCCATTATAAAAATGGCGAAGTGTTCTGAAAATGAAAATTCTTCCTCAGGGACAAATTCATAGAGATTTATTATCTTGCCTCAAAGGGATGGAATTGAGTCATTTTTATAGCCAAAAGTTACTTTTATTTTCAGCATTGGAAATATTTCTCTTCAGAGTCTTGAAACATGTGAGAAAATTATTTTGCTAACAACTTATGCCGCTGACACAGAGAACAACAAGCCATCAGTGATATTAGCCGAGTGCTTTGATAGCATCCTAGTGATTCTCACAAAGAAATATGCATTTGACATTTGTATGAAACATCTCAAAATACAGAGTCCCGGGACTTATTCCAGTAATGCCAAGCTACACTTTTCAGAGATGGATTCTGTGTCACTGTGTATTTTATACAGTCCTCCCAGTGATTCTTATATGCAGCCAGCATTGAGAAGCATTGCTGAAAGAGAAGAAAGCAATTTCCTGATAGCATGCAATTTTAAAAAGTCAATGTCTAAACAATGGTTATTTATCAACTTATAAATAATGCTGTCTGTCTAGAAAATATGCAAAAATACACACCTTTATAGCATTCATCAGACTATCAAAGACAGCATCTGAAACTGATGACACTGGTCCTGTCAAACCTTCCTTGATATCTGCCCTTGAATCATTGCCTCCGGCAATCTAACTCAGTGCTGATTTCATCTTGTTCTGGGAAGACTCATGTCAGAACAGTCTTCTGTTTCTCATGCTGGGTCAGTTAGGGCTACACTTAAGAAGGGGAAATTTGAGCCCTTCCAGAAAGTACCCCCACTGTACAAGTACACACTAGCCAACCATAAACAAAATGCTTTGCCAACTGCCTATCATATCTACGTTATCATGAGAATATTTTCTGAATGCTGAAGCTAATTTGGACTGTAGGAATTCCTCTCGCACAGGTAGCTATGCCCACAACATAACTCTCCTAAGCCCACAAGAGCCCGTACAGAAGGTGCCTCTTTCTGGGACGGGCCTCAAATGGAATTTATCAAAGGATGTGTTACAGATATATCAGACTCACGGAGTAAGTGTTTACCTGTATCCTCCACCTTGTTTCACAGACAACAGCAGGCTGTGGTTTGAATTGGCAGCTTCGAGTTGCCTACAGCCAAGGCCATATGACTGGGCGTTGCTGAATGTCGTTTTAACAAAGTTAGATAAAATAGTAATTGAATTTGAAGCTGAAAGTAATCATATTAATCCCAATAAAACTATGTCATGCATTTAGGAAATGATATGAGATTATTTCTGAAAGAGGTCAATGACTCCATTACTAACTCCATTGGATATTGATCAGTCCTTATATTATTTGGCCTTTCAGTACAGTATTAGACACTGTAGCCTATATTAATTGAACACTCTGTGCCTTTAGCTTTCATGGAACTACATACTCCTGGTTTTATTCTTTTTTTTCACTTCTTCAGTCTCCTTAAAAAATTCTTCCTCGAAGCAACACTTGAAGATTAAAATTACTTTATGCACTAAGCAAGGCATTCTCTTCTCACTATACCCTTAGTACCAAGAGAGCCGCTTCATTTTACAATTTTTAGGTTGTTATCAATTTGATGATGATCTCTGTATCCATATGGAAATTACACATTTGTTAAACTCCAGACTATGGCAGTCACCTTCCTGTGTGTATCTTCACTTAAGTCTTTTGAGTACCTGAAGGTATCCAAAAATAAGCTTTATCACCCCTTCACTAAAACTCTTTCTCCTCCAGTATCCGTACACTAAAAGAAGGGGACCACAGTCCACTTAACCACTCCAGCCGGAACCCTAAATGTCACCTTCCACTGTTCCCACTTTTCATCTTCTGTATTCCGCAGCCTCCTTCAATATTGTGGTATCATGGTTCCAGTCACCATCTTTCCTTTTGAACTCTTCCCATAGCCCCCTAACTGATCTCCTAGTTTCCACTCTTGCTTATATCTAATTTCTATTCAGCAACTGACATGTAAATCAGCCATTCTCATCACCCCTAAAGGTTATCAAGGGACTCTCATGCTCAAAATATTTACCATAATTTAAAAGTGTTCATCGATTCATGCCTTCCAAGCAGTATGTTTTGCTCTACCTACGTAGGCTGCAACTGACCTGTGTTTTCCCACTGACTACACTTTGTTTTTAACCTGAGCACTCTCATATCAATGTTTTTCTTTCAAAGCTTTTTCTTATTCTTCTCTTTTCAACCTCAATCCCATAATCTTGAAGGATGTGTTTCCTGTCATCCAGAGGAGCTCTAGACACTTCTGTTTTTTCCTTCCCAGAAAATCATTACTTCCCTTTTTATTGTACTACATGTGTAATTACTAATGCAATTTTATACAGGTAGTAGGTCTATGAGTATAGGAGGTACATTTATCTTGTTCTCTACATTATTACAAGAGTCTACCATTATCCTTAGCCAAAATTAGTATTTTTTGACAAGATGAATGAGTGAGTAGTAATATATCTTACACATTGATTCATGTTCACTGGGCAATTATTTATGACCTTTGGTTGAAGTGTATGTGTATTAAGTCTTAATAAGAATTAACACTCTATGGTCAAATCAGTTATACTCCTTCTAAACATGATGCTTATTCTTTTATAAAATGCTTACATAATCTAATTTATAGGTTGATTTGTGATCAAGTAAAATAATTCATGTAAACTGCATAGCATGAACCATAGAAAATTTATTAGATACTTCTCTCATAATCAAATAGGACAATGTTAAAACCAAGGAAAAAGGCTCTAATAATATGATGATTTTTATCTAGTGACAGAATGTCCAATTATAAATCGATTCAGAAAATATTTAGATAGGAATCTCTTTGTAGTATTTCTAATAGGCAATATCACCAGGAGTCAGAATTTTCTACATAAAACAGTGAAAAATGAACATTGTTTAGTCTATTAAATTCTTGTGCTCTCTGCCTAAATTTATCAATGATAGTCATTGAATGAATTTCCATTCCTCCTAGCTATTCCATGGGAAATGAATACAATGACATCCCTTTAATACATATAGAACATATTCACCAAAGAAATATTTTTTAAAAATCTACAGAGAATGTATTATCTCTGTGTTTTGTGTATATTAACCAAATTACCTAGATAGTCATTGTTTATTCTTATCAATATAATTGTAAATGCCTAATTATATTGAATTCTGAATTGCTTAGAATAATCTCAAACTTCAAACTAAGAGAAAAATTAGAATAGCTGTCCCACAAACCCACTGTCATTTAGATACAAAACATGGTTCTTAATAATAGAAATCTATTTTGAGCAATATTTTTGTGAGAACTTATAAAGAAGTTCTTTTATCTTTACTCCTAATTTATGGGATAAAGTCCCACAGCATTTTTATTAACTCTGATTTGAAAGGGAGGGATTAGGAAGTTTTTTTTTACTACCAACTTTATTTTTATTCAAGTGTAAGTATTTTAAATATGTCTCTTTATACTACAATTTCTTGCCATCATAGGACATGGCTGTCAACACTCCTCTGACTATCAGAACCTTGCTGTGGAAGCCTTATGTGGTGCTTCTTCACAGGAGCTAAATAAAAAGATGGATTGGATGCTTTTTTGGGCTCCAAGTGTTAATTGCATCCTAATAAAACCATCTAGTTAAACTGCCTGTTTTGTGGTGCGGTGCCTTAGAAAAGGGATTTCTAAAAGAAGCCTGTTAAGTTGATTGTGCTTCTAGATAATTAATTGAAATGAGAAAAACAAGCAAAAAAGAGAATTCAATAATGTTTTTCCCAGCGCCTTTTCATAATAAAGTCTAAGGTTACTTGCAGCAGAGAGAGAATTCTCCTTCAGCTGAATTGTATGTCATTTTTCTCAACTTATTTGTTCTTTGTATTTGACTCCTTACATCATTTAAGGAGTGAAGAGTGAGGTTAAATGCTATTAAAACACCTGTAAAAAATAACTAGCTGACTTCTGTTAATTGATAACATATCTATAAAAAATGAATATTATCAAATTCAGATTGTTCCAGGCTTCTTGTTGTTTACCTTTGTATTTAGTTTTTCAAACAGGTCAATGTGATTAGTTTATCAATACTAATATGCCATGTGCCATAATATGACAGTGTCTTATGCCTTAAGTTCTTAATATTCTCATACCAATTTCATTTTTCCTTCTGATATTAGTTACAAATTACACTTTTGTGTATGATTTTTAATGATTGTATCATCAATTGATTGCACCCAAGGATCAAGTCTTTCTCCAGTCTTGTAGTTTGCCTTGTAACATTCATGTTCTGATATGTTGCAGGGCCAAATTTTTCTTTTATGACTTATATTCTTGAAAAGTATAACCTATTATTAATAGCAGTTGACTGAATTTCTTAATCAATCCAATCTTACACATGTGTATTGCAAGATACCAGTTTCATGACAGAGCATGCACCTTTATATAACTTCATATTCCAGCTCAGGTAGAAAAGTGCTATGGACTGAATTGTATCCCTTCAAAATTCGTTTGTTGAAATCTTATCCTAAAATGGAGTCTAGTGAATAACTATTGTCTATTACTGCATTCTCATACCTCTATTTATATTTTACCTTCTTAACTTTTAAGAGCTATTAAATTATTTTAAGTCTTTTCTGAGACATATTCTGCCTAATATTTAGAAAGTACGGCCATTCATCATCATGTCTTTCTAAAGAGCTCATTGCATTGCAGTTACATATTTCAGGTTCAAGAAAACAAGGCAATATCTTCATTGCTTTTCTTTCTTAAGTTTAATAAAACAAAATACTACAGTTTCTAATCCCAAAATGAGAAATTTGGACAGACGTTGGATAAAAGGTATTTGTAAATTTCTACAGCGATACAATGATTTATACTTAAACACCAAATTGTCCTATTAGCAATTTTATTGTTTTTTTTCCATATCCTTATTCCTTTTATATAAGATGTTGACATTATTGGAAATTTGGTGAAGAATATATGGAATACTGTGATCTATGCTGCAATTTTTTCATGAGTCTAAGCCTATTTCAAAATAAAAGTTAGAATTAATAAATAATGATGGCAAACATTTACATAACATTTAACAGGTCTTCACACTAATGTGCTAAGTGCTATCCCTATGTCAACTAATCACAGTGACAAGTCCCAGATTCCAAACTTCTGATTTCAAAGTTGTAGGCAATGCCTTTAAATTCTTGCCACTATTAATGTTTGAAATTGTGCTTTTAAATACCCTAATACAAAATAGAATATTTGTGGTCAATTTGCACTAAAGAAAGATGTGTAAACACACACCAATATAAATTCATAAGTCATAAAATTTGAAAAGATAATGTATAGTAAGATAAATATGGGAGTGACAGTTACATAAAGAAAAGATTAAACATCAAAATCACTAGTTTACATATGATGAAAGATCCACTTGTTCACTCTCACAGTACAAAAGAAGCTTCAACAAGCATCAAATTTAAGAGATGCTCCCCTTTTGGCATTGTCTCCTTAAGTGACACTTCTTTGATTTTGGACCTAACAATCCCCATTCCCTTATTTGTAACTTTATCTCCTCACATTCATAGAACAGTTTCTGGAAAGCCTAATTAAAGCTTAAAGAGTCACATCTAGTTTATCCCCAGACTGATCAAACAATTAATAGATTGATTTGGTATATACTTCATTCAAACTTCATGCAGTTAGAGTGGCACAGAGACAAACACGGCACTCAGAAACATAATTAATTTTGAAAATATACTTTTCTTCAAGTTCTTCCCAGAACATTGGACAATTGAAAGGAAAGCTGACCCAAGACAGAAGCTGAAGTTAACATCTGAAAGTCATGACCACTTAGTTGTCTAAAGAACAATAGAGGCTCTTTTCAAACAACGAAAACACTTTGATCAAAAATTCTTCTAGCAACTTATTGACCTCTGGCCCCTAGTTTTCCATAGCATTTTTGAATCTCATTTGACAAAGTCAAGGCGACAACAAATATTAATGATATCTTAGCTGTAATCCAGTTTAATATTTTACCACTTGTACCACAAAACAGCAACCTTAGCCATTTGGGGTTTGATTTTGTTCCCTCTTCTTGGGTCACACCAGGTACTCAGAAATCTAACCAGTGCTCAGGCAGAGGTGGCACAGAACAGAGGTGAAGGAGGGGCTTTCCAGATGCTGAGATCATGAGCTGTTACCTAGTGTCACTATGAGATATCCACTTTCCCTGCATCAGGACTCAGTGCTTAAGAGTCATCACCACTGTATGCTAAAGGACCTGTGACAGTTTCTCTTGCCAAGAACTTTGAAACCATCCTTTTGCCCTGTTTCTAGGAAATGGCCCTGAAATCATCTCTTATTGCCCCAAGGGTTACAAATTTCTTCTTTTTTTCTGCATAGTCACAATAAATCTCTTTTTTACTTTATAAGGAATCTTTCTCTGCACTTTATTTTTTATATACTAAAATGTTATCTCCAGACATTCTCTCACTTCCCTCTTAAGCAGCCATAGAAATTGTAGTGAGAACTGAGGTTTGTGGGGTGTTAGTGTTGTATGTACAAGTGGAATCATAGTCAGAATTTCAAGGATTTGACCAGTGTTTTTTGTCTTATTTCATGTATTTGTGAGGCCCTGTCATAAAGCTTTAGGAAGGGAAAGGTCAAAAAATAGGAAGAGTAAAAGCATGTAAAACCTTTCAAAATATTACCCAGCTTCAGAGAGCATTATTAAACCTCATAAATATGACAGTTCACTTGTGGAGATTTATAAAATGTAAGGTTTTGTTTGTAACCAAATGTGTGTATGTCATGCACTATATACAGATGTTAATTTACAACAATACACACTTCAAGAATACTATGATACAATGCTCCTTTAATGAAATTGACTTTGTATAAGGTGAAATAATCCTGAATATAAATATCCAAAGAGTCAGAAAGTACCTTAGTGTCCCCAGTGATGGGGGGCTGGAGGTGCGGGGTGGATATAGGATTTCCTTTTTACAAAACAAAATGTTCTGGAATTAGACAGTGGTAACGATCGTACAGCTTTGGGAGTGTACTTAAACCTACCAAATCATATATTTTAAAATAATACATTTTTTGGTTTATGAATTACACTTCAATAAACCCTTCATTAAAAATAAATGAATGCATACATGTCTACATAAACTCTGCATGAAGAAGACAAGTTAGCACAGCTTTAACAGTGGTTAGCGAAGTACACCAGACTGGGATTCTCTTTAATGTTAAATTCCATAGGCAGATGCCTGAGGAACATCAGCTGATGATATTAATAGTCCCTTCTTGCTTAAGGGTACAATTAAATCAGCAAAGATATTTAAGTTCCCTTGCTATGAGCTACTTCAGAGACTTTTCAAGTCAAATTTGTTTTCTTTTACTCTCTTGCTTCTGCATTTAAAAATAATTTAATATGCAAGGCCCAACCCTCTTCTCCCTCCCTAAAGTAGTGCCATGAAAATAATAGAATCAACTGTCCTGATGAAATTGCCTGTGTCTTTCTTTCCCTCTACAACATACATCTTTATGATTCCTTGGAACAAAACCTCCAGGTTTATAAGCTTGGAGATTAGAAATGTTCAGAATAAACCGTAAAGTGTGTGGATATAGTTGTCTATGTTTGTGAGGATGTAAAGGCTATCTTTTTTAAGTAAAATGGTTTATGAGTCAATAGTTATGGTTTTGAGAAGCTTACTGGTTAGATTTACCTATCTATCCAAACCAACAGGGATCTCAAGACTCTGGAAATAGTGTTGCACACAATAGGTTACTATAACAAATTATCTACTTTTAAATTTGGATAGAACTTTTGAGATTGGTGACTACTTAAATAAGAATAATAGTATCCTGAAGAAAATATGGTAGAAGGTTTCTAACTTAGAAACAAGAGAGAGAGGTAGTAAGAAAGCTTCTTTAATATTTTCTTTCTTCTCTTAAGATTGCTATGGAATTCAGAGATAAATTTTCTTTTACATAAATTTTTATGCTATTCTTCTCACTTGAGAAGTTATAAATACCAAAATAAAGGTAAAATGGAGATTTGAAATATGAATTATAATTTGATTCATGGTTCAATACCATCCACTTTTTAAATTAAACAAATAGTTTTCACCTTTAAACTACCTAAAGAGTCCATTAACATCCTTCTCTTCCCACTTGTATTAATGACTATGAAATTTCTTCTCACAATGTAGTAGCTTCAACAAATAGAAAAATACTGCTGCCCACAGATTGTTAGTTAGTGAGATGACAAATGCCAGAAAAAACAGATGAACACTAACAAATTTTTTTTAATGTGAATGAGGAAAGAATTGATCGTTTTGTTCACTTATCAGAAAAACAAAGAAAGTAGAAAAATCTTGTAAGGGGCAAAGACAGCATCTGCTATAGACAACGTTAGGTGAAGGATTGCAAGCAACAAGGGTTCGACTGTGTCAGATTAAATAAATGTTTTGATTTAAAACAAGAAAAAATACAAGTGATTATCTAATGGAGAATTGTGTCAGAATAATAGATTTGTGACAAGGTGAGAAAAAATTGTTATGAATCGATAATGGAATGAGGAAAGTATTGGATTCACTACCAAAATGGGGGAAATTTAGATAGAAATCCAGTGTAAGGAAACATTTAAACAGCCTTTTAAATTTAATCACTTATTTCCTATTGTTTTATGCCAATGACATTTGTTATAATTAAATGATCTAGAGTGCTTTTTATGTTCATTACTAATTAAATATTACATGTAAACATGTACCCATCGTGCTGGAAGTTTTTTAACATTCTTTTAAAAACAGCTAGTGTTATCCTGTCATTCTCGATCTAAGAATGAAAACAAGTCAGATATATTATTTTGTTCAAATCCATCAAGGAATTGAGAAAAAAGAAACTTGAATGAACTAAAATATAAAATTTATAAATTTACATTAACAAAGACTGAATCACCTTCATCCATGACAAGCAGGAAAAACTACCATAGATGAGAGTAAATGGAAACTAGAATTGCGGTTAGTGTTCTTATCCCTCTCCCCACCACCCCCAGGTCCCGAACCAGGGTATTTGAGTTTTACATAATCTATTCCTCAACTCTCTACCAAGAGTCCAATGGGTACAACCATAAACTACAATTTTTAAAGGCCAAGTACAAGGTTTTAAAATTCCAAGAAACTTCATCAACAAAGATGTTTACACCCACCTTCCAACTGTTCTTCATGGGTTATCGCTAAATTTCCCTGTAGAAGATTAAATGGAGAACAAGAGTGCTAAGAGATATGTCACTCAGTTAAGACACAGATGTACAGGGATGGTGAAGGACTAAAGGTGGGGAGAATTGCTGAATCTAATCATCTGAAACCTCTAGGTTCTCACTGAGTACTAGGGGGAAGATTATCTAGTGAAAGTCTTCTGAAGCTAACTGCATGGAATTTGAAGAGATCTGTGTACAGAGCACGAGAACTAAGAAAAATCTCCTGAAACATTCACCATCAATTAGATGGTGGAAGATAAAATTGGATCGATAGTTCTAAAATTAATGTATTGTTTATAGATGCTGATTTACCATGATGCATGCTTTAAACATATGTAATGTAACAAAACAATGGTTCATTCAGTGAAATTAAAGTAAAAATAAAATTTTGGAAATTCATATAATATCACTTAAGAAGAAATACAACACAAGTCTGATTCAAGTAAGATTCTAGACAGAAGATGAAAACAAATTTTTTTTCAATGAAGCTGAATGTTTTTAAAAAGGAATAGAAAATAAAAGTGTGCTAAAAATATAGGTGGTCTTAATCACGATGTAATAATAGACTGATTAAAGACAAAAGTCAACTATATAGTGTTTCCAAAATATAAACTTTAAACAAGGACTTAAAAGGGTAAATAGTAAAAGTTAGCAAAAGGTACATCATAAAAACACCAAATTAAAAGATCTAAACTTGACTGTGTGATTATTTTAACATACAACAAATCAGAACTAAATAAAAGGAAGCACATTATTAAATGTTCCAAACTAAATATAATCCATCTTCTAAATACTTGATTACTAGATTTTAATTATAATTTGTTCTTAAAAATAGATCAATAAAGCTTTTTTATTCCCAACTGGGTATTTTAAAATTTCAAATTTTGAATAGATGACTAATATCTCAACCTATTTCAAGCCCTAAACCATATTAATAATTACTTCAAGTATTAATATATCATGTAGCCCATTATGTTATTCAAATAGAATAAGTGCTTTTCTATCTGAATAGTATAATATTAATTCAGCTTTAATTTTCTTTCTCTTAAAGAAATCCCTTCAATTATGCTGATATTATCTTCAGATCAGCTTCTGCTTTTCACAACATACAAAGAAATCTTCTATTATCCATAATCTGTGGATTTAAGGTTTGTGATATATGACTACCAGCAAATGAAATAAACTATTAGAAAATTTCTATTACAATTTAAATTGGCAAGAGAACATGTATATATATTATATATAATATATGTATATATTTGATTTTACATATACTTCCTTATCATGTTAAATAAAAATAGTTTTAGTATTGACTAATTATGTGCTATGTAGGGTACCTAGATTTATTTTGGTAAAGATTTATGGAATTTCGTGATGCTTATTGCATATATAGAGTGGAAGTTTGTGGAAATGGGTATATGTGTCTGACTGGTTAGGATGTAGATAGTTTCATTCGAGAGGCTTTCTAAAACTATCAACTCTCTTTACCAGCATTTATTTTGTTCCTATTATGAGATATCTCCTATTTTATTATCTACTTCCATTCATATAAGATACATAATGAATATGTGATTGCAAAATCTATTACTTTTAAACATATCAATAAATGTATAACAACTTGGTAGTAAGTAGAAGCAATAATAGGATCACATTTTTCAAAAAGTTGAAATATAAAAGTAATTTGTCACTTCTTAAAATTAGTATTTTCTTGGGTGGTGGGTGTGGTGTGACTGAGATGCACTTTCAGTATCCCAAAATAAATGCAGCATTGTGATCAAAATAAGTAATAAATATTGCTATTAAAAATCTATTAAGGAGAAGTTCTAGAAAAATAACTCATAAAATAGCACTAATAATTATTAGTACAAAACTGGCTCTGCTGCAAAAAGTGTATTAAAAATAATTCACTGAGGCTTTAAAAATATTTGGTGGTTTAGGGGAGAATTTAGTCATAGAGTCACTAGAAAACATTTATTATTAAATGATATTTTTTCACAAGTCATTAAATTTCAATGTTGATGCCTACTAGCTTATGTTCTCTTTAAAATTTACAAATGTTGATTGCAGTATAAACTCTTAATGTTGCTGCAAGATTTTTGGTTCTCTTCTTATGGACATGTGCTCTTTGAGTTCTGTCCTGCAAGTAGTTTTAAGCAATAATAAGGAAACAGAATTTATGTGCCTCACTACCAGGTAGAAAATTTATAGAACACGTATATGACTCTTGGCTCTCTCAGTTCCCAAAGAACAGAGAAGCACATTGATAAAAAGATAAGTCAAGTATCTTGGAATGCTAAACCAATCAATGAATGAGAACTGAAATTGGGAAGAGAGTAAATGGGCTGGGGTTGAGAGATGCACATGTGTGTTACAGGGTTCATATTTACTCAACCAAGATTTGTTGAGACTCTACTGTGTGCCATCACCTTAGGTATAATAGCAAATAATGCCTCATCCTTAGGAGAACAGTGGTTGTATGAACAAGAAATAAAATATTTTCTGTATTAACCTACTGATTTCTTATGATTATTTGTTATTTAATCATAAACTGACCTATTATAACTAATATCATACTAAAAATGTAGGCAGTGAATTTTGAATTAATATAATTCCATCATGATTCCCATTGTCCAACTCAAGATAGACTAAAGAGGTGATTAGTTTAGAAAAAAACTCATTTTAAGCTTTTATACAACAAATGCAAAAAGTTGGTTAAAAGAAAGTAACACGCACACACAAGAAAGCATCTATAATCTAGCCATCAAAAATAACTATAGAAATTGTTCTTGTGCATCCTTCTATTCATATTATCTAAATCTTTATAAATACGTACTATTTATAGTACTGTCTAAGAGATATACTCTAAGATTTCTAAAACCTAAACACTAAATTGATAAATAGTACCTCAAAGAAAGTCATTTTGAAATGATAAGCTCATTGAATTTCTCTTTGCTGACAAATGCTTCATCATTTGAACATTTTGCACAATTTTTAATAAGTATTTCCTATCTGCCACTATGTGAATCACAACTTTTTCAGAAATTGACTTCAGCTATCTCCTAAGTACCAAGTATCCTACACAGATTTTGACATGTTTATTCCCAAACAATTGTGATTAATTATTGTCTTGAAATGGCTATCAGAATCCATATATATATATATATCTTTCCAACAGCAACCTTATTGAACTTGCTGATCACTCATTTATTTTGTCAATAACACAGCTGTTACTTATTCGCTATTAAAAAATCAAGTGATTTCCTATAAAATCAAAACAGCCTTTGAATAATAATGTATACTCAATCAAAAAAATTAAAATTTAAACAAGAATGGAAGACATTTCTTGTAGGTTATTAGACTAATTTACCAATAAATTGAATTAGGTTAAGCAAAAGTAGAAAGTCTGGTAAAAACAGCAACTATATTTCCTATCCACTCAAAATATACATAGCACTCTTTTTCTTGACAAAACTTCATTTTCAAAACTCTACTTTTTCCTAGGAGTTCTAGTACCAAGACTTCATAATTATAAAATATCAGCAAACTTCTGCAAGTTTCCATAGATGGCATTGAGTACTCTTTTGTTCTCCCAAGAATAAATAATTTAAGGTCATTGTGACCCACATTGAGGATAAAATAAAGATTTCTTCTTTTCCAAGACAATACTTTGTTTTAAAGGTTGAATAGAAAGATGGAAAAATTTCTAGTTATCTAAAATTAAATTTCAACTTACAAGGATCAGTTAGAACAGGCTTTGTCTTGGTATCTTTACAATGCTAGTTGATGAGAAAAAGACACCTTCACGTTCTCTTTAAACTTTGGTCTAGCATTTTCTGTTTCTGTAATTGGCAAACAACCAACAGTTGTTTATAATTTGTAGTTACTTGGAAATAGAGTTCTTAATTTTAACTATAAATTTGAATATGGGTGCTGTACATGAAATAATTTTCTGTTACATCTTCAGGAGAAAACATTTTTCTGATAACTTTTTCCCCTTTGATGATTAGAACTCCTTTGTCTGCCTTAGAGTTTTCAAATGTTCTTTCTAATTGACACAGTGGTAGACATTTTATCTCTGTCAAAGGAGGTGAGTGACTGCGAAGAAACACATTGAGTGGTTTCATGCTCTGCTCTGTCTCACTGCTAACCTCTCACACTTAGTGTTGCTCTGATGTTTTCCTCTGATAAAGCTGAGTTTTGTCCCTATTTTTCTTTTCTAGTGTACTCATCTGCTTTCATTTTCTGGATACTAACTTTAGTGTCCTGTTTTTCTCTGCATCTTTCCTAACTTTCTGCCTGTTCACCTCTACTTTTATTTTTTCTCTTCTTCTGGATTGATTCTTCGCATCTGGTTTCCAAATTTGTCTCCTCAATCACTTGTTGAACCAGGCAGCAAATATTTCTGTCTTGAAGCTATTTGTAGACGAATGCTCACTTTTAATTTATTAATAGCTAATCAAAGTAGAGCCCTCTAGGAAAAATAGAATAATGTTTGTCAACCTAATATCTAATAGTGTAAAAAATAATAATGCCTATGATTCAGTTTACATACTATATATGTTAATGTGTGCCCTTGAATCAGTTCTTGACTAGCTATTTTGGATCAGTCATCGTCTCTTGGCTGATCATCATGTCCTTAGAGTAAGCTTTGTTTTAGGATCCTGCTTATTAAACCATGCTTTTTTGATGTTTGCGCTTACCATGCCTTTCCCTTTCTTCCCATGCTTTTTCTCATCTTTCTGCCTTAGCTTCTACTGTCCTGCTGAGTAATCAAACAAAGCTCTAGACACCATGGTCTTGCTGCTCATCTCAGTAAAGGAAAAACACAAATAGCAGCTGCTGAAATTGTGAACCTTCCTTTCTGGCTGTCAAATTTAGTGAAAACAGATGCTACAAGGAGTTGTTTGTAATTCAAGCAGGCACAAAGGAGAAAATGAAACCCCTTATTTGCTGAAACTAGAGAAGATTTGTTAGGTCCACTTAGCTTCCATCTTACACGGGAAAATAAATAGCACATCTTTACTGTTTTGTAGCTGCCCATAACTACCTTTGTAAACTAAAGTCTTCACTGACCAAGGTGCATACAGAGATGCTCTTGAATGGTGTATGTCCTGGAGGAAAAAGGATTAGAAGTGATTACAATTGTATGGTGAAGGGAGAACTGGTATGGTGGTGGTAAACAATGTAACATATACAGATGTGAATTTCTAATGAAGCACACTTTAAACCTACATGATGTTGTGATGCACTGTTCCTTCAATAAAATCAATATAATTAAAAAATAAAACTAAAGTTTAAGTGAAAAAATGAAATAAACTAAACATTTAAAAATTTTAAGCATCTTCCAGTGAGGTAATATGCTTTGATTTTTACATACCTGAACAATAACCAGATACCTGAGCCACTGGAGGGAATGCTGAGTCAGTCATTAAAAGATGTCAGATGTGGTTAGGTAACCTTCCCCAAGTCACTTACCACGCTGACCATTACTTTTCATCAATGGTGAATTTAGAGGCATTGAATTTAATGGCATATAAATTCCCTTACATGACCAAGATTCCTTAATTCAGTGTATTGAACGATACTACTACAATTTTACTAGCAAATTATTGCCAAAATAATAGAATCATTTCAAGCAGGTCAAACATTTGACAATATGTATTTATAGAAAATGTTATTCAACTTAACAATATTTTGCCTATGACCAGTTTTTAGTTACAAAGCTTTAACAAAAAGCCTATTATGTCTGTAGTTATTCTTGGGGCTAACTCAGTCTCTCAACTTATTGGAAGAGGAAAAAAGAGAAAACAAAAGCAAAACTAAAGCTGAAGACATCCACTCGCAGATTTTTCATGATAGGAGCAAGAACTTTAAGTATATTTGTGCCTTGTATACAATTAAAGAATCATAAAGATGCTCTCTGGTAATTTAGCACTTGAGGACATGGAGAAACAGAAGGGAGTGGTTACAATTAAATTGAGATTTCAGGAGCAAGAAAGGCGCTGAGAAATAAAACAATCTGAGAAAGTGTGCCCTGAGGGGGTGGGAGCTGGAAATTGGGTGGTGAAATGGGAGATAGGGTAGGGAGGAATTAATATTATGGAAAAGGAGGAAAAGGGTGAATAAGAAAAGAATGGGACCACTTCTGAAATAACAGTGAACATTTCTAATAAGTTTTTTTTAATCATTTCTAGGTTCTATTTCGCCCACAACTTCCATTACAAGCCCACAAAGTAGTAAAATCAGTATGGGTTGTCATAATTGAGGATATTTACTAAATTATATTGCTAAAAATTGAGCTTAAGTATGAGTTAAAATCTCATGCTTTCAAGGGGATATGCTTGTATATTTTTATGGTCTCCAGTCTTTTTAAAATACTGGACTTCGGGGTTAAGAACTAGAATTTCTTGCTACCACTAGAAGAAGTCTTTAATCTGATTTCCTCTAAAAAATAAAATTTTCCTCCATCCAACTTCCCATAAAAAACATAATAGAACTTGATAGGAATCAGGGTGAGCATCAGGATTAATACACTCACATAGAATTTTATGCCTTAAACTCAATTTTTTCAAAAAAAATTTTATAAAATTTTATAAAAATCAACAGATTTTGTAGCCCCTAAACTATCGCATTTGTAAGGGTAATAGCTATTTGAAAGCTGCGTTCAGGTATACTAAATAATAGTCAAATGTCATTCTTGGATAACAAATATAACAAATATCTTTCAAAGAAAAGAAACAAATATCTTACCATATTGTATCTTTTCTCTTAAGTTCCTTAGAATTAATCCAATTCCCTAAAGATAAGGAGTCAAGTCCAATGTTAAAAAGGACAACTCCATTGCAATTAACTTTTGCCTATAAAAATCCATTGAAATTAACCCTGTGAAGATCATCGGTGACCACCAGTCAACCAAATCTACTGATCAGTTCTTAGTTCTTATGGTATATGCCCTGTTTCCAAGATTTGGCACAGTTGGTCACTATACTCCTGGAAACTCATTTTCCACTTGGATTCTAAAATGCCATTATTACTTGGTTTCCCTCATACCTTTAACTCAATAAAAAGCTTTCTGTCATATTTGCTGGTTCTTACTTTTCTCCCCAATCTCTTAATACTCAAGTGCCCCACAACTAAATCCCAGTATCTCTTTTCTATTTATATTTGGTTCTTTATTGTTCTTATTTGAATCTTATAATGTCCAAATTTATATTTCCATTCAAGACCATGAATAACCACTGGGTATTGAATATGCATCTCAAACTTAATTTCAGATTTAATATCTCCAAAACTGGACTTCTCTTAATTCCCAGACCTGTTATACAAATAGTCTTTCACATCTCACTTAAAATTAATTCCATCCTTCCTGCTTCTCAGGCCAAAAAACCTAAGAGTCATCATTGATTCATGTTATTCCCTCACATACCACATTCAACCTGTCAAGAAATTCTGTGGTATTTGCATTCAGAATACATTCATATTTGATCCCTTGTCAGCACCTCACTGCTATCATTTTGGACCAAACCACATTATCTTCCCCTGGATTATTTCACTGGTGTCTTAAGTGATCCCTCTGTTTCTATCCTTTCCCTCATCTGGAATCTATTCTCAACATAGAAGCCAAGGTAATATTTTTAAACATTTTTCATATTATACTGTCCTCTGCTCAGAATTCTTCAATGTTTTTATCTCACTCAAAATGCATGGCAAAATCCTTACAATGCCCTATAAGGTAAAATATTATTTTCTGTCCTCACAGTCTCTTTGATCTTATCTCATTTTACTCATTCCTTAAAAATTTTAACTGAATGTATTATATACAGGTGTTTATTGCAATGGTGAACACTTTAAACCTATGTAATGTTATGATGCAATATTCCTTCTATCTGTTTTCTTCATCTTTTTTCCTAGAATCTTCTATATATCTGCATACTTGATTCCTTCATCTACTTTAAAATTTGCTTACCTCCTCAATGAAGACAACCTTGACCAACTTATATTTGTAATATATTTGATACACTTTAGTATGTTTTTCTTCTTTAAAGATCTGATCACCTTCCAACATGCTTACATGATTAACACATTGATATTGATTATATGTATTGCCTACATATAAGGACAGGGATTATTTTCTCTCTTAAGGCTAGAATCCCTAATCCAATAGGTACTCAAAAACTTTTAGCGAATAAATGAATAAACAAATGAAACAACTGAGAGTCTGTAGGAGAGTTAACTAAATACCCCATGTAGCGACAGTAAGCTTAGGAGGAGACACAGAACAATTCCATTAGGAGTGGCTCATGAAAATCCTGATTTTTAGTGGCTCATGAAAATCCTGATTTTCCCCATGAAATTCAACAAATAGTAGTAATAGTACAATTCTTCTTTGCTAATTATGTATTCTTTTTCCCTGGACACAGTCTGTTTTCCATCATTCACACGTTCATTTTATCATTCATTTTCTTCTTGGTACAGTTTGCCAAACATTCTTGGCCCCTGCATTCTGGTCTGTCTCTGACTCCTGTTCATTTATTTGTCTTAGTTCCTTTCCCTAACTTAAACTTACTTTGTCCATCCTGCCTCATTCTCTGGCATTTCATTTCTTTCTACTTATTTCTGATAATTTACAGACTTAAAAATAATGAGCTTACCTAGTTTCCACTGGCTTTATTTAGTTTATGTACAAATTGAAGCTTCTGAAATTTGAAGACATTGCAGAAGTGAGAAAAAATAACACTGAAAATGAACACTAATTTTTAAATGACTTCACTGTGAGTTGGATAATTGCATTACCATTTTCCAGCAAAAAATTGAGGTCCCAGTTTTAATTGACTTTCTTAAACTCATTTAGCTTACATAGAGTCGAGCCAGTCTTCCAAGTTAGTTTGTGTGTGCCTTCTAAAGCACTATTTGTTGCACAATTTTACTTTGACTCCTTACTCCAGATATTTCAACTCTCAGTTCAGTGCTTTTCCCATTACATATGCAATCTTCCCTCATATTTTAGGACTATACTATCTGTTGCCTCTTCACCTTTTTGTATTTAATAATATTTTATTCCTCACACTCCACTTCAAAATCTATTTTATATACAATTCATTTGTTATGCATACTGAAATTGTGCCCAAAGTGGAAAAGCATCCAACTATCTGCTAATAAAAAATGTGAATATTTGCTAGTGTTAGAAACAGTCATTCTTCTAGACACAACTTTTTTTAAATTAAGATTTCTAACCAGCCAAACATGATCTCACTGCTGGCTTTAGATTATTTTTATCTATTCGTAGTAATTTTCTTTTTCTCATTAAATTAATAAGTCAATTGTCAGTAAACATAACCCAGACACTCAAACCAAGATAATACTTGAATCCTCTACATTTAGATTAACCGCAAATAGGAAGAATGTATCCTCTTCCTTTGGTCTCAAAAGAAAAAGTCTCAAAGCTGAGGATAGTCATCTAGTCTTAAGGAGAGTGAGATAATCTCTAAATGGAGAATAAAACCGTATTTTCCTTTTCTTTTAAAATAAGGAAAGGAGGCTTTCTGGATGCCTTTTAATCTTGTCTCTGCAAAGAGTGGTCAATTGTCACTTTGAATTCTTGCAATGACTAATTATTCACTTCTTAGACCTTCTGAGTCTGTAAGAAGGTGAAATGGAGACGGGATGAAAATGTGACCTTTAATACATATTTCTCCACTCCACTGCCATATGATGAATTCAAACCTAAAATGATTTGCTTGTAGTGAGAAGTCAATTCAATACAGAACTTTCTGGTCTTAAAATTACTGCCCTTTCTCTCCAGGGTTTCTTCTAAAGTCAAACCGACATGCTTTTTTAAAATTTCAAATTAGAAATTATATTTTTATGATTCTCCATATGACCATGGAAATAATATTACTAATGAGTTGACATTTAAAAATCCATAAATATATTTAGTCGTCTAATTGTGTGTTTAGTTTTCACTTGACTCTAAAGGGGAGCTGAAATATATGATTGCTCACCAAGAAAAGCAGTCAACATGGATTATAGGAATGGTGTTGTGAGAAATAATTATATTAGACAAATAGACATCATTAGAGAAACAAAGAAAATTCACATAGGGATTGAGAAGAGGAGTAACTATTGGGAACGAGAATGAGCTCTAAAGGCTGAGGTACATCATTAGAAAAATTCTTATTTTGAACTCAATGATCATATGAGAACTTTCTTAACTAAGAGCTGAAATTTAAATATTGCATTTAAAATGTCCATCATAACTCAGGCAAAATTCGGTATGTCTGTCTTCTAATTGGACCTTGGGTGGTGATAGGTGGCTTAAAGTGTCAGAAGAAACACAAGTGAACTAATTTTGTATATGGTATACGTGTGTGTGTGTATGTATACACACAGCTGTATATAGCTATATATATACACACATATGTATAACTTTTGAATATATGACATGTAATTTCATTATTGCTCATAAATTGTATAACTGTATGTATATATATGTGAGTGTAAAAGCTGAAATGAAAACTAATTGTAAGCTTCAGATAAATCTTAATAAATTATTAGATTTCAAAAGTGTTCTTTAAGATGATGCATTTATGTGCAGAGCATAGGAAATTATTATTCTGATGACAAGAAATCTACACGGCACCCCAAATGTAAATCGTAGAAAAAGAAAAGAAAAGGGAAACTGAAATAGCTACATAAATATCAAATAAAACAGATCTTTTAGAGCAAAAAATATTTGTCAAGGATAAAAAGGGTCAATTCATGATGATAAAGGGATCAGTTCATGACGATAAAGGGATAAATTCATCAAGACATAAAAATTTTAACTGTACACCTAATAACAAAGATTCAAAATAGAGCTTCAGTGATAAATTGACAAGTTCATCAGTATAGCTGGTAAGGTCAGCACCCTTCTTTTGATAACTGGTAAATCAGGTAGCCAAAAGTAAAAATAGGATAGAGAATACTTGCACCATATAGGTATAAGCTGATTTGTACCCTTTCCCCCATTCATGTGTTGATATTGCACTAAACAGAAGAATATACACTATTTTCAATTAGTAAATTAAATATTTACAAAGGTAAACCATATTTAGGGCTTAAAATATGCATTTAGAATTTAAAAAGAATTAAAGGTATACAAAGTATGTTCTCTGATTGCAGTGGAATTAAATTTGAAAAGCAGCAACAGAAAAAAATAACAGCTTAAAAAATCCCCACAATAGTTTAAAAGTAAATGCTATTTGAAATAATCCAGGAGTCAAAAAAGCTTCAAAATTATTTTGAACTGAATTAAAGCAGAAACAAATCATATCAAATTGGGGGACACTAATGTGATAATATTTAGAGGGAAATTTATACCACTACTAAAAATTATTGGAAAAGACAAAAAAATGTATTATGTCATCCTCCTCATCTTTTACCTTAAGGAACTAGAAATCTGGGTCTCCTTTTTCTCTTACATCTCTGCCCCTTTGCTCTGGTTGCTATAGCGTTTCTTTGATCCTTCAGAAATGTTCGATTTCACTCAGCCCTTTACCAGTCATGTTCATTTCGGAGCCATAGAGTTTCAAGTTACTCCAACTCACCTGGAGGCAGAAGTCTCCAGAAATTATCTTTTAGCTCAATCTCTACTTAATTTTAAATAATCTAAACACATGGGAGATAGTATGCATGCATATATGTATGTGTGTATATATATATATTTATGCATGTATGTACATACATACATTTTTTTCCTGTCCCTGCCCTGGTCTCAAAACAGGTGCTTGATCTTTACATGGCCTACACCTAATCCAATGAGCTACAGGGTTTAACCAACATGAGCTATTTTTTATTTAATTTTGTTGGATAGTCTTGCCTTGTATTTAAAAAAGAAAAAGTCTTTATAGTATCTATTGATTTTGCTTGGGAATTTATAGAAACTTTCTTTTCAGGTTAGTAGATGGTTGAGTTTTGAAAATGCACAGAGTTGTTTATTGATTATAAATTCCCAAATATAGCTACTTTAGTATATTAGTTATGTAATTCAAAACTTCTACATATGCATCTGGATATCAAGGGTACAGAAAAATTCCAAACCTGATTTCCTTATAGCGGTGCAAATTGTAGCTTCTAGGATTGTAATAAATAATATATGTTAATGTTATATATTTTAACTTATTTATCTACCAACATTTAATGACCCCTTTGTCTCATCATAATGTTTAAACTCTAATTTTTCAGATGTCAAAAAAGCCATCCAAGCTTTCTCTTGTTTCGTATATCATTCTGTAAAATTGTTCTGCATTTTTGCAGTGTGAGCTCACATTATATTTGCAACATGTGATGTTATATTAGGATTTTTTCTGTCATTTCATTTCCTTTTATTCTGTTTGTTTTCTTCTTTGAAATATTCTCTTGGATAGATTATTCTCTGCTCAATTGAACAATATACATTGCAATTCACATCTAGTGGTATTTTTATCATGAGCTACACAATATTAGAGGTTATTTTATTCTGAGTATCTAAAATTTATAAATATAAATAATGGTATTCTTATCTCCTTCTGGCCATCCTCTTTCTGATAGCTCTACATGTTTCTTTATTTTGGATTTTTATTCTGAATTATTAGTGATTGTTCTTTTACAAATAATCACTCTACCCAACTCTTATCTCTCATGTCTCATTTTCCTCCTGGTTTCCTTTGCTTTATTTCTATAGTGCATCCTATGTGAAATTATCTATTCTTGGGATACTCTTGAGAACTAATGTGCTTGAAAATATTTCCTCTCACACTTCAATTTTAATATTATTTGGATATGAAATTCTAACTTTAAAGATATTTTTCTTAACATGGAAATATTATGCCATTGTTTCCAAAATCCAACAATACTGCTAGTAATACCAATGTCAATCCCATTGCTGTTCCTTTGTAAGAGATTTGTTATTTTTTTTCTATCTCAAAGTTTTGAAATTATATCTTGATTTTTGACATCCCCAACATACTTGCTAAATTTAGTCTAAGTGCAACTCGTTTCCTTATATTTTCTATATAGCATTAAAATGATCCTTAGAATCCAAAGTCTTGGATTTTCTGAAGAAAAATCTTATTAGATTCTTCTTATTTTTTCAAATACACTCCTCTGACTTGTTTTTTTCTTTCCTTCTGTTGTCTGTGTTTTTTGATACTAAAACTTCTACTCTTGCCTTCCATATTCCATAACAATTTTCATACCCTATCTTAATTCCCTTCCTGATAGCCTTAACCCAGGTTTTTAATTCACTGTTTTCTACATTTTTAACGTGGTTGCTAATCAATTCATCCAGTGAGTCCTTTGTTTCAACAATTATAGTTTGTGGCCCTTAATGGTTCTTTTTCGTTATTTCTTCTTTCTAATTCCTGTTTCCAATGTTCTTTATCTCTCCAAAACTGTTCAGTACATGTTTTACAAATAGTCATCTTATTCTTTCATTTTTCATTGTATGTTACCACTGTAGATCTTCCTTTCTTCCTTTCCTTCATCCCCCCTTCCCTTGCTCTCTTCTTTTTTTTCTTTTCATTCCTTTTTTTAAACATGTTTAAAGACAGATAGGATTACATTGTATGTTTATCATATATTATTCCTTTTGTGCTGTTAGGTGACTTAGTATCTAGGAAGATTTTTGGTGAAAGTCTAAGTCTTAGTTTATATCCTTCCAGATGAGAACCAATAAAGTCCAGCTAGTTTGGTTATCTTTCCCCGTTTACATTCTTAAGTGTTGCCTGCTCCCTTATTCAACTTACTGATGTTACTCAGAAGAAATTCGCTTAGTGGGATTTGCCCAGCAAATAGAGCAGACAGTGGGAGGTAATTCAGGAAGTAAGAAATGGGCCCAGAATTATAGTATTGACTTGTAGCTATTGATCTTCAACTAGAACAGGCTCGAGGACATTACTCTGTCCTGAGTCACTTACATTAATGTTTTTTCACTTTTGCTTGAAAGAAATAATAATGATTTCCCCTAGATCAACTAGGATTTTTTTTTTTTTTTAAGAAGACCTATGTTCATCCATTCCTTGTATTGAACCACTCTACATCTGCTATTCCAGCTGTCTAGGAATATCCCTTATATCTGTGATATTCCTGGATTGACCAACCATGTCACCTTGTGTCTCAACAAGAGTTTCTCACAGATTTTGTATGTCATTAAGTGCGGATTAAAAATTTACAAGTCTCTATAAATTCCACAACATGCCTAGCTTTTTTTGTTTTGTTTTGTTTTACTTTGGCTTTTGTTTTGTTTTGTTTTGATTTTTTAGGAGAGGAGGAGGAAGAAGCATTTTATTTTTTTGTTTAGTTATTCACACTGGTCATCTCCCACCCTCACCCCTGGTCCTGGATCCTGAATCCAGGACCTTGGGATGTAGGTAGGACAACTCCCAGGGTGTAGTAGACTGCTAGACCACCAGGGCGTACCCTACCTTCCTCTTTTTTTTTTTAATTTTATTTTTTATGTGTGATTATTAATACTTTATTGAAGGAATACTTAATTTTAACACTAACTCGTTTTGAGGTATACATAATAGCAAATGTATATCTGTATATGGCACAATAGATTTACCACTATTTCCTTTATTTTTCCTTTCACTTTATAATTAAGCCCCTTGACCCAGTTTCCCTCCAACCCTCCCCCATCTCTTTAGCACCTTTGATTTTCCTTTTTTTTCCCTCACCACTAAGAGTCTATTACTGTTTGGATTAATACCCTCTCTCTCTCAAGTCTAGTATTGTCTAATTTATGTCATTCATCTGTTTTCTACCTCTATACACATCACATGAGTGCTATCATATGATGTCTGTATCCTTCTGGCTTTTTTTCCTAAGCATAGTTCTCTCCAAGTCTGTCCAAGTTGTTGCAAATGAGAGTGTTTCTCTCACTTTGGATGGCCGCATAGTATTCCATTGTGCAGATACACACATCTTCTCTCTCCACTCATCTGTTGATGGGCAGTTAGGTAGCTTCCAGCTCTTGGCTATTGTGAATAATGCGGCAATGAACAGAATTTTTAATATTAATTTTATAGCCTGCCACTTTACTGTATTTATTATTTCAACTTTTTATTTGAGTCTTTATCATGTCATCCGCAAATAGTGATAGTTTCACTTCTTCTTTTTCTATTTGCATAACTGTATTATACCTTTTTATTATCTAATTGCATTGACCAGGACATCTAACACGATATTGAATAGTAATGGTGAGAGTGGACATCCTTGCATTGTTTTTCTCCATTGAGTACAATGTTGACTGTGGACTTGTCACAGATAGCTACTATTATGTTGAAGTGAATTCCTTCTATACCTGTTTTTGGAGGGTTTTTAACATAAATGACTGTTGAATCTTATCAAATGCTTTTTGTGCAAATACTGGGATGATCACATGATTTTGTTCATTTTTTATTGATATAGTGTATCATATTTGTTGATTTTCATAAGTTGAACCATCCTTTCATCCCTGGAAAAAATCCCATTGATCATGGTGTATGATTCACTTAATATATTGTTGAATTCAGTTTGCTAGCATCTTGTTGAGAATTTTTGCATCAATATTCATTAAATATATCGGTCTTTAATTTCTTTTTTGGTGCTGTCTTTATCAGGTTTTGAATCAGAGTAATATTAATGTCATAAAAAGTGCTTGAAAATTTGCCATCTTCGATTTTTTTGCATAGTTTAATATGGATTGGTAATATTCTTCTTTGAATATTTTGCTGATTTCACTGGTGAAACCATCTGGTTCAGGGCTTTTGTTTTGGGGAAAGTTTCTAATTACATTTTTTTTAATTTCCTTGCTTGTGATTGATCTATTCATGATTTCTATTTCTTCTTGGTTTAGTTTTGGAATAATGTACATTTCCAACAATGTGTCCATTTCTTCTAGGTTATCCAGTTTGTTCCCATGTAAGCTTTACATACTTTCTTATAATCCTCTGTATTTTTGTTGTATCTACTGTGATTATACCTCTTTCATTTCTGGTTCTATTTATTTGTGTTTTCTTTCTCCTCTTTTTCATGAGTCTGACTAAGAACATTTTGTTTATTCTTTAAAAAACAGATTAGGTTTCATTGATTATTTTCATAGTATTTTCAATTCCTATTTTGTTGATTTCTGCCCTAAACATTATTATTTCCTTCCTATATTGGATTTAGATTTCTTTTTAAATTCTTCTTCTAGTTCTTTTAGGTGAAGATTTAGGTTTTTATTTGTAATTCTTGTTTTGTGAAGCAGGACTGTATTGCTATAAATTGTCCTTATTACTGCTTTCGTTGTATCCCAACAATTCTGATATGTCATGTCTTCATTTTCATTTGATTCCTGTTATTTTTTTAAATTTCATTCTTAATTTTCTCCATTAACCAATGGTTTTTCAACAGTATGCTGTTTATTCTCCACTCTTCTACAGTTTTCCTCTCCTGCTTTTGGTTGATCTCTAGTTTGATGACATTGTGATCTGAAAAAATGCAGGATATGATATCAATATTTAAATTTTTTGAAACTTGTTCTGTGTCCCAACATATGGTCTATACTTAAGAATGTTCTATGAGCACTTGAAAAGAATGTGTAGTCTATAGTTTTAGGGTGAAGTACTCTCTCTCTCTCTCTCTCTCTCTCTCTCTCTCTCTCTATATATATATATATATATATCAGCTGTTTTTCTATTTCGTATTTCAAAGATCTTATTTATTTGTTCTGTTTGAGTGTCCTGACTTTTACTGAAAGAGAAGTATTAAAGTCCCCTACTATTATTATTTTGCTGTCAATATCTTTATTTAGATCTGCTAATATTTGCTTGATATATTTGGGTGCTCCTTTATTGTGTGCATGTATATTAATAGGTGCTGATTCTTTCTGATGTATTGATTTCTTTGTCATTATTTAACAGCCATTTTTATCCTTTTTTTACCTTCTTTAGTTGAAAGACTATTTTATCTGATATGAGTATAACATTTCCTTCTATTTTGGATTCAACGTTAGCTTGGAGTACCATTCTCCAACCAGTGACTTTAAGTCTTTGTTTTAATCTTGACCTTAGGTGAGTTTCTTGCAAACAGCATATATTTTGGCTTTGTTTTTAACTCCATTTAGTCACCCTGTGCCTTTTAATTGGTAAGTTCAGTCTGTTTGCATTTAAAGAAATTATTGATGTTTAAGAACTTGCTACTATCATTTTGATTTTTGTTTTCTGATTTTGTTTATTTGTTACTTCGTCCCAATTTTTGTTAAGTTTCTTCTCTTTGGTTTAGATAGTAGAAGCCTCTTTTGACATTTCTTATAGACGAGGTCTTGTGTTGCAAAATCTTTCCTTTTTTTTTTGTTAGGAAAAATTTTATTTCTTCATCAACTTTGAGGAAGAATTTTACAGAATACAGGGTTCTTGGCTGGCACTTTTTATCTTGTAGTATTTTCAAGATATATTCCATTCTCTTCTAGCCTATGGAGTTTCCACTGAGAAGTCTGAGGTTAGTCTGATGGGAGAACTTTTACATGTTACCTCAATTTTCCCCTGGTTATCTTTAAAATTCCTTCTTTGTCTTGGGTTTTTGATAGTTTCCACCATTATGTGTCTTGGTGTAGTTTTTATTGTTATTATTTTTGCATTTATATAATGGATGTTGTGTTGGTTTCATTGACATATGCTCATTTCCTTCTCTAGGTTTGGGAAGTTTTCAGCAATTATTTGTTTAAATGTGCTCTCTGTTCCCTTCTTTTACTTTTCACCATCTGTGATAACCAGTATTCTTACGTTGCCTTTCTCAGTGATGTCAGATATTTGTGATTGTTTCCTCCTCCTCCTCCTTCTCTTTCTTTGCCTTTAAATTCTATTTCTTCTTCCTCCTAGCTCCATTCTGCATTGCTATCCTGTGGATCACTAATCCTTTCCTCCCTTTGGGTTATTTTATCCCAATAGCTTTCTATAGCATTCTTAGTTTCACTAATTACCTCCTTTACATCCTGCATCCCTGTTAGTCTTTTTCTGTAGAATTTCAATTTCGGCCTTCTACTTGATTATGATTTGAGGTCATTGGTTTGTTTTTCTGAATTTTATTTTAACACTGAATTTCTTTATGATTGCAGCCTTGAATTCTTCATCTTTTAAAAAGAACCAATCATCCATGTCTTCAAAACTGATTTCTGGTGAGCTTTCATTTTGTTGTGTTTCCATTTCTTGAGGTTTCAAGGTCTGTTGTGGGTTTTATTTGCCCATGGTATTGGTTCTTGTTGATCAGCTGCTAGTTTTTTGTCTTCTGTCAGGGAGCGCTCTATTTTTGTTTTATATTTTTGACTCTTACAGGCTTCCATAGTGCTTTTTGCTGTGTCAGGGAGTGAAGATGGCTGCTGAGTTGAGGGAGGAGGGTGTGTGTCTGGGAGCAGTGCAGCTATTGCAGCCTGGTGTGGGGTGGGGGCCTTGTTTTTCTGATAAAACTCACTGACTGGGACTAGGACACTTGTCCCTGCTGGCTGTGCTTGGGCTTGTTGCCCTCACCCAAATACCGGAATGAGTGCTGTCCCCAGGGTGCACCACCAGGGTGCTCAGCCACTGGAGACCAAGTCCCTAGGTGTGGGGCAGGAGGAGTGCATTGCTTCTGTACTACCATTTTTACTCCTCCCAAAGCTCTTCTCCTTTTAGACTTTTTTCTAGCAAAGAGTCTGTACTGGCAACAAACCATAGTTCCCCTCCCTGGCTCAGATCCAACTAGGCTTGCCTCTCCTGGTCCTGTCTGTATTCACCCCACTGGAAACTAGCTCAATTGCCTTTGCTATTTCTGTAAGAGCCCATGAGAGAACCAAGAAGGCGACTGAGACTGAGTCTACCACTGATGCTCCCGGGCCACTGGAGATTAGAGAAGCTCCTGGGCCTTTTCTGAATGTGCTCTCATTGTGAATTAACGGGGCCCCAGCTGCAGTTTCTGGAAGTACCTGGTAGAGCAAAAAGGATTTGTGGTCACTGTTGAGGTCTCTTTGCACAACTGCTGTGACTCTCACCACCTGCAAAGTCTGTTACTCGACTCCGAGCTCCTTTGATGCTATAGTCCATGGCGAGCTGCCGAAGTTTCAAAAATATTTCTGTGCGAACTGGACACCTCCTGGGACTTTACCAGAACATCCTAGAGACCAACATCAGGTGACACCATCTTTTCCCCATTCCCTAGCTTTGTATAACTGTTTTAAACCAGAATTTCCTAGGATATCTTTATCGTCTCATGTCTGTGACTTTCAAATTTAATTTTCATATATTTGTCTCTCCATTAGACTCATCATTTTGTATATCCTACCTTTATTGCTATGCCTGGACCTCGTTAGTAAATGAATAAATATTTATTGAATGCATAATATGCCCGTGTTCATATTGGAAAAAAAATTCTAAAAGTAAATACTAAGGAAACATTTCATGCATATTGACTGACGTGCTTTCATATCTTTCTACAGCAAGATTGCTTCTCAGTCAAATGGAAGCTCTCTTCTCACTTTTTGGTGCTCTCTAAAAGTTTCTGCTACTACTAATAAAGTCTATGGAAATACACAAAAAAATTCAAAGAGTTATGGTTTGGGTTTTCTCTTTTTCTCAAAACCTTAATGTAACAGCAAATAGCATTTAGTAAAAAGTTCCTGGAAAAACTTGTGCACACTAAAATAAAGGATTAAAATGATAAAAATGGGCAATTCAATAGGAAAAGTTTGTCATATTGTAAACAAATGAAGGGGTATAGGAGATTTCACTATATTTTTACCCATACTACATTAAAAAGAATGAAGAACATATATATATATATATATATATATATATATGCAAGAGCATTTTAAAAATTTCAAAATTATGATTTGGTTAAAAAAGAAAACTCAAGTTAGAATTTTGCTTATAGTACAATGTCAGTAAGTATAAAATTTTTGCACATTTTGCACATATGTCTTTATAGACATTAAAGAGTCTTAAAAATTCCCAAATATTGAATAAAGCATACATAGAAGAAAAGGGATTGTGAAAGCAAGTATGTGAGGACATGGATTTATATACATATCCTATGTTTACTTGTTTGGTTAAATGTATGGTAATAGATATCTTTTACTTAAAATTACATAAAATTTTCAAGTTCTATAGAGTTACAGAAAATGAAGAGGTGAAATTGTGAATGGGGTTGTCTGTTGAATTAGTGATACTTCACCATGCCTAACTTCCCTAAATCCTACTTGCTATCTGGAGTTGTAAACCCATGGCCAGGAGTATTTTGGAGAGGAAACAGTTATTATTTCACTGTAACAGTAAAATCATCATACCAGCATTGCCTTGTTCTTAATGGAATTGGAAAAGGACCCCATATTTTTCTTTGCCAAGAAATGGGATCTTTTGCTATATTTAGAAGTGCTTTCAGAATGAGAATATTAGGGAGAAACAAGGTGGCAGGTTGGCAGTGTTTCTGCTTTACTAAACTAAGAAAAAAGCCCACATCTTAGGAACTAAAGGGAATCCTACCCTTGTTTCTTTCCCAGGCTCAACTTCCTCTGGGAAAATGGCTCTTGGGGAGAAACCCTAAGTGGCAGCTACCCAAGTTCACTGCTCTGGAGACTAAAGGAATGGGCAAACTGCCCTCACAGAAATCCCCAGAGAAAAACTTGGTAGATAGAAAAACTCTTCTCTCCCTCATTCAGTAAAAGCACAAGCCCTCAGGGGAATATTGCTCATAGGACAAATGCCAGGCATGAAGAACTAGAAATCCCTGCTTAAGATTCAACTGAAAGTAATGTTCCATTCAAATATATCCACATGTGAAAAAATGGAAAAGACAAATTTATTGGAATGTGAAGGAACAGTAAAACAACGTTGAGGCAGGAAGATTCACAGACTCACAGATGAGATCCTTTAAGACAAATTTTTTTCTGCAATGACTAATAGTATTATGAAAGCTATAGGAAATAAAAGAATGGTGATTCTTTGGAGAGAATAAAAGAAGATTCATATTTTAAGTGAGCAATTGACTAATAGTATTGTGAGAGCTATAGAAAATAAGACAATGGTGATTCTTTGGAGAGAAAAAAAGAAGATTCATATTTTAAGTGAGTGATGGTATTTCCTCAGCATCTGTGAGATTTTCCCCTTCGTTCAAATTCCAACAAGAGATTTTCCTCTTCAATTTGCTTTTCAATTAAAGGTAGGTTTATAGGGAAACAAACTACACTTTATGCATGATTTATTTATGTGATAGGGCCTTGAGACACCCCTCATTATGGTGGATTGATTATAATATTCTAGAAGAACCTAGAAGTAGATGATCGGAATGATAATTGAATGACCAATGTATCCCATACCCCCAATCCCAACACACACAAACCCATCATGCCACCCTCTTCTCTGTGGCCAAGTAATAGCTCTCTAAGAAAAAAGGAGCATTATATTATAGTACATGGTGTTAGAGCTTGCTGATGGGAAATACACTGGGCATAATTCTCTAGAAAAGAATGCAGAGCTTTGTTTTGAAAGGAAAGGCAAAATGCTTATTTTAGATCCCTTTCTCTTTTAATGATGTGCAGTTTATTTTCAGCGAGTACAGCTTTATTGAAAAATATCCTAACAGCAAAAGAGAGAGGGCAAGTAAGAGAGATGAAGTTGGAGTAAACGCTTAATTGCTGAGGACAGCTTATATCCAGAAAAATCTGCCTGGCCTCTTCACTTAAAAGATAATGGAAAGTATATATTACATTTGAACTCTCTTGAGTCTGATACTAGGCTGTATCCTCTGACTTCACAGAATTAGTTCACTTCTTTTATCTGACCACACATGAAGCCTCTGAGCCAGATGTGAACTCATTTTATGAGAAAAAGATAGTTTCCAAGGTGTTTATGGCATAAAAGCTATGAGAAGAAAGCACCCAATTGTGGGAAAATGAGCTCAATGCTTAGAACTCACTGCTCACTTTTCTTCTCAGAATCTCAAATGATATCCCTACCCTTAGTAAGATTAAGGTCTTATACCTACTTACAGAGAACAGGAAAAAGAATAAATGACAACTTAAGGTAAATAAGAAATTGATGGCAGAAACGTTGCATGATCCAGGAAGTGTCAGGCATCGGACCGCTGCACAAATCCACACACTGTGCTTCATTATTTTATTCCCATGACCACATACAGAAATGCTTGTGATCGTGTATAAGGTTCTGCTGTGACACTAGAAGCCATTATCTTATTTATTTTTAATTACCTCATGCCATATTATTTCAGCTCCGTGCTCTGATAACTCCTGCTCGAATGAGGTTTTCTTTTTTTTTTTTGGCAGAATCCCCTTGGGTATTACAGCAAAAGCGAGAAATGGTGCACAGATAACAATACTTAGACTGATAAGAGTTTCAAGTATAGTAGTTGTAATTAGCAATGAGGTAATGACATTTGAAAAAAAATAAAATAAAATTGAAGGGCCGTGTGAGCATGAATTTGCCAGAGTATGCTGTGCCCAAATGTTCTTCCAATAATCACTGTAAAACTATTGCTCTGGAACTTTGCTTCTGAGATTCAAATCATTTACAATTATGCAAAACTAACTCACTGGAAAAGTACATTTGCAGGGCAGTAAGATTGTTTGCGTAAGCATCATACTGAGTGAAAAGGTCGACAGAAAGCTCTCTGGGGCCCACGATACCTTCTACTACCCATGGCAATTGTTTGGCAACCACCCTGCATCCTATTTCAGCATGAAATATAAATAGTATGGAAACTTGTGGCTCCAGAGTTTCTCCACAGGAAGGGTTTAAGGACTACAAATTGCTTGGAAAGGAGATTGCATGTGGTGATGAAAGAAGTGACTTGTAAACTCTGGGCAGAAAAACGGAATAGACACCTATCTAACTAAGACACATTGAAAAAATGCTCTACATTTCTCATCATCAGAGAAATGAAAATAAAAACCACAATGAGCTACCACCTCACACAGGTGAGAATGGTCTATATTGAAAAGAATAGAAACAATAAGTGTAGTAGAGGGTGTGGAGTAAAAGGAACCATCTTTCAATGTTAATTGGAGTGTAAATTAGTTCAACCCCTTTGGAAAACAGGATGGCAATTCCTCAAAAAAGTAAAGATGGAACCACCATTCAGTCCAGCAACCCCACTTCTAGGCTTATATCCTGAGAAGGGTGAAACTCTAGTCAGAAAATATATCTGAACCCCTAAGTTCAGAGCAGTACAGGTCACAATAACGAAGACATGGAAACAACCTAAATGTCTACCAACAGAGGACTGGATAAAGAAGCTGTGGTCTAGATACTCAATGGAATTTTATGCTGCCGACAAAAAAGCCAAAACCAGGGTTGTAGGGGAGCTCAGAGAGAACAAGTCAGTGGTAAAGGGCACTGGAACTCTGTGGGTGGGTTTGGGGGGAAGGGCACATGGACAGAGAAGTGATTTCAGTATCCTCAAACATATACAGAAATGTAAACAAAGAAACAGTAAAATGATTTTTTTCTTAAAAAAAGAAAAGAATTCATATGGCTCTCAGGCAATCATGTTATGAGTTAATCCCTGTGAGCAAGCCTGGTACATGAAGTTAATTGAATTGTCTGAGTAAGTGTAGCTTGGGGCATGGAACAGTGTATGTCGGGTGACAGTCTGGTTTGCAATAACTCTTTCTAAGCTTAATAAATGTAAAAACAACAATGACAACATTACTTCTCCTGATTTGTATGATATAAATCAACAAATAGTATATTAGGAAAGATGAGAAACCCAAAAATAACTTCAAAAGCGCTATAAAAATTATTCTATACCTGACTGAGTAGCCAAGAAAACAATTTAAAAATATTGTGTGCCTACATAAAGGTGATACCTACTTGGGATCTCTAGAATGACAATACATAGTTTTTTCCTTTCTCATAGTCAACTAGCTCTTCCAGTAACAACTGGTTTCTTCCCTCTCTACATAAAGCTGCAAAATTCACTAGTCTAAGGACTTTTTGCTAAGAATTTGTCAGTATTCAAGTCAATTATTATTCTTCTCATTATTATATTTTGATTTGCAATGACTTGGCTCCACCCACTGCCTACAGAACTACCTCCTATAACTATCAAGGCTATCCTTCTTGATTATCAACTAAAGGGCCATTTTAGGACTGAACACGAAGTAAAATAAAATGTTGGCCATTCTGGTGGCTTCAGGTAAAAATAACCAATCCAACAGACAAGAATGACTTTCTCTGTACAGCTATAAATGTTAGGCTGGAAAGAGTCTTAGACTTGAAAGGAAGAATCTACAAGTCCTCACTAAAAGACATGTCAAAAGAAAGATCTGAGAAAGTGGGAGGAGCTGGTGTGAGGTTTTCTTATAAGGGAATTAGAGAGAAAGTCATCCTCACATCTCAGCTTCAGTCAAGAAAGAATTCCACAGCTGTAATTATACAAAAAATATGTTCTACTGCTTATTATTAACCATAACTTTCTCTTTATAAATCAATATTGAAAGTCTCAGAATTAAAGTGACACATTTACTTTTAAGGGAAGCAATATAAAGTAAATATGCAAATAATTTACTTTTCTAAACATGACTGTTCTTTAAAAAAAAAAAGAAAGAAAAGTAGGGTGGAGGGAGCCTTAATGCTAATATAGGAGGAAGAGTCTCCTATCCAACAATTTTTAGGAAATTGTTATGCCTGGAAAGAAAAATCAAAATAGAAGTTTCCTGTACTTTTTTCTTGTCTTCCTTTGAAAATCATTGCATGCTCTAGACGTATTGACATCTGAAATGATTTTAAAAGTATACATAAAGTGTTCGTTTCTCTGCACAGTTAGCTGCTTACAATTTTATATTTTTTATCTCAGTATAACATGGAAAATTCATAATTATCATTTATTTACAGCTAGAAAAATACAGCTGAGACACAGCCAAGATGACATAGTATGGTGGAATTTGGAATTACATGTGATTTCAAAGTCCATAATGCTTATTTAATCATCCTGAATGAAAGGCAAGTATCATGGGAAAATTAAACTCAAGAAGCACAAAATGCAAGTGGTGAAGCTTGTTTCATTACTCACTGATTGCTTGGCTTACATATTTGCTTACATAAATGTTTGTTTATTCATTTATCCATTCATGACACAAATGTGTATTGAATTTGTGCAGTATGCTAGACATTTAATTGAGCTATAGGAAAATAAAATACATACATGGTACAGAAAAAACATAGAAGCAAAATATTTTAACTGTGTTATTCCTTAAAACAAAATTAATGCTCCTTTATTTTAGGTCTTCAAGTATAGTCATGAGAGATTAATATTCATTAGTATTATCAATCTGAATGGTGAGTATTGTTAGAATTCTAAGTAATGCACTGCATGTTCAGAAAACATTAACAGCCAAAGGAGTTCAGGGGTTAGTGCAAACATCAACTAAACAAGCACAGAGACATAGCAAAAAAGAAAAATAATAATAATAATGAAGTAAAATAATTTATCCACTAGAGATATTCTTACACTGACTAATTTCTCAAAATATCTGTTTCTTTCTTTCTTTCTTTCTTTCTTTCTTTCTCTTTTTTTTTTTTGGTCTTGCTGACTACAATAAATAGTGGCCTTAATAAAATAAGTGACTTGCTTTGTGCCATGTAATACAATGGGAAGAGAAGAAAGGAGTTTTAAAATCAAGAAGAGACTTTAGTCTGTTTCTTCTTTTGAAAGCACATATTCTCCAATGACTCAGAGAGATTACAAAATCTCTAAAATTTGTAATGAACCTACTTTCATGCTATCTTGAAGTCTATAAAAAAATTTGAGCTAAAATACAGAAAAATGGACAATTCCATTCATAAGTTGAAATATAGTTTTAATTCATGTAAAGCTGTTTCTATACATTAGAAACAAATGAAAATTTATATGAGCAATGTGTTTGAGTGGACTACTATAGTGTATTGACAGACTACTAGTTTCAAGTTCTGAATACCTAACACATCCAGCTTCTTTGTGAGTGATTGTCACCTCCTCTACTAGGTTCATTCTAATCTCTCATTCCTAGTCAAATGATGCCCTAAAAAGACCTACCATTGGTATTCACCATCAGCAGGTATTAGAAGTCACTTGAAGAAATTTTATTATAACTATTTATTTCCAAAGAGAAGCCTATATTGAATCTCTCAGAGACTCTGCTCTCTCATGGAGCTAATCATTTCCCCACAAATTTGAAGAGCATTTTGCTACTTAAAATTTAATATGTGGTCTCATCTGAAACTGGCAAATAGTCTAGAGAAAAAAAAGTGATCATTATTTTCTCCATTTCAAAGATAAGATATCTGGCCCCCCTCTGTGACTCCAGTGGCTAAAGCACAAGCTATGAAACTGTGGGTCCAAGATGAAGACCCAAGACAAAGACTTGAGGTCAGGGAGGAAGATAAAATGGGTCAGGGTGGAAGATAAAATGGGATTGGGATAAAAAGGCAAAATGATAGATGAGAAAACAGTGTGGTCAGGTGACCTGTCTATAGTCACTGCTGATATGGTCTCACAGGCCAGCATACCGCTGGGCATGCTAGGGGATGGTTCACATGAGCAATGAGAATGGAAAGTTGACCTTCAGTCAGTTCTCAGGAACATGCTGGGGTAACCTGGTGGGCTGAAGGCACCTAGACTGAGTTTCCATAACTACAGAGAGGAGCGAAGAGGGGGAGAGAAATAAAATGTGTGAGGAAGCCAGAATTAATAGTTATGTAGAACCTGATTAAAACTGTAAGTCAGTTTTAGCAACAGTTTTGTGAATCATTGGAATATAGAAAAGCTTGTCTAATGTGTGTGGGCAGTGATGATCCAGTTGTCACCAGAATCATTGTCCTCTTTCAAAACAAAATTTGTGACATATGTTATGGATTTAGAAAACAGGGGTGGAAGAAATCAGAGTACAGGATCGTAGTGGAATCTTCTTCCATCTCTTTATTTTACAGAGGAGCAAATTACAGCATAGGAGCCTAAGTAGATAGCAAAATTAATGAAGCAAGAGCAGAGCTCTGATTGGATGCCCAGTTCTGAGTCCTAATCCAGTTCTCTTTCTACAGCATCAATCTATTCTGACTCTTCTGAGAAGACAAAAGATTTATAGAAATGTCTCCCCTATTCTGCTCTTACCTTTTTAGCTTTAGAGACACTCCAGGGTGGTCTCTCCTTTCTATCTCTCAAGATTTCAATGTTTCACCTGTTTTTTAAGAAAAAAGTGGGAAAGACTTTCACTGATGTGCAAAATAGTCATTATTCTGATATATGTGAGATAATAGCAAACTCAGATCTCTGTTTTGTTCATGGCTTAGATCAAAAGAATAAAGGTTTTCCAAAGCCTCTTCACAAGAAGTAGTACTTGTCCAAAAAATTGTCTCTTCCTTCTGCTCATTGACTAACAGGTAGAGCTTCTATGAAGATACTCCAGGGATGTGCATTTTCTTTGTGTTCTGGCACAAATGCAGTGGATTTGGCTGCCCTATGGAATTTCAGGGGTTTTCCCAGTAGTAAAATGAATAGTTCCTTTCTTGGTAGAAAAAGAGGAATGGCAGGTATTTTTTTTTTTCAATTTTTCTCATTTTCTTAGCACTTTTCGTAAGAAGATCTAAGATAAACCAAGGTACTACAGAAATTGCTGTTGGCAATCATTTAATAAGTGTGCTTTGGTAGTACAGAGACAGATAAACATTATACAAAATATATATTTTTAACTGCTCTGTGTTCTTCCTGCGGGAAGAAATTTGGCAATTTAACTTAATTGATGCCCTGAGAACACAGCTGGAATGCAAAATGAAAGCCAAGGACCCCCCACTAGCAAATCAACTTAGAAATGCAGCTCATAAAAAAAAGTCCTTTGAAATCAGAACTTGAAAATAATAATCTATCAGAGAAGTTATACTATGTAATTAGAAAGTAGGTAATATTAAGGATAAAGTGATATCTTTTAACTTGTGACTTGGTGTGTGCACTTGGTGTGTGCTCAGTAAGCAGTTGTTGAATAAACTAAAAGATCTTCTGCACCAATACAATGTAGAGATAAATTGGTAATAGGTGTGCACATTTGTTAAAGGCATTGAGTGCTAATTCTGTGTCAGTGACTGCTGCATGTTTTCAATACACTACTCCAGTATAACTTCATGAGGTAGGCACAATTCATTGAACTAATTGTATAGCTTAAAAAATGGCATATCCAAGAAAATAATTAAGTAGGCACACACTTGTGACTCAGGGATTAAGCCTAAGCCTGGAGCACAGTCCACATACAATCCAAGGACCTGGATTCACAGCCGAGGACAGAGGGAGTAACTCAAATCAACAACTAAATAAAATGCTTCTTTCTCTTCTTTCTTCCTTCCTTCCTGCTGTCTGCCTGCCTTCATTCCTGCCTGCCTTTTCATTTTGTTTTGTTTTTTTTAAAGTCACTCATCAAAATTTGCCCCAAATATTGTTAACACTTGAAAACTCAAATCTTCTCACAGAACACCAAGAGCTCAATCACAAAACTGTACTGACATCCTTTATTCTCAATACTTAGATATACAAAGTTCAATCGGTGTTTTTTGCTCAAAAGCATAAAAATAATTCTTGCTATTTCTGTTTCAATAGAACATGTAAATCAAAGTCCTTTGCTTCTGCTGAGTATCTTTCAGATATACCACATTCAAATTCATCAAGGAGAAGGGCTGAAAAAAAAACATAATCGAAGGGAGAGAGAGCTGTATGCAGCCAAACTAGTCTATGGTTTCTCAAATGCATACAACTGTGTAATTCATTATATCTGACTATCCCATTATTAGGCATATGAAAAAGATGGATTGTCCAAGTGAAGTGTCTGATTCAGGGTATGTTGTCTCTTGTTCAGTCTCAAGCTTGTATGTCTGTAATGCACCAAACGATTCGTAAAATAGACCTTTAGAGAAACTGAATGTAACTAAAACATAAAATAGGATTGGCATATTAAACTAATCAGCTCTGGTAAATGCTATTTCTTGTAGCAGACAAGGGACCATTCTGTTGGTGCTCGGGTGACGTCTTTATTCTCTGATGGACTTCTATCATATAGTTTCATATTCAGTTTTTATAGGGATCACTTCCCTCTTGGAAGGCTGTGTTCTGCAGTTCTATAAATCACAGTGAGCTGTTCTCTGCTTCTGTTACCATTGCCCACATCTGAACATAATTGTTCCTTTAATTCATTATTCTGTGTTGACAAAAATTAAAGTAAAAATATGAAACAAGAAATGTCTTCTGACTCATCTGCAAATATCAGTACTATAAGAAAATATCCAATGTGCCTTTGGTCTGGAACAACTTCTGAAAATTTGAATTAGATTCGTATGAAAAGATTCTACCTAAGACTCACTGATTTCCAACTACGTGCAAAGGATTAGTTGGACTCTAGACATGTTTATTCTACTGACTCTTTTACTTCCTTTTAGTCCCTTATGTTTCAGAATTAAAATGAATTATTTAAACCCTTAAACATATAGAAGCTCTAGAAAAATAATTTCTGGATCACTTATAGTTCAAAAAGTCATATTTATCATTGTATTGATATGCTCTGAGATGTTATTAATGTATGTGTTTGTCTGTAGGTATGGCAGTGGTTATGCTTAAACATGGAGAATGCCTTCCCTAATTATTAACTTAAATCATATTTTTTTCATTAATCTGCATAGCTAGATAATTTTCATTTATTAATGGTTTATTGTTGCATGTAAAATTCTTGTCTGTGCATAAGGAATTCAGGTATGGCCAGCTGCATTCCCCAGGTTAAGAGACTGAACATAGCTGAAATCCAGGTGTGAATCAAGGTCATGGTCATCTCTGGTGTCAGGATGGGACTTGATTCTAAGCTCTCTTGGTGGTTGTTGGTAGAATTCCATTTCTCAAGGTTAGGTTGAATTTAGTTTTAAGATCCTTGTTGCTGAATGATTGAAGTCATCTTTGTTTCCTTGCCACATGGGAATTGAGAATTAGGCTCCTCACCATAGGGTGGATCAATACCTGGTCACTTGCTTCATTCAAGCCATACAGAGACAAGAGACAGAGAAAACATGAGCAAGTAAGATGTCACAGTTTATCACAATCTAATTTTTAGAAAGCTAAATATTGTCACCTTTGTTATATTATCTTCATTAGAACTAAGTAATTCCCCAATCAAGCAGCAGAGTTACCAGCATGGATACCAACAGGTGAAGCGCATTGGGGCTGTTTTAATGACTGACTATAATAAAATTCCTGTTGTATATATTTTTAAGCATCCCTTATTATTCATTAAAGAGTAGTAAAAATGGTAAGACTTATCAACCTGAATTGTTTTAATCAATATGTAAGGGGAAAAAAAAAAAACCATTTTTTCTTAAACCCTTCCTAACGCAGGTATCATCATAGTTTTCATTGCCTTTGTATTTTGATGAAAACAATGGCATATGTTTTAATTTTCATCTCTTTGATAACTTATGAAACTGAATATATATCTGATATGCTATGGATAATTTGGGCTTCTTCCATTAGGTATTGTTTATATTCTTTTCATGTTTTCCTATTGACTTGCTGCTTTTTGACTGAGGAGTTAATTATATATTAAGAATACCATACTTTCGTCTATCTTATGTAGTTAATATTAATTCCATGTTTTTTGCTTGCCTTTTAAGTAAGTTGAAGTCTTCCTTTATGTATTAACATACCTACATATTTTCCTCACAGAACTATATACATTTCCATGCCTATATTATATATTACCATATATAGTTTACATATTAATATTCATTTATCTTTTCCTCACTGAACTATAAGGAAGAGAATTACCCACTGGCATTCCAATGATGCTCTTTTTTGGCAATAACAACAAACAAAACAAAAAAGCACATTTAGAAATGGAAGTATCTTATGCTTTTTAAGGGCCCATGGAAATAAGAGACTCAGATACAGATTTTTGAAAGAATGGCAACAGTTTTGCACTTAGAATCAAACTAGCTGAAGGTAAGAAATTGTGGAAAGAGACAAGTGCCACGTGATATGACATTTTAGAAAGCAAAAGGAAAATATAGCAGCTATATTATCAAATTATTGTAGTCACCTGTAAGAAAATCCTATAATAGAAATCAACATCATTTGCCCATTTAGTGTGAGATCTGTGTTTATTTTTAATGCAGCACTGAATCAAGATGCCCAGACATAGTCTAATGGTCTTTCAATTAAAGGAGATTTTTGGATGAGAACATCAATTTGTCTATCATATTTGTTATATATATTGACTTAATTATACTAGACAGTGTTGAAGGATTCTATTTATTCTTATAATTAAAATTGTAATTAACCAATTTGATTTATGAATTGAACTTCATTAATGGAAAGTATTACTTGTTAACCAAGCTGATCAACACTTTTTCCTTTAAATATTGTAAGTCATTTGTAAATGCATGCCATTCCTCTTATTAGGCCCGCCACTTCGGGTAACCCTCTGCTCTTTTATACATGCTGGTTAGGCACAATTTAAATACTATCTAGTTGATATAGTGTTACAGTTCTTACACTCCTAGTTCAGAACACTCTCGGAATTCAGTCATTTATTTCACCCTTTCATTCAAATTAGGTATCTTATCATTTTTTTTATTATTTCATTACTGTTAAAAGTGAATCTTTTTTTTAAGACTAAAACTTTACTTTCCAATTCATGCACTACACTATGGGAGTACCACAAGTAGATGTTGACCCAAGCTGAAGTCAATGTGATACATTCAGATAAAAATGGCAGATTTAGCACATTTTCATCTTTACTACCTTCCTAACTGTTGGAATAAATTGTGGAATAACCACACAATGGAGTGTAAAACCTCTGTCAAACAGACGGAGACTATTTTTCACTTACTACTAGAGAATATTTCCTGAGATATATTAAGTGTGAACAAGCAAAGGAGAAAGAAGTATGAATAGGATGACACTGCACTGAAGATAGGAAAGAATGCACATGAATATATATTTATCTTATTGTGAAACCCAGAAAAGTAAAGCAAAAATAACAAAAAGTAACTAGCAGAGGAGTTGGTTAAGACAGAATGAACAAAGATGTTAAGTTCTTGATATATACCTATTTGTAAGTTTGACTTTGAAACTACCTAAAGGTTTTATATAAATATAAAAGTATTTATTTTTTTAATAAATCTTCAAGTCCAAACAAAATGAAACAAAACACTGATAACAAATGCATAACAGCACGAAGATGTATATATATGACTTTAGATATGCTTTATATATATAAATCTATAATATTTATAGCTATGTATGTTAATTCAATTATATATTTGTTATGTTTATATGTATATACATATATATTTGAATATTTGGATAGTATGTGGACTAATGTTGATAAGAACCAAGATTTTTCCATTTAAGATAAAAGAGATACATAGAAAAAAAAAGATTATTAATTAAGTTAAATGCAGACGATTCTGGGAAGGAATTTAGTTTCTGCGGAGCCACACAGTGGAGGGGCTTTCTGCAGGACTTTGAAGATAGACCCTCTTATTGACTCAAGTCATACTCGAAGGGAGAGTGATACAATCCCTTTGTCTAAAAATGTTCTGTTACTTCCTTTAGCATTTAGCCTGCCCTGATTGATAACAAGATCCTACACCAGAAAGAAAGAGGTAAAGGCAAGTCCAACAATGAACATAGTTAAATAAGCTTAAGAAGTAACCAACTCACCTGAACAATTCTGGAGGGTATTTTCAGAGGGAAAACAGTGAACTGATAGGCTTCTGTGGAAACTTGTTTTGAAAGAATGTTTGTTGGATGGCAAGCCCTGATGGACTAGCAATTTGGTCAATTGTCTCCAGAGGAATGAAGGCCACATACCCCTTGGTTGAGGGAGTTGGTGGTGGGGAGGATAACCAGTGTAAACAACTAAAATGAAAATAAAATAAAAAAACACTTCTTCTTTCTCTTTCTTCATGCCTGCCTGCTGTCTTCATTCTTGCCTGCACCTTTCCTTAAAAAACAAAAAAAGTTAGAGAGAATGGGAAGAAAATTCAGCGTTCTTTTCTTTTAATGAGGAAAGATTAAATACAGGAAAAACAGAAAAGAGAACACAAGCTTAGTCTACTACTGGGATCAGCAATAACTGACAGACACATCATCATGTTACTTGTCATCAAGATTAATAAGTCCAAGCTTATTTTAAACTATATAAGTGAAAATAATACGTATTTATTAGAAATATTTATATAAATATGAAAAGAAGCACTTACAATACTTTAAAGTGGTGATGACTAGGGAGCAAGATAATGACATGGGAAGGAAGGAGACATGTGTTTCTTCTCTTTACACACTACTTAATATTTAAGTTTGTGTGTGTATACATGTGTGTGCATATATACGCATATATATGTATGTTTGTATATGCATATGATTTTGATTTAAAACATCAAATTTATTTTATATAAATAAAATTAATTTTCAAAAGACAACAAAGTTTGGAACAATAATTTTAAGTCAACGTGGAATGAAAACAATCAATTTTCCATTCATCATCTTGTCCAAATTATCGTTTAATCTTCAGTCAGTAGTGCACATCTGGATGATATCTTTCATTGTCCTGTTAATATATTTTGCTTAGTTGCTTCTTTATTCACACCAGTAACTTTTCTTGGCACGCTTTCTCTTTCCTCCTCTATTAAATTATATTTGTTTTGGAAATACAGCTACATTCCCAACATCAAAAGAGATTTTGCCCAAATGTCAAAGCTGATACACTTAGTGTGATTTCCAATTTTTTCATCCGTTTTGACACTTGTCTGTAAAATATTTGAAAACAATTTTGTCAGAATCTCATTCTCTCGGCAAAGGAGTTTAAGTTACATAAGAGGAAGGAGATCTATTTTCACACAGTAGGCACTCAATGTGTGTTGGTTGAAATTATATTAAATCAAATACTGTTTATCCACTCTCAGTATCCAACACATCTTAGATCTTAGGCACAACCTTCATTCAAAATATTGGAAATGAGAGATGCAGTCTTGTGGCTTAGACAACTGAAATGCTGGTGTGCAGACCATGTACAAATCTATATGTATATACATTGCACTAAAAGTAGGAGCAGAATTTATTTTAGAAATCTGAAAATCCCCCTCTCCCTGTCAGTCTAGCATATACGTAATGTCCATTAGAGCAGGTAACTCATGACAACCTTGCCCTTAAAAGCCTATGATTCCTTTCTTATTCCCCCACCATTTCCACAGAGGTTAACATTTTAAGTAAATGCAAAGGAATAAAAAAGAATTGTGAGCTTAAAAATAAGAGGTGGTGTTTCAAGAAACTATGCTTGTCTTTGGCAAAGTTCCCCTTATTGCAAACAACTATAAACAAAGTACGCACTACTGCTTTTAATTTATATTTGGACATTCTGGTTTGCAGTGTGTGAACTCTCCCTGAAGTACCCTGGAATGGTGTTTCCATCACCAATGTAAACTGCATCCAACTTTGAGGTTTCCAGCAATATGTGTTCTCTTGCTGAAGTTGATGGTCTTTGGTTTAACTCATTGCGAACAAAGATTTCTAAAATTAGTGCCCAAGACAGGCATTTTACCCACTGCCCATAGAAAAAAAGTCAGCTGTTCACATCAATTTTAGCTTTAAAACAAAGAGTTTGTGTTTGGATACAGATGCTGAGGTCCCAAATACACAAATACCTTCTCTTCGCTAAGACTTTCTTTTCCTAAGAAAGACAACTGTGTTAGCAGCTTGCTTATAAGGGGAAGAAAAAAAATTCTGACTGTAGACACACATAACAGCATGTGGGCTAAGTCTGACAGCATGAGTGCTAGATAAAGGAACAATTACAAAATTTAATAGATGCTGCCGCCTCTTGCATAAGAAATGAAAGCCATTTTCCAGATTCTTTTCAGTTGCGGAATCTTTGATTTTATCAGCACAGGTATGGAGAAATTATGAGTTGCAGTACAGCAGCTGCTGTAAATCCAGTAAACCGGTGAGGGGGAAGACCGCAGCAGGATTTAATAGGACATTCCTGTCACTCACAAGAAGTGAGCAGGAAAAAAAAAAAAAAAAGTAATTGTTTTTATTTAATGATCACAGCCTAAAAAAAAAAAAACTGTTAAGTATGAATTTTATGTCTTTACCCGGAGGTTGAACTCAGCCTGTTATGCTAATTGGAAATTATTGCCTCATTAAGAACCCCAAATTTAAGAAATCGAGATGAGATCAGAATTGTTCACGAGGGTACAGACACGTTTTTATTGATTACCCATTATGTATACTGATCTAAGCGTTAACACTTTACCAAAATTATGACTGCCTTGTGATTCATTTCCAACAAATTTCAAACGTCAACATGGCCCCAAATGTTGAAGCCATACAGCCAGTGGTTCTTTGTTCTGCAATCACAGGAGAGTAACCTGAGGAGCAGAATAGGAATTCCAAATAAACGATGCCTGTACAAGAGAGGCCTGGCAAAGGGACACTTTTTTTCTTGGAAATCTGACAGAAAATACAGGGATAAGTCCAAATGCAGACTGCTGATCACACCAGTGTCTTTCAAGTGTCATTGACAAATCATTTTTCTCCCACATATGGATTTCAAACTTCTTTAGGCTGTTTCTCCATGTATAGCTACAATGCAGCTCATTCCCTATCACTATCTTGCTAGGTGTCCAGGTCCCTAATCGACATCGAAGGGAAAATTCCAGACAATTTCACCGTCCACTCTTCCTCAATTGTCCACACAGGACAAATACACAGAAACACTCTTGTTACAAGGTGTCTGTCATTCCTACTGTTCAGCTCACAGTAATACGGTAGCACAGGTAACAAAATGCTTTCACACATTCAATTGAAGAATCACTGAGCTGAGACACAGTACAGGATAGAGATTCATGGTTGAGTGAAGCTGTGTGGTCAGGGAGACTCCATTTCCATGTGCCTCCAGGACATTCAAATGAGGGCTCTCATCTGATGCTTCTCTAGGTCAAAATACCCAAAGCATGCTAGGAAATAACATTAGTTTCCAGCTCCAAAGTGCCTTAGTTTGTTCTCATTTCTCTGATCCTCCCAGTAGTCTCTCTAACAAAGTGTTATTTTTTTCACAGTCCACTTTCCCTCCATGGCCAACAAGAACTTCAAAGTTTTTTTCTTCAAATATCATTTCTCTTTTTAATTTTCAAAATTAAATATGCAAGGTCATTTAATAAACAGGGAAGAGAGTCAGCTTCAAATTATTCCTAGAGGATAAGATGAAGTATTTGTGTCATTTTTCAAGTCCACAAAATGCAAAATGAAACAGAACAGTTGTTTCCCTGTTAACTCATGTTGTACGTGAGCCTGGTGGCTCAGGCATTAAGTCTGTGATTCTAGCATAGTCCACATAAAAACTCAAGGACCTGAGTTCACCATTGGCATTGCGGGAGAAAGGCCAGAACAACAAAGATGAACAACTAGCTAAATAAATAAATGCCTCTTCCTCCTCTCTCTTCCTTCTTGTCTGCCTGCCTACGTGTCTTCCTTCCTCTAAGTAAATAAAACTTAATTAATTAAATAAAATAAAACAGGTTGTTCTTTTACAAACTGTCACACTACTAATAAGAACTTCAATAAGTTCTTGATTCTGGAATGCATTGTCTATAATCCTACTGATATTTGTGAAGCAGCCTTGTTATATTTAGATGAACTTCAGAGATGAGTAAACTGAGACATAATGCAGTTAACAGGCCCAGATCTCTAAGTAAGAAAAACAAGCAGCAAGCAGCTTGACACAATCGGTAACTCCTACATCTCACATTCTTTTCACTCAACTTACACCCTCAGAGTAGAATACAGAGAGAACAGGAAGCAAATCAAGTCATACAATTTCACAAATGCAAATATTTGAATAGCAGAAATAGAGGCAGTCGTAAAAGAAAATATTTTTGGAGTAATGATAGGAAAAACTTGTAGGTTCTCATGAAAAACTGAGAAAATGTGGGGCTGTGCAAAATTCCTTCAAGAAACCCATCAGAACTACAGGAAGTAAAACTCAATCTGAGCCTCATCAGAGCCAGAGGAATTCTGGAAGCCTCCATGCATGGCATGCCAGTTCATAGAAACATACACATGTGTAAATATTTTGTGAAATTGGAGTGATTTATTAAGGTAGTTACTGCTTTCTCAAGCATATTTTAAAGTTTTTCCCCAAGTCCTATGTTAAAAACTATAGCAGATATCACAACTTGAATATAGCATAACTATAAGACTACTAACCCAGTCAAGTGTACAGGATGAGTATTAAGTGATTGTTGTATGATTAGTCATGTGACATGAAACTAAAAACATCTAGCTCCAGATGAAAAAAACCTACACCAGACAAATAATGTCTAACAAAACTTTTCTTTAAATGGTCTCTTATTTGAAGGAATCAATCAAATAATAAGCATTTAAAATGTAAATACTCAATTCTACTTCTAACTTGATTGTTATTTCTTAAAATAAACATTAGATTGGACACCATTTCATTGATTTAATTGATCATTTTCAGAGACACAAGAATAGTCTTTATCCAATAAGAGTTAATATGATGCCTGATGAGATTATCTCCACAGTGACCTCAAGAAAATTGTTTCATAAATCGGTCATTAAAATTAACATGTCCATCACTCCAAAATACAAAACAGTTGCTTGCAGCCAAAAGTATATATTAAAGGAGTTATTTGAGGGATAAATTGAATATGAGTTCAGTATTCTCACTGTCATCTATTATTTAATTGAGAATGGAGTAGAAAGCTAAAATAATACTTTCCCGAGAAATTCACACATAGTTTGTTTCTCAGTTCTTTGTAAAAGCAGGAGATGAACAATAATAAAATTATTAGTCACATGACAAACATTTATCTTAATATCTCCTGTAATTCTGAAATATAAAATAATATCCTTATCTCTCTTTAAACATTCCTTAAAGCATTATGTATCATTAAGGACTCAGATATGGCAAATAAAAAAATCACTTGATTTCAGAACAACAGTTGAGGTTGGTTATATGATCCTGATTTATTTCAAGTGATTTAAATTCACATATTTAGAAGACTTCACTCATAGGCAGTTCTTTAGGCATTGACCTAGATTTTGATCATCTGCTTCTGAATTTTATGAACAATATTTCTTAATTTCATTAGCTAGGCGATCCTTCCCAGTGATGATTGGATGTTTAGAATGCTCCATTTTAAGGCAGCAGTTTCAAATTATGTCTTTTTGCTTGTTTGCAAGGAAAGGGGGAGAAAAATGCATGTACTATATAGTCTTGTAGAAGAACTATGTGGGTATTGTCGGCAGTATATGGCCTCCAAAAGATACAGCAGTGAAATATCTAGGACTAGTTAAAGCTGCCTTATTTGAAAAAAAGAAAAGAGTCTCTTCTGATGTTACAAAGTTAAGGATTTTGAAATGGGTTCATCCTGGTTTACCAGAGTAAGCTTACAACAGTGGACAAGTGTCTCTATAAGAGGCACAGAGAAGATTGGGCAGACGTAACAGAGAAGACCATGTGACCATGGAAGCAGAGATTGGAATGATGCAGTGGACAATCATTAGAAACTAGAATCATGGAATCTAAGAGCTTCTGGAGGGAAAGGCATCTTCTTGACACTTTGAATTCAGATTTCTGTCCTCCATAAATGGCAAACTATTAAAAATATTTGCTGCTTTAAACTGCGGTTTATGATAAAATGTTATAGCATTCTCAGATCACAAACATAGCTGAAAAATGATGATTAATAAAATATTATGAATTATAAAGACAGGAGTGCAGCAATGAGAATATAATTTGTGAAGCAGAAAAGTACAAATACTTGCTGTTGTGAAGGAGAAAAGAAATGACTACAAGATGAATGATAAGGTGGATGTGGGTGTGTAAGAATACTATTAGGAAAACCATCTAAGCCCTGAAGAATGTTGGGGGTCTTGGATGACTTAATAACAAACGTGATCGTCATTTAACCAGTGGGTATTTGGAGGTGAAACAGATAGACTGTACAAATAATATGTTTGAAGTTGAGATTCTTTCTGGGATGCAAGACACTGGTGTTGGAAGACTGAATTCTTGAGTTCATGCATTCATGAATTTTGTTTTTCTTTGTATAATTCTCCACAATTCTCTGAGACTACTTACAAATATTGTCAGGACTTCAGAAATTTCAGTAACCAAACCAAAATCTTACCTTGTAGTCATCAATTAACACTTTGAATAGAAACCAATATAAGACAGAAACAGTGCTACTCTGGCTCACCCTGGTGGAGCAGTGGTTAGGTCTTTTGCCTCCAGCTGAGCACAGATCACATACACCCATGGACCGGGGTTCGTGTGTGTGTGTGTGTGGTGTGGTGGGGGAGTGGCAACTACATTCCTGCCTGCTCCTTTCCTTTAAAAACAAAGGAAATTGTGCTAGTCCTTCTTTCTCATGTACTATTTTCCAACAAGCTGTAAGTTAGGGTTAAACCCTGTGTGTACAGAGATAGAGGTTGGTGGTATGAATTAGTGACTTTAACATGTACCATTAGCTTTAAAATTCCAAGATCAAATAATAGACTAGACAATCAGGAGCTATGAAATGTACTCTAAGTGCAACAAACCTCTTTTCTAAACATCATTGTCTCACTTGTGAAATAAGGTAATGGAGACAGTTAACATTGAAACAAACACAAATATTCACCAAAGGAATGGATGATTCTGCCGTATAACTCTTAGGCTAAATTATAAATGCATAAAATATGTTTAAAATATATTGACAGATCATTTCATTGTGAGATGAATAGCATCCGAGGACCCCAAATACAAAATGAAGCATGCTGGGTTCAAGCACAGATGGTCAACTAAGATAAAGAAAATAAAAGCTATTATCTCTCTCACTAGCTAGAATATCGGAATATGTTTTTGGAGACTAGATGAAGGAAGAGGAAATTAAAAGCAAACTTTTAAAGGTGATTAAAGTTTATTTTGCACAAGAGTTTAGAAGGGAGAGCTTATTCTTGTGACTCACAAATTAGTTGACTTCTCAATTGGACAATGTTTACATATCAAATCCCTGTAGATGAATTCAACCTCATTTGATAGTGTATGTACATTGAACACTAATTCATGCATATTAGTGTTCAGTACACTTGACATGAAAAAAATCACCTAGCAGACCAGGGATTATTATAGCACATATGATAAAGAAATGATAGTCAACTTTGGAAACACTAGAAACAAAATTATTTCTCATTTTCAATGAGTGAGTTTTTTCTTGTTTTTTAATATGAAGAATGGAGGTAGAGTCTATCTTTCTCGTTTGCTTTCTCTCTCTCTTTCTTTCTCTATATGTGTGTGAGTGTGTGTGCTATAAGTTTCTAAATGTTTTTACTCAGATGAATGATAAGACATCAAGAATTTAAGGGCAGTTTTCATTTAAGTCAGAATAAAAGTTATTTGATAATAAAATGTTTCTGGATAAAAATGTTTTATGACATAGAATGAATTAGAAAATTAAAATATATTAAACTTTCTTGGATGACCAATATGAACATAGATATACACTTTAACTGACATGTGACACATGTCCTAAGGTATATGGTGATGATAATTTATTGTGCTGAGTCATTAGAATGGTATTTAGAAAATTAAACATTCCACAGGGAGGAAGATAAAATTGTATACAAGTGCACAGTAGATGGAAAAACAGTAGTGAAATATGTTTCCAGAGCTCTGTTTAAACATACAGAATAGTTATAAAAAAAGAGCACAAAACTTTTTACACAATTTTAAGTATATCACTCAAAAAACTCAAAGCTTATGCTGAGAACTTATATTTCAGTAGATCACTACTCTGAAAACAACTTACTTGCTAAAATGCTAACAAATGTTTACTCAGTAAAATTATACTTAAAGAAAAATGGTCTAAAGAACTATCTTAGAAAAAATTTATGAAAATAACAAATGTATGTGATTATCTTTATTGAATATGAATTAATCACCTCTGAATTTCTGTTTTAAACAAATTAAAGTTTATACTTAATTCAAAATATGAAGGCCTAAGTACATACACTTTCAACCATCTTCCCCTGAAATTCCATGGACATTATTTGGATTTAGTCACTTACCAATGTACCAAGATATCTGCATGCTCCATGGGAATAAAGATTCTAATAGATAATAAATATAAATATAATATATGGTATGTATAATATAAAATATATTTGAAATAAATCCCTTAAGAAATTAAAAAAATATATCTGACAGGTAAGTTAGAATTGAAAAGGGAGTGCGTTGGGTGAAAGATGGTGGTCGTGTTAGGGTCAGAGAACAGATGATTTGAGTCCACTCTGTTTCAGCATCCCCACCAGCCCCTCCTCCAAATCCACACAGGGAGCCTACACACTTTGAGAAAAATGGGAGATCCAGAGTTTAACCCTAAGAGAAATGAAGGATTGTAAATCAAGAGCAGCAATATTGGGAGGCATTTTAGGTTACAGATAAGCAACTCCCTCCATCTGTGGTACTTTAGTGGAGACTTACATGGAGGGAATAGCTGTAGTAAATAACAACATCAAGTACAGACCAGAGGCACAGATGTTGGTAAGTTCTAAGGAAACAATACAGCAGAGGGGAGTGGAGCTGCACACAGTTGCTGAGAGAAAATCAACAGCATGGACTAAAATATGATCAGCTGATACATACAGATATAGATATAGAAGGAATGTGATCTTTTCTAGAACATACAAGATAGTAAGGTCAAAGGGTGTTAATGTTTTACAAACAATTGAAATTGAGTCCAGTCCTTTTGGGAGGTGAGAAGTAGGAGAGGTGGGGGGTGGTGTTAATAATAGAGGTATATGAGTAAGTGAAGAAAAGTAGAAAAAGTTTGAGCTCAGTGAGGCAGATTTCTGTTCATTGCTCTCACGTCGCACTGAGCTTACTCTCTGAGTAAATATCACATATACATGCATATCAAAAGTATATCATAAATCAATTTATAGTGAAAATCATCTTAACCTGTAAAAATAAGGATGATTATACTATATATAAATATATATAATAACTGATTTTCTTAAAGCATTATTTAATTCCCTGTTAAAAAGTAAATATCATATTAGTAATAGTAATAAAACATTTTGTATCCACATCTATAAGGCAGGCAGGAGAATACATATATGACATATGGACATAGGGGAAAAAATCAGGGAAAAAAAAATCAAGAATTTGGTAGACTCAGTCATAAATATATGGAACCTGTTTAGTTGAACAGTACTGATTTCCCGATATTTGCTACTTTCTTGTCATATATATGTGTATCAGAGTCAGTGTCAAGCTGTTCAGGCTGTTTCAATTTTCTTTTGCTGTGTTGCAAGTAAAAACTGTATCCATTCATTACCTCACAGTTCTGTAGATCATTTTAAGGGCATTCAGCTGGTTCTGTGCTCATGGCTAAAATCAAAGGCTCAAACTGACAGAGCTCTTATCCAGAAGTTCTAGGAAAAAAGTCTGCTTCTAAGATCATTCAAGATTTTGGCAGAATCAAGTTCCTTAAGGTTGGTAGGACTGATAATTCTATTTCTTGCAGGTTGTCGGGGCTTCTCTGCTGCTTAAGGCCACTCACATTTCTTCTGTCTAGATTGACTCTGTCAGTCTAGGCTAAGTCTTTCACAGGCCTCCTATCTCTCTGACCTTTCTTGCTATCCCCAGACAAAGAAAGCTCTCTGTTTTGAAGGGCTCATGGGATTACCTAGGGCCACATGAATAGTCCAGGGCAATGGCCCTACTTGAAGTTCAATCCTGCCATATAATGCACCAATCTTGAGCATGACATCATAGTCTCAGATTCTAGGGATTAGAGTCAGACATTTTTGGAAGGGTAATTAAAAAATTCTGCCTATCCAAAAATGAAGACAGAAGATGTAATCATGATTATTTAGCACTAAAACAGTTTAATGTCTGTCCCCCCTTGGGAGCATTTCCAAAATCAATAACTACTTCCTTCATGTCTTCCACATTCATATTCTTAATTACTCTAAATTATTAAGATTTCTATTATGTTGCTTGGGTACATGGATCCAAACTTTCATATTTAATGGGCTTGAGATATCAATATAGCAATGTTTTATGATCACAAATATCTCTGTAATTAAAGTTCTTTACTGAAACTTAGAGACAGGTAGAAGGGCTTTGAAAGCGAGCTCATTAAGCTTCAGTCCAATCCGTATGTGCATACATTTCAAAATGTGGTCTTCACATCTGGAAGAAAAATAATTGAAAAGAGGCAAACCTAAGATACCATGAGCTTATGTTTCTAAAGGAGAAAGTTTGCTGAACAGTCTTTAAAAACATAGTTTTGAAGTTTGTTTTTTTTTAATATATTCTTCAAGTGTTTTTTTTACCATTTAGAAAAATGCTTTGGATAAGACAATCATAAAACATAAAATTTATCTTCTCTTCTCCTTGTCACTATCTATCATATGCTCAAAGGAATATCACAAAACTTCTAGTATTTATCATTCCAAGTCTTTAATAGAAATAAGTAGAGCACACCTACAAGCAAAATTATGTATATATATATAGAGAGAGGTACATATACATTATGTGTATGTTTGTATATATTACAGATATATGTATAGATACATATAATAATAATTATCACATTCCCCAGTTCACATTTTTTATGCTTACATAGTTATCTGAAGAAAAAAATGTCCACTTAGAAGTATTTTGGCAACCAGTTATGAGATCCCAAGAGATAATCTCTTAGACTACATTTATTTTAAAAATCCATGTTTATAATCATATGATAATATGTATTAAATTATATGTGCCTGTTTCAAACAGTTAAAATGGTATGATATGTTGCTGAAATAACTATATATCATGAAAATTAATTTTATAGAAAATAAAAATATTACCAAAAGTGCCTCTTAAATTTGTATACATTATCTTTAATCTATGTATACCATCATATTCATTTCCACTATAATTATTGTCTAATGTTCAAATAACATCATATCAATAGCTTCTACCCATGCTTCTTTAAAATTTCTATGACAATGTGTTTGCTATTTATTAAACCATGCCTTTTTCATTGGATATTTAGGCAGTTTCCAGTCTGGGTACATTCTTTTGTTTTTCTGGTCCTCTCAATTATTAAATCAGAGCAAGCTGAAATAATTTCTTAGAGGTGGTTTTTTCTAAGTACCTGATTGAATTAATAGTCTCCATATTTAAATTAATCTTTTTGGTTCTTTTTCTGTTTCTGTCACTTGATTCTTGGCAGAGCTAATTCCAACAAAGACTTTTCACTTACTGAACACAGAAGCACCCACAGTTACCTGGCTATATTTGTCAATGTGTATTTCCTGCAACATCTGTCTCGGAGTATTCAGAGGCTTGCTGAAAGAGAAGAAATCCTGTTCCCACCCCAGATTAACTCAATCAGAATCTCAATAGTGGGTTACAATTTACTGAAACTGTATTGAAAAGATTTTCCAAAGTTCTTCCCTTCTAACATGTTATGAAAGTATTTTTATATTTCCATTTTACTTTTGTCCATTCTAATTTATTGATGTAGTTTCTTTATGAATTGTTAATTTTTAAAAACAATCGAATCAAAGAACATTTTCATTCAGAGTTCATCTACTAAAATGATCTTTTGTAAAATCTCCATCTATATTTAGAACTGTTATTTATAAAATCATTACAGTAAAACTAGTCTCCCTCTAATGCTGAGTTTACTTGATAATTTTCTTTATTCTTAAGTGCAAAACTGACTCTCAAGGGGGTTTTCTCAGTTTTTCAACATCTGCTGTAATCTAGAATAGCGCTGAAGATTTATTTGGTTTTAAATGTATTAAATCATACCACTTTCCACAATAGCATCTACCCACCAGTATTTTCTTTATTTCAAAAAATCTACTTCGAAAAATTATAAGAAACTTATAGTTTATCCATAAGGGGCTGTCTCTACTATTTTCCTAATGCAGAATGTACCTCAACATAGATCATAAATGCTGGAGCTTAACAAGTACAGAATATGAGTTTAAGAGGCTTTCACAGTCTCATTCAAGAATTCATGGTTACTTTTGAATATTTCTACCATCTACCACTATAATGAAAACAAAAAAATAATAATGCAAAAGATATTTTACCGATTACTATTCTAATCACTTTTCAAGTATTAACTCAGAAAACTTGAAACAACTCTATGATAAATAGAGTTAACCTCATTATCCCCATTATACAGATGACAGGAAAGTAAGGAAAGGTTAAATAAATTCCTCAGTGTCCCAGAGGTAGTAAGTGATATAGCCAAGATTTGATCTCTGCAGTAATATACTAATTAATATTCATGCTTTCAGCATTAAACCATACTACACACTTTCACCAGTGGGTTTTATTGGTGATTTTATCTTTCCTTTATCTTTATTTTTCCTTACATATAATATAGGATTTCCTAAGTGAATTATTATTTATTACACCACATTCTAAAATCTAGTTGCATTTTAAATTAATGGCAAACATTTGTAGTCTCCTATGTTTGTAGTCAATAATTAATTTGTCTTGGATAAATGAAGATATATTCAAACTATATTTTTGATGAATTCTATTTTACATTAATTGCATGATCCTAGAGACTAAGTGCTATGAATTATATCATTTTAATCTCTCACCCAGTGGCAATCCCAATGTTTTATGCATAGTGTTAAGAAAACAATGTGACTTGGTTACCAGTTACTAATTTTATCAAAATTCAGAAAATTAAAGATAAGCACACTCAAATGTACATTTTGTGATGGTAGTCAAAAATACTAAAAAATATCTTTGGTATAATTTTTTTCAATTAAATTATCTATGTCGAAGTGTTTGTAAATGGTTCAACAGTTACCACAAAGGTAAAATGTATACTATTGGTGATATCACAGTAAAACATTTACTACATGAAGTCAATTAAAACTTTATGAAAAACATTTTCTTTGTATAGAAAAAAAGGATCCATGTTTGCTATAAAAACTTGGACCAAATACAAAAATGTAAATAAAAAAGAATTATCCATGAAATAGCTATTCAAGTTCAAATCTCTCAACACATCAGAACATTTATTTAAATTCGTATTTTAGAAACCCTGGTTTCTATTTTTTTATTCATTTGTGGATGAAGTCAAATTTTCCTTGATTTCTCTAAAATAGTATGGCCTGTAAACTTTCATTTGTTCATAGCTTACTGAGAATTTTGATAATTTTAGCCTTCTCTGTCATACTATTTTAATTTTTCTTGGGTTTATAAAGAATGCGTGTGCTCTGTTGAAAACAGCAAAGCTAACTCTAAATATGGAAATTATTTAGTAATTTAGATGATGAGATTTTTATCTGCCTAAAAAAAAAAAGCAAAAATATTCATCATGATAACAACTAAAATGCAGACTACATATAGAAAAATATACATATAATATATAGTGGATACCATATATTTATAATATATTTATATAATATATACTTGCAACTTATAGTGTTATATGATATATAGAGATATATCCAGAGTTAAGCAAAGATAAAATTTTGAGTAAATGAGAATAATAAATACAATAAAAGTCATAGTTCTTTAAACTAATTTACACTGCATATGTAAATCAGCATCCTGTTTACTTGTTTTGTTTTGTCAGTCATTCTAAGGTATCTCTGGGAATATGAGAAGGTGGTAATTATAAGGAAGATTCTGTAGAGAAGAGCAATAGAGAAGTGCAAGCTTAATTTATTATAAAATGTAACATTACACTATGATATTATAATAATAATAGAAAATGTATAAAAAGAAGAGATGTATCATCAAAATATAGTTTGTAGGATGTATATTAATTCATTAAGTGACTGAAAGGACCTGAGATTTCATATTTTATTTTCAGTCCACCATTTTTGAAATATACATGGAAATGATTTTGCCCTGTTCATATTTTCCAACCTCTATTTTCTTTCCTTCTTTCCAGAATTTCATTACATTTCTATATGCTTAATAAATGATCCTGTTTAGTAATAACTTCTTTTGTCTTGGAAACAGACTGTATTATCAGTAAGAAAAAAGCATCAAAATATAAAACATTAAATGAATACTTGGGGTTATTTAAGCATCCATTATGTCCTTTATCTTAATGTTTGAATTTTTGATCTGGAAAAGCTAAGAGAGTTTCATTACAGTCACAAATATACAGTAATGCATTTTGGTGCCATGCTGCTCAGCACAAAGAGATTCACACCATTTATGTATTTAATGTAAATTGTGTATTGCAGCAATCTAAATCCCTTAGTCCTGTACAAGTGGCTTTTATTTTGCCTGTGTGTTTGATTATTTTTTCACTTCAATGGGGGTTGTAAGCGACTTTGGATACCCAGTCATAGGCATTCTTTCTATCCACCTGCACCCACATTCAGTCATTCTTTCGTTCACAAGTGGGACAGCCTGGGAGAAAGCAAGATAGCTGGTCATGATTTTCCTACTCTGACAATTACTTAAATAGTTTATCAGACATTTCTGATAGTTATTTTATTTTACATTTTTCCTCTCTCTCTCTCTCTCTCCATCTTTCTCTTTGTGCATTTTTGCTTAAAATTGAAGAGTGGTTTTTGGTGCGGAAGGGCATAGATTTTTTACTGTTAATTGAGTGGGAATTTGGTTGAGATTTTCATTCTCCAGCTGAGCTGCCTGTCTTTTGGGTTAAAGTAGAAATTGTGACCTTACAAAATTCATTTCACCTTATTCCACAGAAGAGACTAATTATACACATTGTAATAGTGTGTTTTGAAAATATGCTTGTCCTGCTGTTTAAAGATTTCTGCTCTATATGCTTCATGTAGTTTCCTTTGTTTATTATGGCAAACATGATGCCTTAGTGATGAATAGGGAAAGGCTATCTAAGAATTTGATAACCAGCTGATATTTTGAAATGCGAATGCTAAGCATTTGTTTTGATATAATGACCAACATTAAAAATAAAGTTACTGCTTTTTTTACGTTTATAATAAAACATATATTGGAATTTGCTTTCCTTCATTCACTATTTTTTATTTTCAGATAAAAAAGAATCGAATTTAGAAATTTGCGGCCATGTTATTATAATTTTAAATTTAACACCTGCCTCAACATTTTTGATATTTGTGTTACTATCTACAGGTTAAACTAATTTCATACTTAGTAATGTCGTCATTAGCACACTATGTTGATTTCTCCAAGTCTAGAGAAGGCTGTAAGATATGAGTAGGAATGTTTAAGTCAGATAGATATAGACTGGCATTACATGTTCTCTAATTTCTAGTTGTGTGACTTCACTCTTTGAGATTACATTCCTACATGTATAAAATGAGATTAAAAATAACTACCTCCTAGGTTGATTTGAGATTACATAGATAATGTGTCTATAATATTCATCATATACCTAGTATATAATAAATGACATTTAGCAAATTACAGCTATTGTAAGTATTCTTTACTTACGTTCATCTTTCTTTGATTTGATTCAATATTTAAGCAATTTCAGTAGCTTCTAAGACAAGAAATGTCCAAAAATATCTCCACTCAGTGCAAATAGTGATGAGTGATAATTTCTTTAAAAAGTTACTGACTTTCTGTTGTGCACATCACACATTATCATATATTTAGAGGTTTAAAACAACACGATCATTATATTTCTGTAGATTGGAAGTCTGACATTCTCAGCAGACTAAAATCAAAGTGTCTTTAAGACAATGATCCTTTCTGGAGTCTTTATGGGAAAAAGTCTCCTCACATTTCCAGTTTCTAAAAGTTAGCTATATCCCTGAACTTGAAGCCTCTTCCTCCATCTTCCAAGTCAGCAAGGGTACATTTCTCTAACCCTTCTTCCATTGTAGTGTCTGTCTCCGATAATAGCCTAGAAAAATTCTCTCTATCTCTCTCTCTTTTTTAAGGGAAGGTGCAGGCAGTAATGAAGGTGAGCAGACAGGCAGGCAGGAAGAGAGAGGAGAAAGCATTTTATTTCTTTTTATTTGGTTGTTCATTGTAGTTGTTTCCTGAGGCCCTAGGACGTGAACCAACATCACTGAAATGTATGTGAACTGCACTGTGGGAGGCAGGGAATAAACCACTACTCCACCAAGGCATGCCCAGTTTCTCAAGCTCCTGATTATAGTGGGCTCATCTGAAAAATATAAAATAATCTCCCTTTCTTAAAATCTTTAATCACATCTGCAAAGTCCCTTTTGCATGTAAAATAACAGGTTCCAGAGGCTAGAAAATGTGCAACTATGGGTTACCATTTTCTACTTCTGAAGATATTATTTGCTTATATATTTTAATAATTTCACAATAGTATCTTTATATCATATCTATTCATATAGAGGATGTGACTGAGTAGTCAGATTTTTGCTTCTTTGTAATCAATTTTTTTTATTTTGATGGTTATGTTTTTCTTACTGAGTATAGAATTGCTCTCTTGATGCACTCATTTTTTGATTTAATGTATTTTTCCTCTCTGATTCTTGATATATCAATTGACTATCCTCCACCTATTGAAACTATGTCTCCTATTTTCTGTAAATATTTCATTTGCATTTTTGCACATTCCAATAATCACTATTACTTGAATATTTCACTTTTGTTTTCTCCATCATGAACATGCTTTCTTTGGACAAAAGAGCAGTGGAAGGACAGCATTCGTCCTGGAAATTTATTCAGAGCTCTTTGCATAGGCAATTCCAGAAATCTGGAGCATGTTTCTATGAAAGTTGCTCAGGTATTGAGTGAGCAGTACAATTCACTTCCACCATCTGCACACTTCATGGGAAGGGTTGGAAAGATGAAGGGTACAGTGGAAACTTTTGAATTGTGACACCTATTAAACAGGGTCGTATTGCCCAGATCCAAGCAAGCAGGTGCGTTCTTCAAGAATGAGAATATAATGATCTAGAGTCAAGAGAATACAGAAGTAAGTAAACCCTTGATAAAACCAGTTTATTCTCCCTTTCATTGAATACTTCGTTTTCAATATCAGGAACATATTGACTATGCTGAATAACTAGGTTTCCTCAATTGACTTGTTCCCTGAAATCGCCTGCTACTCCCAAGTCTTTTTCAGATACATAGTTCATGTTCATGGATCCACGAAAAACAGAACACCACTCTGCTTGATTAATGAGGACTAGAATAAGTGGGGATTCCCGACAGTGATCAATTGTATCTTCTCTGAGTTGACATGGTAGTTGTCAAAACAATTGGCCTGCCCTGTGAAGGGGCTACAACAGAGCACTCCAAATCTCTCAGAATTGATCTCCTGTAGACATCCCCCTCTGAAGATTATTTTGAGCCAAGGACAACAAAGGAGAACCCTGGAGAAAGAAGCAACTCTCATTCTCCTAACATTTTTGCACTTCGCTTAAATGAAAGAAGCCATCACCACTCCTTAAGCCTCTACCCTTCCCTAATAAAGAACTGGTCATTGTTCCCTTTTCTCCTAGAACTTAGTTGTGGAAGGTAAATACTTTCAGAATAATGGTGAGTATTCCTTCCATGCTCCCTGAAGACCCCTCCACTCTCCCTGGCACCTCAGACACCCTTGGCACATGCCTCTGCACAGGTCTGTCCTGGTTACTTCAGAAATGACCACCATGTAAATTATCCAAATATATTATTTTAATTTGGGGCTTTGCTTTGACTACCAGTGTCTTAGGTTAATTTGTTTGTTCATCCAGCCTGTGAAGAACCTCAGAGGGATAGGGAAATTTTCCTGCATCCTCATACCTGTAGTTTTACATGCATATATAAGTATTCAACACTTGTTATTTCTTCTATATAAGTTTCATCTGGAAACATGGAAAGGCAACAGGGAGTTAGAGGTTACTCCTTTTATCCTGCTTCCAAATTGCATTGTTTAAAGAGCAAAATGTAGAACCTAAGACATGATTCAAATGCTACCATATTGATAAGGGCATGAACTTCTGATCAACCCAACTCCCTTATTAGGCAATACTTCTCTAAGAATGCCAACAATTGTGTCTAACTATTGTAGGTACAGGCAGAACGTCACATGCAATATATCAGTTTACTAGGTTTTTCCCTTGATAGAGTCAATTTATTTGATTTTTTTCCTTATGCTTCATGGGAAGACGACTAAATAATATCACTTTGGGCAACAAGCAGACCTAATATGCTTCTTCAGGTCAGTAAATTAGAAGTAGGGAAGGGCAGTTTGGTACATTGGAAACAAAGCATTTCAATGAAACAGAAAGTCTTAGATAACTCACCTTCTTTTGCAATTATTCGGCCTACAATGAAGACTAATTGCCCTGGGAATGGTGGTTTATTATCCAGGGGTAAATCCCACTTGCTTCAAGACTACAGTGTTGACTTGATAAATTACAGCAATATGAAAATAAAATTTCTTGCTATCACATTGGCCTAAGGGATCTCTAAAGGTTATAGCTTGACTTCTGATTTCACAGTACAGTGATTCACCAAATTCCTGAAGCCAGAAGTAAAACTTCAGAAGAAAAATTATTTTTAAAGTGTTCATCAGGTTACATTTTCAATGATTTATCATTTTTAACACACGTATTGGATTTCTTTATTGCTATCAACAATATGCGAAATCAATTTCTGAAGCACAAATGCACTTTTTCTTAATAAGGTAGCTGGCTTTGTATCAATGCTTGCCTTGTCAGCATTGTAATCAATTTTCTACAGTATTTTTTGAGCAGAATAGAAGAAAATCTTTGCTGAAAAGTACTTTTTCTCACCTATCTGATGCCAAAGTGGCTGAAATTCTACCACTCAAGACTAATTTTGTTGAGTAGAAGAGCATTATCCTTTCTAGTTATAGTTTTTGAAATGTAAAGTACCAGCAGAGACAGGCAAACACATCAGGCCACTGACACGTTGGTTGTTAACGTGATATATTTTTCTCTTCTCTTATCTTTTCATGTTGGTTTCAGGGAACTCAACATCATCAGACCCATGAGCAGGGACATAAGAGAAAGTTAAAAGGCCTATATGAAAGGTAAATGATACGATAGCAAGGTGGGAAAATTGTAATGAGATTAATTAGTTCTCTGAGTATATTGAAACAGAGATCCTCCATAATTATCAATGACACCATGTCCCCTTACTCTCTCCTGCTGAAGAGTCACAAATCTTCCTACTCTTTCACATGGCCCTCAACAAGCTACTGCTCCCACCTTAGAGAAGGAAGTTAAGCATAGAGACTAATGCATAACCCTGATGACCAGATATACCACATTCTCAGTCATCTGTGGCTCCATTTTGTCTTCTTGAATTTGAAATTTTAAATGTGTTTATGTTCTGGAAGTTATAAAATGTTAACATGCTCCTTCTATACAACTGTACTCACTCGATAGTAAAGATGTAGAAAAATCTTAGATGTTAGTATTTTACTGAGCTGTCCATGTCAAGACATTGTTTAAGAAGCAGTTTCAGAAAGGGAATACTTCGCACTGCTGGGGATGTAAAATGGTACAGCCACTTTGGAAAACAGGAGGCTCCTCACAAAGGTAAAAATAGAACTACCATATGATCCAGAAGTTCCACTTTTAGGAGGAATATGAAAGCACTAATTCAAAATGCTCTGTACACTCCTATGTTAATTGCAACTTTATTTACAGTTGTCAAGAAATGAAAACAAATTGCCCACTAATATTGTATAATTAATTGCACAATGGAATGCTACTCAACTCTTAAAAAAGATAAAATCTTGTCCTTTGGGACAACGTGATGAGACTTGAAGTGGTTATACTGGTAAGTCAGGAAAACAAATACCATATGATTTCACTCATGTAGAGTATAAATAGGTGACTACATGTACCTTTTTAAATGTGACAGTACCATTTTATTCATATTACCCAACTGTCCTGTCATTTTAATAAAAATGCAAATTTTGCCCCATTTCTGATAAGCTGGGGCCATTTTTAAAGCAGGGAAGTTGAGTTCCCTGGGCCCAGATTATTGAGGGGGGTCTCCAAAGATTATAATTTTCATGTACCTAGACCAAGTCAGCTCTGTCCTAGCTACACCACATAGAACTTTGATATTTTCTGACTTCCAGCCTGGTCTCAGTGTTTAAAATGAGTAAATAAAACTACATAAATATTTAAAGAAAGTTTCCCTGGCCTTGGTTCTATTTGGATTCCGTTATTAAACTTTTGAAACCATTGCCTTTTTCCTCTTTTCCACTTAGCATCTGATGACATCGTATTTCAGAGCTTTTGGATGAGAGGAAATTTCTGCTTTTCGAAAATGAAGCATTCAAGTGCAGTGTTTGAAATGCCTTAGGGCTTTCCTTTTCCCTTCAGTGTTTGATTGAAGCCACAGGTTGAAGTGGGTAAAAATAAGTGAGTGCACTCATTTTGGATTCAGGGATCCAGCTGTGTCTTCTGCACTCTGGATGTAAAGTGCCTATTTGACCTGACTGGTAAAGAGTCAAAGATTATTGAAGTCATAGAAAAGTCACTGTTGCTTATTTAGTCAATTGTGATGTGACTCCAACCACCACTTTTGTTTTTATTTAAGTAAAATCAGCATATTTATTTTTAGATGTCACATGTTTTTATCAATTAATGTCATATTTTATCTAGCAATTTCTGTTTATATCATCCTGCAGAAGTATGTGAAGGATTCTTTTAAAAAGTTTAGTTATTCTTTTGTTTACGTTACTATATGCACCTTAGGATATTGAAATGGCACCTCAGTCTGTGTATATGTCACATCACACCCACCACCAGAGCTCCGATCCCCTTTACCACCACCTTGTTCCCTCCTTCCTTCGCTTTCCCTCCCATACTCTTGGTAGCCACAATCTTGCAACCTTTGAATCCTGTTGAGGTCGGTCTGTCTGCTTTATTTCTTTATATTCCACTTTTGCATGAACCAGCCTGTACTTCTCTTTTTCCTTCTTGCTTTCTTTGCTTTTTGTTTTGTGAGTTCCTTCCTTCCTTATCACTGATCTGCAATACTAACTAGCTGTCTGGTACATCATTTAAAATCTACATGTTGGCCAAATTGAAACCTGTATCTAACAGAATTCTTCTGTTTCTTACTCCCTCTCGTACTATAGCAACTGCATGTCCCCCCCGCCCACCACTACCAATGCTCCCCTATAGCTTTACACAAAAAGGCAAGCACCATCCACATACTTCTATTATCATGAACTCTCCATTACCTTTGGTTATGTGTCCCAGAGCTCAAGTTCTAATTTAGCCTCTGTACTAGGGTTGAGCAAATGAATTTCACATTCTGAGGTTAGGTACTCTTTTATCAATTTACACAAATTATTTTTTTCATTTTGGTGAACTACTTTTTTTCTGTCATTAACTTTTCAGCTCTCATAGCCCAACTGAACTCATTTAAAAGAAGATAATACTGCAATTATGAACTTTCTGGCATTCATGCTATATAAAATATGACATGCTATTTCAAATGGAAAAACTGATGCAGACAAAGTAAATGCATGTAATGAATAGCATTATGATATTGTATGGGTATGAAGAGAAAAAGAAAGGGGGAGAGAGAGAGAGAATAGAAGGAAGTCAGCCAGCCATGCTAGAAAGAATTAGCTGTTGATGTTTACTTACTTACATGGCTGAAGCAAACGTATTTCTAACAAATTTAGCCAAAATTCTTAAACCTTGACTTAAAAACAAAATTAAGGACCTTGGGGTTTGCTAGAAAACATTCCAAACATAGTTCACTAATTTTTTGGAAGGAACTCTGATTTATTCCAACGCTTTTGCTCTTGTTTGACTTTAGACTTTGAGTAATGACACATTCTAAATTGACCACATTGAAGTTACGTAAAGAGAAAGAAAAGATTAAAAAAAAAAAGAAGTAAAATAAAAAGTAAGCCATTGAAACTATCTAGGAGGGCAATAAAATGGGAAAAACAAAGAATTTAGAGCTGAAGTGTACATATTGAAGTCTCAGCAGGTATTCAAGTCTCAGGGGTCCTAGTTACTAACTGCATGATAATTAATTAACAGTTATTTTCTTTTTCTGAGTCTTAACTTTGTATCAGTAACCTAAGTGTAGTGATAGGACATATATCCATTCTTCATAAATATTTTTACTCTATGCTAGGCTCTTTTGGTTTGGTATAATGGTGGATACACATGATGAATTGTACTCAAGGAATTTATAACAAGGTAAGGGAGAGATATTTATTATTAAATAATTACAAAAGTATTCTGATGTTGCAATTGACATTTGTGCTATTAATGAAAGGTATGTGGTGCCACAAATTGGGGTGATCATTTAGCAAAATCCAAGACAGTTGTGGGTGGTGGTGTTATTTAGTAAAGAGTAAGAATTAACCATATTTACCTGGTTTGAGATGATATCCTTTCTTAACAGAGGAAACATTCATTTGAGGATTTTCTCATGGGAAGGAGAATATTTGTGTTGCTCAAGGAATGGTAAAATTATGAGCATGCTCTAAGAAAATGTCAGAAGAGTAATATGAGAATCAGATTATCTGTTGCCATTTCCTTCCTATGTGTCATTGCAATAATGCTTGAGGTACTGTTGGGAAAACATACAGTTCTTTTAAAATTTTGTTACATTTGCAATGCAAATACACAAATAACACTGCCTGGTAAGAATACAGAAATCAATTTTAAATTAATTAACCTATGATGTTATACTTTGGAATAACATTGCCTCCTCTCTAACTGACTCTACATGACACAGGACTCTTGCAATTTCTATCTTCTACTCATTAACAGTTACTTTTTGACTTCTTCAAACATATCATTAAATATCTTTTTCTTTGGTACTTTCCTCCCTTGTTTAAATAAATACTACCAGGGTCAAAACATCAAGTGAAGAGAAATCAGTCAATGCTTTATGGCTCCTACATTAAGGGCTGTCATTTCAAGACTGCACTAGAAGGTAAGACTTCTGAATAGCACTGTGAAAGGTTTCTTGTATTTTTGGTTTAAAGTTGTTTATTTCTCATTTATCCTTAGAAGTTCATCAAAGGGTAAATTCTTTGGTGGAAAGATTCCCAAAATTGTCAGATGAAAAATAACTTGAAGATATTTTGAAGATATTTTCACTTTACCGTTCTTAAAAAATTATTTAACTGGTTTAAGCATCTTGTTTTATTAGAGACACCTGAACAGCAGGATAGAAAGACCTTGGCCAATTTCAAGTGTCAGTGAGATCCTTGCAAAAGGAGAATCTGAAATTCAAATTTTTAATATTAATTAAATTAGAATTTTAATTTTAATTTTTAAAAAGTTCTTCAGAGAGACCAAGAAATCCCTTGAAGAGAAATGCAAAGCAGCACATACTTTGAAAAAGATGTTCATCAGAGGAAAATATCAAGTATGAACACAAGAGATAAAGCGTTATATGAAAGTTCTGATAACAGCTGATGAATTAAAAACAGAGTTCAAAATAATGGGGCACTACTTTTGAAAGAAAAACCTGTTAAATTGCATAACACAGGTCTTGATACAATTTGAGATCTTTATGCTTGACATGCACCCAGACAACAAGAATAAATCATTCTAGCATCTTAGTTCCAATCAAGTCTACCTTTATTTTCCATTGTAACATCACGTCAAGCATCATGCCTGACAATTGTGGTAATGAATCAATTGGTCAGGTACTGTGTGTGTCTAAATGCATTCAAATGGATGACCTTTTCCCAAGCTCTTGCTCAGGTGTTCTTTGTGTTCAAAATCTCTCAATGACTGATCTGTGCCTGAAAAATAAATCCAAACTATGAATGGTATCCAAAGGCCTTCTCAACTGAGATATAGTTTCCTTTATATGTCATTAAAAAAAAATATTTAAACTAACTTTGAATATATAAAATCATTGGAATATTTTATGTGATTGCCTTATTGTGAGTAGATAAATACATTTGACAAATGTTTGTTAATTAAATTTAATTGAGCATTCTTTCTTATTTTCTCCTGACTATTCTTTTGCTACATGCATTTCAGACTACTTTCCTTGCACATAGACTTTTCTGTGAAACAGTCATATTCTGATTCATTTTGCTGTTCCTCTACTCCACCCAACATTCCAGTTATGGAATCATCTGTAGAAATTTTGTCCACCGGGTCCTCTGTACACTTTTCTCAGCAATCTAGTCACTGATACGCTAAAAAGAAAGATGCGAACTCTGCCTAATTTTTATTGATTAAGAAATATAGGAATAGGAGAGATAAGCCAGTTGGTTCACTTGAAGGAGGAAGAAGAAACGAGATATTTTTCCCTCTTCCTAGAATTTTTAAATGCATCTATTAATGATAATGGGTTAATTTTCTTCAAAGCAACCACTTATATAGCATTAAATATAAGAAGCTGTACATTCTCTAATTGACCCAAATTTGATTGTAATTCTTTCATTTTGTAAGGCTATGCTTAAAGCAGTTTTACAATTATAACAAATTTGAGAGGTAAGCACAGAAATTTCTCATGTACCCCATGTCCCACAAATAAGTAGCCTCCTCCTTATCAAAATCAATCATTCACAATAGTGGTACATTTATACAAAAGATGAGCCTACATTGACATAATTACACGAGGTCTGTAATTTGCATTAGAGTTCATTCTTGGTATTATACAGTGGGACTGAGAAAATGTCTCACAACTAATATGCAACATTGCATTATCATAAATAATATTTTCACTTTTTTGTCATTTAGGGGATATTTTTATGCAAATGGCTATTTAATTTGTGAACAAATACCGTTTTGTGTACTTCTTACCAACCTGTATAACTTTTATTTCCCTTTCTTGCCTTATTGCATTAGCAAGAACTTCAGTAAATGTCAAAAAGAAGGAGTAAAAGGGGACATCCTTCCCTGGTACCTAATCTCAGAAGGAAAACTTTAAATTTCTCTCCATTCAGTACCATGTCAGTTTTAGGATTTTTGGAGATAGTCTTTATTAACTTTATACTCTTTATTAAGTTTCTCTCTACTCCAACTTTACTAAGAACTTTTGCCATGAATACATATTGGAATTTTTCAAAAGCTTTTCTTGTATAAAATTCTGTGAATTTTCACTTTTATTCTGTTAAAATAATAAATTGCATGCTATTGTCTTACACTCTGGTAGTAAATACAAGTTAATCATGGTGTGGAATTTTTTTAGACTTTTTTGAATTTGAATTCTGAATATTTTGTTTAGGATATCTGCATCTGTGTTTTTGAGAGATATTGATCTAGAGCTTTATTTTCTTGTAATGTCTGTCTTGCTTTGGTATGTTAGTCTCCTAGAATAAGTTAGAAAGTAGTCACTCTGCTTTTATTCTCTGAAAGAGATGGTAGAGATGATAAAATTTCTTCTTTGTATAACAAATAGAATAAAATTCACCAGTGAATCCATCTGAGCCTGGTGCTATTTGTGCTTAAAGTTAATCAATTTTTGATTTAATTACTTTAAGAGCTTAACATATTACTTCTTATATGAGTTTTGGCTGATTTTGTATTTCAAGAATTTAGTTTATTACATCTAAATTATCAAATTTTTGAGAATAAAGTTATTCATATACTTTTAATCTTCATAATATCTGTAGTTGTGTCCTCTATTTCTATTTTGAGATTAGTAGTTGTGGCCTCACCCTTTTTATCTTCCTTACTCTGGTTAGAGACTTACCAACTTTATTGATCTTTCAAAGAACTAGATTTTAGCTTCATTAGATTCTCTAATATTTTTAACTTCATGGATTTATACTTTAATTTTTTTAATTTTCTCCTTCTGACTTCGGGCTTAATTTGCTCCTCTTTTTCCATTTCTAAAGTGGAAACTTGCATTATTGATTTTATCTCTTCCTTTTTAATACATGCATTCAATACTATAAATTGACATCCACTTTGACTGTATTTCAAAAATTTTGATAATTTGTGTTTTCATCTTCATTTGTTTCAAAATATTTCATAAGTTCTCTTAAAATAGCTTCTCTAATCCATGTGTTGGGATTTTCCAGTTATCTTTCTGGTTTAAGTTTTTGGTTTAAAATTCATTTGTGGTCTGAAAACAAGCATTATATGATTTAAATTCTTTTATAATTGTATTTTGTGGCTCAAAATGTGGTTTATCTTGGACTACTCCATGTGAACTTGAGGAAAATGTACATTATGTTATTGTTGAATGAAATAGTCTAAGATTCAATTACAACAAGTTCATTGATAGTTTTTTTCAGTTTAAATATATATAGAAAGTCTTTAATTCCTTTTCTCCTTTTGAATGATAATTCTGTAAGGTCTTATGTAGATTTCTAGGTTGCTTCTTAAGACTTTAAATGTTTTTCTACAGTCTTCTTTCTTGTTTCATTTCTGAGGAAAATGCAGATGTTATCCTTACTTTCCTTCCTCTGTAGATAAGGTGCTTTATTCCTCTTCTTTTAGAATTTTTCCTTATCTTTTAGTTTCTATAGTTGGAAGAAGATATGACTAAACATAGGATTTTGTTTGTCTGGGGGTTTATTTTTCATTAATCTTGCTTTATGTCTTCTGAGCTTCAAAATCTATGGTTTGGCATCTGATGTTAATTTGGGGAAAATCCTCAGTCATGATTTTTCCAAATAATGCTTCTGCTTATGTCTTCTCCTTCTGTTTTTCCTATTGTGTCTACATTACTCATTTTGTAATTATTTCAGTATCCTTGAATATTCTGCTCTTTTTTTTTAGGTCTTTATTTTCTTTGTGTTTTCATTTTTGAGGATTTTATTAATCACTCCTTTAGCATGAAGATTCTTTCCTGAATCAGGTTCAGTTTACAAAAAAATTGTTAATTTCTGTTACTTTTTTTTTCATCTCTAACATTTTTTATTCTTGGATTTCTCTCTCTCTATTTACATTGTCCATCTGTTTTTTCATGATGCCTACTTTATCCATTAAAACCCTTATCATATTAATCTTCATTGCTTTAAATTCCTGGTTTAATAATTCCAACATTCCTGCTATGTCTGATTCTACTAGTTGCTCTGTCCAGTTTGTATTTTTTTGCTTTTGATGTGGCTTGCAAGTTTTCGATAGGTGGATATGATGTCCTAGATAAAAAGAATATGATTTGAGGTGTTAAGGGGAGGCCTTGTGATTGGATAGCCCTGTGATTAGGTCTCCATCTTTCTCCAGTTAACTCCTGATTGAAACATGTGGCGATTTGTCTTCAATACTTGTAGAAACTAGTTGGGTTCCTGGAAGTAAACCTCACAGTATTGTGGGGATACTCTATGATGGATCTCCCTGGAGTTTTTAACTCTAAATGTGTAGACATACTACGTCTCTCAGCAATTGTAGTTAGGTTTTCCTTCTCCAAGGAATAATTCCCTCAGTGCTTTCTGTTCCTGAGTCTCTACTTTGATCATTCTCTACTCCCTGTATTCCCATCTATCTTCCTTAGGGCCTGAGACTTTCCTGGTGTCTTCCTCTCTCCTATGGACCCAAGATGAGTTGCTGATTTCTGAGCCAGTTCTATATTTTCTTTGTTGGTTAGAGTGACACCTTACAAGTTCCATAAAAGTGAAAATGGAACGTGGCAATCCTCATTATAGTTCTTAAGAACTTAACACTACAGTTGTTAAAAAAATATTTGTCCAAGTTCGTATTTAAATCACCCATCACATGCACATACACACACATAAATTCTGAATTTAGTTGATCATTGAAAGTTATGCCTATATTGTTCATTAAGAATCTATGGCATGGAATCAGTGCTTCATTTTATCCCACAGGAGCATGCACAATGTGCTGTGATAAGGATTCTCATGTAGTGACAGAAAATAACAGAAAAGAAAGAGTAGTTTGTAAAAAGCCCACTGACAGAACAGGAGGTTTTATGTCTACATGACCTTGGGAATACAGAAAGTGAGCATCTGGGGTACTGACAACTTCCTAATGTCAGTTGTTTGATTTTTGTGGTTTTCCCCCCTATATTTAATTGCCCTTTTTTTCCTTGTAACAAAAAACCTCTAACAAGATTATCCTGTCATTCCTACTTAAATATTCAATAGGCATCTTCATCTCATCCATTTGTTAATGGCTTTGTTGGTTTGAAGTTTCACTAACCCTTCTGTCCAGCTATTACTCCAAACATGAAATAAAGTACATATGTTAGAAGAAGCCTTCCTCTTTATCTGAAATCTTAAGTGACTAATTTCTCACTAAATTCTTCTGCCATTTCTGTAGGTAGTATATGGTTAACACTTTAATTCTGCTACTTCATTTTCACAATTTTGTCTCTCAGTATTCATTCTCCAAAACCTAATGGTAATCTCTCAATGATAGCTGCTAAATTTTAGGCATATATGTATATCAATGTCAATAGCCACGTTTGATGCTTCATAAGATGTAGCTAGCTATGAGAATAATAAGGAACAATGCAACAATAAGGAAAAGTTGTAAGGGTCTCAAGTGACCTTGTGGCAATATTTCTCAAAATGTGATTTGCACAGGACCTGTATTAGGAACTCCTTGAAACATATTAAAAGTCAGGCATCCTGCTTTCTTCACAGACTTTTAAAAGCAGAATATCAGAAGGAGTAATGTGGGATCTATAATTTTAACAAGCACTTCTTTGCAATTCATATGAGCTCACTACTTCATTGACTGACAAGTTAACCGCAGAATTGTACAACTGGCAAAAGTCATAATGTTTGCCTAACTGAACTCACAAAAATCAAGATAAAAATGGTGACTGTACATTCACTGTATTGATGAAGTATACAAGGACTAAATTGTGGTCATATGGGACTTCCACATAGCTGACATCATGCTATGCAGTATTTTATTCCACCTTCATTAGAAACAAAAGCTACAACTACATCTATCATGCAAAAAATGTTATGCCCTAACTTACAATGAAGAACACATTATGTTCAAATAAATTTATGGAAGATGATGTAGAAAAATTTTGAAAAAAGAAAAATACATTGGTTTCCAATATCTGATATTGGAAACACTGGGCTGAATATAATGTTTTAGAGAGTGTATGACTTCAACGAAACAACAAAACAAATTTCTCATTAACTTCTTTACCAAACACAGCTAACAGATTCACAGGTTTTCACCTCAGCAACCCCATTTCAAAATATTTTGCCTGTTGTTATGTGGCATTCTCACTCATCAGCTACAGATAAATCAGTTTCTTCAATTAGAGATGGTGCTGTACATCAACTGACAAGGGAACAAAGAAAGAGTGAAAACAAATTCACCAGCCGAAGAAAGTGGCAGATGATGGGCTCAGAAGGAGGTCAGTTACACCTGGCCATTAAGTTGGACAATTAACCTATACTGCTTAAATTTTCCATTTTTACATGAACCCCAGTAAACATGCACCAATCACTCTCTCTCTGAATTGTCAAGGCAGATGTTGGTATAAAACTTGGTTGGCAGGTATTAAAAAATAAACAAATGCTGAATTATCCACCAACTAATTGCAGGAGTTGCCTGGAGCAGAGGTCAGCTCTGAGTGACCAACCATAAATTCACACAGTGTGTCATTTAAAAAAGAATACTGTCAACTCATTTCAAAGAAAAGTCCACGGTAAATACAAAACCCAAAGACAGTATTAAATATGGATAATTTATCATGCTGACAGAAGTGAAATTAAGAGATTTCATTATCCACACCCATTTAATTCACGGATGTCCCTACTGAAACCATTAGCAGGGTGATTGTAAATTTTTTTTTCCTACGTGTGCTTAATTTTCAGGAAGTTTAGCATCTGTGAAGCTGCTCATCTGATGGCCCCAGAGACTAAAGTCTATTTATTGGCAGAGGAGAGAGGCTAATATTATCACCTTTGCCTAAGTTTTTCTTCAGTCTGGAGGCTAGCAAACTGCAAGAGGGGTAGTTTATAAGAAACATTTGGATAAAGACGATTCTCATTTCTAAAGGATGCTTTGGGGACAGGGCATGATGAAATAGAAGAGATCAAAATTTGTATTTATTTCAAGATATTTACCCTGAGAAATACCTTTTTAAAAACCAACCGAAATCAAAGTTTGATATTTATTACTATAAATGTTGAAATTAGACTCCTAGGTTATGGGACAACAGGTGCATAACTCTTGGGCCAATGCCTGCTTTTGCTAAAGAGGCAAAAATTGTATGTTGGTTAAACCAAGGTTTATGTCATCAATTCTCAAGTTAGAATCCTGCTTCCAGCAGTAACCTTGGTTTATTCCAAGCTATTCCAAATTTCTGTGTCTTACATCCTTGTTCTCTAAGCTATGAAATAATAGCTACTACCTACATTGTAAGGTTTTTTTGACTCGTATTACCTGCTATTGCTTTTTTTGTGCAATAAAACCAACAGTTGCTTTACCGTAAAGTGAGTTTTATTTTTTGGGTTTTTTTGTGATCATCATGGAATAATTAACTAGAAATTAGTTCATTCTTCTTTTTGTTTGTTCGTTTCCTCAGTCTCATTTAAATCTCAATGAAAAGTTCATTTTGAGTGTGGAATTCCAAGTTTTCAATCCCTTTGGCCAATTCCCTTTTTTTCTCTAAGTATACGTGTAAGAAACCCAGCTCTTTTCACCACTTTCTGAGTTCATGGAATGAAGGCATCATGTGTGTCTGTGGAGGGTTACACAGAGTTACCACTGAATGTTTTCTGTTGCGTTTCCCATCCAGTGGGGCTGTGGAAATTTTATATTCCTTGCTGCTGATTATGCTGACACCTGCCTAACACTGATTCATTAGTCTTGTCTTGGTCCTTGTGTTCACAGGTGTCTGAATAGCTGATTTTGGGCAGGACCAGCTACGTAATTTGTAAAGTCAAGTGAAAAAAAAATGAGAACATGAGTCACTTGTTAAAAATTATTAAGACTTTCTAAGAAGTAACAGCAGAGCATCCATCTGAGGCCTTATGTAACTGCCTGGGTTCCATGACTATGAATCTGACTGTGATTTGAAGTATTTCACCTTTTTAATCAAATCTAGATGACTCATAATGCTATCTAGTGTTCATATTGTGTTTTACCAATAAAATTAGTTTTTTCTGGCATGTGGACATAGACTCTTGTTTATAATATTTTCAGAAGCATCATATTCAAAATAAATATCCTTATTTTTTATAAGCTGTAAATTTCTTTGATATTTTAAAGAATTTTCAAGAGTATTTCAGAAAGAGAAAATTTCAAAAAGGAAAGAATTAATATCTAAATACAAGTGCTTGGCTCAAATCTGAAAGATAGAAACACTGGTTCAATGATTGGGAGGAAGGAAAATTTAACAGGAAAAAAAAAGAGTGAGTGGGGAAATAAGTGATGTGTCTGGGACCCTACAAATTCTCCTATTATCATCCTTTGTTATATCCCATTAAAATTTTTCCATCAATCCAATGCTTTTATTACTTAATTCCATCTATTAAGACAATGTCTCAATTCTTTGATAACAGAAAAATCAAAATACTTTTGTGTGCCATTTCCTTAATTCTCTGCTTTTATTTTCTCCTTTAGTTTTATTGAGGAACTTCTACCTAAAAATAAATTTTAGAAAGATAACATCATTTCAGGGTATGATACTCAACCTGTGACAATATAATCCTTTCTAAGAAAATCGATTAAAATAGGACAGCACAGAACATTATGATGTAAAGTAAGAAAGCTAGATAAAATTCTAATCTTAATAAAAAAATGATACTAATGGTCTTAGATCTGTACATACTAATTCACTGAGCATTAATAATAAAGGCAGCACAGATACGGTTTTAAAACAAAGGCATAAAGATGTCTCTCAAATATCACTGCTCTACAATATGATAGCCTTTAAAAGAAATATGGTGTTTCTTGTTGGATATTTTGTCATCGAGGCTCAGAAGGAATGAGAAAGCTGGTCTTGTGAATGTAATTCAGTCAAGAGGGAATATCTGCAGCAGTGGATGAGGAGGAGAGCAGTGGGTACCAGGCTTTACAAAGGCAGATTTAAAAATCCTTAAAATTGTTCCTTTAGCCTTAGTTGAAAATTAGAATAATCTGAGTTTGTTTGTTTGACGTATTTATAAAACCTTTCCCTGGAGGGTATGATTATATTAGCTTTTGTATGACCAGGTAAATGTGAGTATACATATATGTGTATGGGGTGTGTTCACATATTTTTTTGCCTTACTAAATGAAAATCAAGAAGGAAACTGCAGAATTGTTTTCAAAATGGGGAGAGTGAAAACATGGAGAAAGTCAAAATCTGGGATGGAGAGTGTCTAAGAAAACACTCGGAGTTTTAAAACCTAAATGTTTTATATTCTTAAGAAATAAAATTCAATGAAAAATAAAAATAAGCAAATATTAAAAGTAAAAGTAAATAGAAGCTAGTTAGCACCAAATCCACCTTAAGAGGCTATAGTAAAAACAAAAAGAAATACTAAGACATCTGTAATTTACATAATACATTTAATTTATAACCTTGATATTGTTTAATAATTCTTAAACTTTCTCATTTATACAACAAAATAAGTATAATTATGTTTCTAATAACCAGAGTTGATTCTACAGGTGAAGAGCTATACAAATATGGAATTAAAGAATGAGAAAGTGCTCTGTGGCCTTGGATTTGACATGGCATTCTTAACATGGCATATGGTTAGTTAGACTCCCCATACGTCTAGTCACAAAAAATATCTAGAAGAAATATAATCACAGTAGCCAAGAACACATATTCTACCCAGATCAGGTTTCTAATCACCACTAAAGGGACCAGAACTCCTTGGAATATTAGTTCAATTAGGAACAATTTCTTTTGCCAAAAAGCAAGGGTAATCGTCAAGAAAGAGACATGGTAAAATGTTAAAAAATTGATATCTGGGTGAAAGGTATACAGGTATTTATATTATTTCTTTTTTCTGTAACAAAAATATTCAAATGTGTTCACAAAAATCATATATGAAACTGGTAAAAATAAATGTATAATCATGAAGGAAAAACTGACATTTTGATGGTACTTTAAATGATCACACATAACTTAACAAAGGTTGCGATCAAAATAACAAATATATTTAAAGGCTCTTACCAATCTGAAAAGGTAAACATCCATGAAGAAAACTAGCCTATGAAAATGAATAGAAACAAGTTTTAAGTAACACTGTTTCTCATTTAATGCAGAAAAATTCAACTCTACCAATAATAAAAGATGACATTATAATACCCATAAGAAATTCCATGAATTTATTCTTGTATAAAACCTCCTTCCCAAAAAAAACGTTGACAAATACTTATCTAAAGCCATAGTAATGCATATATATATATATATATATATATATTTAGCTTATACATGAATGTCAAAATTGCATTCAAGAATTAATCATGGGAAATTAAAAATACCCTTAAGAGGTAAGCATCACAATGTTGATGACAGCAAGGTCTATAATTGTGACAAGTTAAAAATAGCTTAAGTGGCAAAAAAGATTATAAATCAGTTAGAATAAGTTCATTTCAATCTAAAAAATAAAAAAGTGAAATATGTATGTATATAAATATAGAAGGAAATTTAATATTTTATATATATATCTTCATGAGATGAAGGTGTTTTTACTATTGTTTTATATATTCTAATTTTGTATAAAAATTAATATATATTATCTATTTGAAAAATATATAAAAAGAGAGAGGTTTATAAAAATAATTGAGATGTCTACAAAGGGAAACTTATAATAACTGAGAATTCAAAATATTATTCAAATGAAATAAAGGAGCATTTCCAGAAGTGTTACCAGGTAGTTTTAAGGACAGTGTCAGGGATCAAGTCATTATGAGTTTGTTCAACAAATGTTTTTGAGAGCAGCTGGACAGTCTACTGCAGCTGAATCTCCAGAAGAGGCAGAGCGAGAGTGGATGGAGGCAGAAAAGGCGAGAGTGGAAACAAAGGGAGAGACTCAAAGACAGGACAAAACCATAGAAACTTGGGACACATTGTAGGGGAGCCCACCATCGGTGAGCAAATAGGATTTCCAGGAATACGAGACCCTTGAGACATTAAATCCAGCTGCTCTATGAAGTTGCTGCCTTATAAAAAGGTCTGGTGAACTAGCTACAGGGCATCTGTGGTCATTAAATCTTAAAAAGAAAAATGCTCTATAGCTCAATGAACTACTTGTTCAATGAACTGATTTTCTGGTAATTTGACTGGCTCCTTTCATATCATGACTATTTATTAAAGTAAGAAAACCTCCAAATAAATTCTAATTATTAATATCATTACTAGTCTATTTTAAATTATAAGATGTATATTATAGATACCATATAAGGTATACTACCTTGGGATTATTTATGGTATTTTAAAATGCTTATTTTATAACAGACAACTCAGAGGTATGCTTTTATTTATATTAGAACATTAGAATTCTCACCAAAACCCTGTGAAGTGCAATTATAAGTTTCACTTTACAATGTAATAAACCTAAACTCATTAATCCAATGAGCTTAGACATGATATCAAAAAGTCTCTGAAACTGTGCCTGATTTCCATGCCATTTTAAAAGGTTGCTGCATTTTTTTAATTGCGATATAATTGATAAACATCATTTATTGTTTCAGGTGTACAACATAATGCTTGATATTTGAAATAATCACAGAAAGTCTAGATAATATTCATCACCACACATAGAAAATAACGTAGTTTATATTTGAGAGTTGTTAGAAGGTTTTTGCTTTTATCTGCTTGTGCTTTTATTCTTTTATACTTTTTTATTCTGAGCTCATAGAAATTGATGACAGTAGCTTATATTTATTAGAATGAGTTTGAACAGCTTTTGATATCATACTGTAAAAGAGACATAAGAATTATCTACATGTTTGACAAAATTATTTCACGTGTAGGATGAAGTTTCACGTCACTAAAGATTCCAGAGAAGATTACTATCAGGGTTCTTCTCAGGTTTTATTATGTCTCCCCTCCATTCCACTGGGGAGGATTAACTATGGCAGGCAGAACTGAAGAGTGTGATAACTGACTCCACTTCATCTCTCCATTGTGTTGACCATTCTAATACTTTTAAGACATAGGTAGCTTTGCTATTCTACACTGAATTCCAATTCCTGACTCTTAAACCAGAGTCAGAGACTCAGTAGTACTTTAGAAATGACCCAGATGTAAGTTCCAATTTCTATAGATAATGGTTTCACTCTTATTTGTTCCAGATCACTCAATACTGTGCTTTACCCCTTTTTCTGACCTTCCAGGACCCCAAGGAGCATTTTATTGTTCATCTTATCACTGTAAATAAAACAGCCTCATACAGATTCCCAATTACATGCTAGCTACTGAGATAATTTTAGGACAGGGAAAAATAGTGATATTCTGCCAATATGCAACTGCATTTTCACTCACAGTAGCTTCCCCTGGATAATCTCGACTTCAGGAGTATATTCTGTGTTTAAATTTTGGATTATATTCACTTTCTCCCCTGTAGAGAACATTTAACTTTCTATGAATATAGTATATGATTTATCAGTTTTTGAAAAATCTGACTCTTACACATAGGGAGGGCCTGAAAAAGAATATTCCCCACAATTCCTATAATTTAAGAGGTCCTAGAAAAAAATGAAAGTAAGAGTTTGATGATACTGATAGGCAACATTTACAGGCAAGTATCAGCTCATTTTAAACTAAATCTGAAAATTTTACATGTGGTAATATAGATCATCTTTTTTATCTACATTTTGCTGGTGGTTTTTCATGCATTAATAAAGAATTCAGACATAGCTTTTACACATGACTAGAAAGCTCTCGTGACACTCATTCTAGGAAAGATCAATATGCTAATGACACAACCCAGTTCCTCAGAATGTCTTTAGATTAATTCAGAGCTATAGGAATCAAGTGACTTCTACTGGACATCTAGAATCCTGGAACACATTTAATTTCTTAGGAACCAGGAATTCATCCTTTTCACAGGTCCTACTTGTCCTTGGGTACTAGAAGGCTTTCTTTAATGACTCTACTTAGTACGGGGAATTATTCATATCTATTAATAGTCATTATTCAATCCATCATTTAGAAGCCAACAACCAAAGTAAAGCCAAATTTTATACCAAAATAAAATCAACCAAATAAGCAATAAATAGAAACAGAAGGTAATCAAATCTGTCTGTGTCACATCTTATTTTGTCAAAGGCAACTTGAATCATTTGTAGATTCCCTGCATACCTCTATTTCAGATAATGGAGATGATGAGGTATTTAAATTTCTTTATTGATGATTAAAGATTCATATTCTTTATCTTTCTTTAGGGATATGCTATAGTTCAAGGATGATTGTCTTTGGTACATAATGTAGGTAAGTTCATTTGTCCTGGTAGCTGGCAAATGTTTTGCTTCTGTTTGCATGGCTTCTTTATTCTTCTCTTTTGTCTTATCTGTTTTCTTGTATTCTGTTGTGTAACATAATTTGATGTTCTATTTCTTTTAGTTTACAAAAAGAAGTAAGGGATGACTTTTCAAAATAAAAACATTTTAAGTGAAGATTCCTGGTAAGAAAAGTAAGGTGGTGTCAGGTCTCTGAGAAACAGTCTACATCTAACTATGCAAAAGTGACTTTCTTTAGTACATCTGGTTCAATTCAATAATACAGTTTTGAGCCCTGTGTACATCCTGATCCTCTGTAGAAAAACATTTCATATTATTACCTGGTGCTGCTGTAGGAATCAGATTGCTTATAAACTAGTAAACATTTTGATCTCCAGCCTACATGATTAATTTTTAACTTTTATGTTTTCTCATAAGACAAACCGTCTGGAGATTTTCAGTCAATAGCAATAATTAGGTTTTCTTTCTAATAAAAATAATCAGTGAACCATTACCCTTTCTTGATTGTGGAATGGATTGGCACAAGAGGTAACATCTTTCAACAAAAGTTTGTGGTGAGCTATTAGTTGAATAGCTAAACTATATATTAGACATATGATATGCTGGCTAAAATTAGAAAATAAACACATTTGAACATTCTTAGTACAACTTTTATTCACAGATTATAATCTTAATAATGTAACTGAAGGAAAGAAGACTTACTTGATTTTTTTTTAATGGATTCTCCTTACTATTTCAGCACAGGTTACATTTACTATAACTGAATGCTTTCCTAATCAGAGTTAGAAAACACAAACAAAAACCGGTATATATACCTTGTAGCCTGGGCTGGGGTGAGGCAGGAAAGTGGGGTGAAGGAAAGAAGAAGCTCCAAGAATTACCCAAGAGATAACAGGGTGAAAATCTTACTTCAGGCTCTTTTAGCTTAAATTCTTGGTGGGGAGCCAGTGGGCATCCTTGGAAAATTCTCCAAACTCCAGGGATTCTGCTCTTCTTATCAATTCAATGTGATGTTACACCACAGTGGGTTGATTCTAGAGAAAGTTTTCACAGCAGTTGGAATAATTACAAGAATAATGATTGATTTGGGCAAAAGAATGAATTGCCTGAAAATATTGAATAATGAATGTCATGAGTAGCTTCCTAGTTTAAGATATCTTCTCCCTGGTGTCAGAATGATTGCTTTCTTTGTGGTACCTAAACTGCATAAGAGCAACTCTCCATTTACTTGCAGTGGCATTAAATCCTCTATTTCTACTCATTGTAAAAGCTCCATTTTCCCAGCTTTCCAACTTGCAGTCAGAAGCATGCAATTAGAAATAGAAAGGTGGGGCCAGCAACTTGCTGAACTACTCTGTGAAACAATATGTCAACATCTAGGTCTTTACTGCCTTTTAAGAAAAGTTACTACTTTTCTTGTGAGTGTTGATCATCCATGGTTCATCCAGATGGCCCTCGTACCACTCTTGCTGCCCTCCATTTACCACTACCTTAAAAGACACGCTGATGTTTATGAACACATTAAATCACATGTGATCTATTTACCTACCCGGATAAGTTCCATTACAGCATCAATTTCATATCAGTCACGAATCTCTTTCTGAAAAGTTGCCAGAATGTAAGCATTCTCAGTTAAACCTGCTAAGGGCAGGTAAGTAGTTGAAATTACCCAAATATATTCAAATTTGGTAAGAAAATATAATGTTTTGAAATTAAAATTAAACTATAATCATCAATCTGAAATTGTTTTCCTTTATAAGGAAATCAAAATTTTTAACTTATGTTTTTACAATGGAGAAAGTAAGTATGATTCATAATGAAGTATTTGTATACAGAGAATATGTAAATATTATCTCTATATGCATATGCATATAATGTGGTTTCAAGGCATAATCTTTTTTTACCCTGTAACAACTTTTTCATTTTGTTGTAGATGGTTTAAATTATGTATATCATATATACTAGTAGGCCTTTTACTTTTTACATTGTCAGTTTTGGGGGTTTTTTTTGGTTTTTTACTTGAATTTTATTTTATTATTTTATATGTGCAAATTATACCTATAATATTCAATACTCAAATTTATGGTGTGTGAGGTGTTGATTGGACCAAATTGAGACATGCTCTGAGTCTAAGACTGATGCCTCATTTCATATACTTAGTATGATAGATGATAAGATTTTAGTAGTTAATAATTATTTATATTGATTATATGTTGAAATAGTGTATATATTAGATAGAATAAGCATTGTAAGATTAGTGATTTTTTCATTCTACTTCATTTAATATGACTCAGAAAATTTTAACTATGAATTCCTCATCATGTGGATGGTGCATACCCTCACTCTTGTTTTCTGTGTACTATAATATATTAGGCTTCATAAATAGAGTGTTTTAAACATGTATTTGTAAAAGCCCTAAGAGCATATGTCTAATATACTACACTATAGATAACTTTAGAAATAGAAATTAAAAGTCTACAATGTAGAATAACGTGTTTTTTTCAAGCATGCAAAGTTTTTGTAAAGAAATAAAAGAGTTCAGGAAAGAAGGGAGGGAGGAAGGGAAGGAGGGAGAAAAATACAGGTTGATCAAAACACACACAAAAAAACATTATTATATGAGAATACATGAAGTGCCAAAGAAGAGAAAATTACTTAACAGATTTAATAAAGTATAGATAAAGCAAATTATAATAACCTACATGAAGATTTTGCCCTTAGGCTTCACCCATCTTAATTTACACAAAACCCCTGTGCCTTGTATCTTGAACTACTCCTTAGTATCTTATTCTTGCTTCTACTCAAAGGACAGTCTGAAATAAAGGTTCGCATGTCAGTGGTTGAGGGAAAAGGCCTGCAGATTAACAGGAGTGAAAGGGAAGGAAGGAAAGTCAGTTCAAAAAAAGTCATCATACTGAACTTAAGTTCTAGGACCTTTGTGGAATCTTATGAATGTATCTCAGAACTGTCTGCAGCAGGGGCAAAGGGGGAAGACACACATTTCTCATTGTTTGCTTACCCCATAGATCAGAAATCGATGCACAATCATTGCGCACTCTCAGCCTTCATTGGTCCAGAACCTGGCTGTGGGTCTGGGTTTTGTTTGCACACAGGCAGAGCAGTGGTTGCCCTGAATAGGGTGCAGGAGAAACCTGGGGGCCTGAGTGAGAAGTTGACTTTGCAAAGTTCCATTAACATTCTTTTAAAACTGTTGCTGCAACAGTGACTAGAAAAAGAGATGAAGCCAAAGGATTTTGGAATGTTGTAAAAGAGGGTTGAAAAAGATAAATCCTTATAAATTCCTTTTTTCTTACTCTAAAATGGGGATGAGACTAGTCTCCTCCATATACCATTGTTATGAGGATTCACTGAGATGGTGATTGTAAAGCATGTATCCACTGTCTAGTGCTAAGACCTTGTCCAATATGTCTTAGCTTTCCATTTATCAGGATAAGCTACTCTATGCTGCAGAACAAATGATATCAAATTTTAATAACTTCATAAAAGTTGTTTTTTCTCTTTTTGTTCATAGTGATTTGGAAAGAGGAATCTGGTCATTGGAGTCACCCAGGTGGCCTTATCATCCCGAAGATGAGACTGACAAATAAAAGGAAAGATGAGACAGAAGACAGATTTCAGAGGGATTAAAAAAAGGAAAGTTTTACTTGATAATTTCATCTATGTTGAAAGAAGCTCAGAGAATGAAACGATCTCTGTCTTCCTCCATGTTTGTATTTAAAAGACCCTGAATTTCCATTTTGGCAAGGACTTGAAGGGCTGGGCATTCATATCGTGAACATAATTTGACTCAATCATGAGGAAAAATAAGGATAAATTAAATATTTCACAGATAGGAATTGGTGGTGGTTTAGAAACATTACAGAGGTCAAACTCATGAAAGTTTAGAAAAAGGGGAAGAGGTTGCTTGGCAAAGAACAGAAGGACAGAGTCAGAAGGAATACACTGCGGGGTCCTTTCTCTGTTGTTCAAAAAAGATACTAGCAAACCCCAGGACTTCTGCTGGTATCTTGTTTTCCAGAGGCCCCTCCTGCTGTGCTAATGAGGTGAAAAGTGACCTGCCTGCTCATTTGCTGGCTCCTTACTCAGTAATGGCGTGACATGCTGAAAAGCTGACTGTATGTGCTGTGTTAGAGATTAGACACATCATGCAGTACCTACCAGATGCTTTTAGGGGCTTTGAAAGAGCCAGTCTAAAGTTTCAAAACTGCATATGGTTTTCATCTGAAATGCTGAAGGAGTAACATGGCTCCTGTTCATTGCACATTCTTTCACATATGGTTTCTTCATTCCAGTGTGTCACAAGCTAGTTGCCTACAAATTACTCGTTTGCCATCCCGATCAATAATTATGAGCTATGAAGTGGCCTCAAGTGTCCAATTTCCTCTGATGATATATCTTGCACTCTGATACTTCTGTAAGAAAGCGTCTTTCTTTGGATGGCATTAATGTCACCTTTTAAGGTTAGGCTTGCAAACTCAGGTCTCCCGGGGCTCTTTATTTCTTTTTGTCACCAGATGAAGGGCAGGGCGTCTCTTTGGTTATGGCTCTGAGGTCAGTCCAGACAGCATATTTGTGTGCCTGTGAGTCTGTGTTTGCCTGTGGAGGGTAGGAGAGGAAGGGGAGGTATTTACCTAGAAGTGAGAACAGTTTTTGATAAATTATATGTGAAAAGTGTATAATAGGTAAGGTTAGTATAAAACAAACAAAATGTTTGCTTGAACATACAAAAATAGAGCTACTGAGCACAGTTCTCACAAGCTTTCTCTTTTTGGTCAGAAGTGAAAGCGCTAACAGTCTTCTGTATCACAAAGGCAGTGGCTTAACAAGGATTCCTGGGGAAATGTGAAGAGAAGGTCAAGTCATTTCGTAGTCTAGGAAAAAAGAAAAAAGAAAGATTACCCTTATGTAACAGAAGTAACAGCAAAAGAAGCACCGTTAAGCTTCCTTCAGGTGATAGAACTTCCTAAACAGGAATAAATAGAATAAAGACTGGAAAAATAATATGCCGCTTACTAGTGGGAGGTCAGAGTAGTGTGCTAGCATTAAAAAGAATTTTCTTAAAGACATAGCATCAATTAAATTTAGAGAATAAGAGACCTGGTCTTGGAGTATAGACAGATGCAAGCCCTCACATTTCTTGAATGGAAGTTATTTTGTCTTCCTGTCTTTTTATAAATTATATATTTTGAGGCATAAACTCTGCTGTCATCTAGAGAGGGAATATGAAATTTCTAAAGGTTGGTTGTGTAGAGACTGGATCTAATGATCTGTCTAGGATTGTCTGAAGAAAGAAAGAATGAAGAGGGTTTTACAGGAGGTAAAAGGAAAGGATATATGGACTCCAAAACCTTAAACACTCTGAAAGGAGATCATTCCCCTAGACCAGAATAACATAGCAGAAATTTGACATAAAGTGAGGAGAGGAGAAAGGACAAACAGAGATTATCTGCAATTTATCTAATCTCCCTAAATCAAAAAAAAAAAAAAAAAAAAGGAAAAGAAAGGGACATTTAGAGCACTATAGTGCTTTGTTTTGCAATGATCGAAATCAAGATCTTCAAGATAGAATTTAATCTTATCACAAAACTTTACGAACTGTGGATTCATAAGCAGGAGCAATTGTTTCAAAGCTCTTGGTCCTACGAAACACCCTTCTTCCCATCTCAGATCATTCACTTGTCTCAGGTGCTTTAGTCCCTCCATAACATTTAGTAAAATGATAAAAACTTTTTTCATTAGAATAGAATTTTTCTTTTGTTGCAGCTGGCTTCCACATGATGAAGCTGAATGGATTAGAAAATGCTCTGCTCTTGTCAGCAATCTGTCTATGCAAATCAAAAGGAGAGAGAGGAACTGGGAAATAAGCCCTGCACTCACTCGAAGAAAAGATATTTATTGTGTCTTGACTCCTAGAACTCAACCTTTGTGTCGTAGTCTTAACAGACCTCATGAGAACCGTTGCTACTGTGCTTTGAAACAAGAAGGGAGCTAAGCCTGTGTCCACAGCTAACTGATCTCTGGAGTAGCACCTCTGCTAGATCCCAGACAAACTGACCTTCTTTGATCAGTAGTCAGATTCTGTTTTGCAGAAGGTATGGCTGGAAATATATATATGGTGATATATGTGTGTATATACGCAATGCATATATACAGATATTCACACACACATACACACACATACATACACACATACACACATACCGTCACACTTTCAGGAAACTCACATGCTCAAGAAAAGGGTTAAAAAATATCATGTACCTATACTCTAGAAATGAGAGAACATACACTTCTTAAGGTTCTAAGAGCTTTTAGTATGGTTAGTGAAACCAGAGAAAGACAAACATAAAAATTAATGATATGAAAATTAAAATTATTATATTCATGACATGTGGCTCTTCTGAAAGGAGCAGGATGTCTCATGGAAGGCAGACATTCATTGTAACATAAACCTACCAAGAAGACACCTTCTTGGGGAAATATCTCCTTGCTACAAACCAGAAAAGGTTGGCAGGTGAGTAGGCAATACTAGCCAAGAACATCAAGTAAGACAATAAAGGGAAGTAAGTACATATGGGTCATATTTTACTATGTGGGTTAGTAGAGGCACTTTAGGCTGTGAGAACATGTGGACATTTTCATAATCTTTTTGGAGGTTTTGTTGTATTTTTTCCAGGCCTAATATTGTGCAACCTGCCAAAAGAACTGTCAAACCATTACTAAGGACCTGGCTGAAAAGTCAAATAAAATTTTAAAACAATGTTTACAAACATATGCATTTGAACATGGTCTTTCTATGAATTATAAAATTTAGTATAAATACTTAAGTATATATCATCATGTAACCAACTAAAAAGGAATTTCCATCTAGGAAAATTTCAGAAATATTCCACAGTATAAGGAATTTAATAATATTACTTTAATAGGACTATATATAGATGATGTGCACATATGCACACCCTCAAGGCTAAATAAAATCTCATGTCTCCTATTAAGTTTCATTATCTGTAATCATCTAATGCAATCTGTGGACAGTATAAATCTTTAAAAAATGAAAAAGATTGGAACTTATGGAAAGCTGTAGTTCTTATGATTAGAGTCATTGAACTCCTCTATACAAAATCCTCAAGATGGGATTTTACCTTGTCATAGAGATGTGTGAATCTATAGGTCCATAAAAACAGTTGTTTCAGAGTCATGTTTCTGAGAAGTGTCCTCTTTCCCACCTCTGATCATCCACTTGACTCAGGAGCATTAATCTGTGCATTACATGATAAACAACTTCATTCATTGTAGCAGAATCTTCTCTTTACAGGGTTCAGTTCATACTGGCCTAAAATACAACACCTGGGTGAATATTTTAAACTGAAGAACTCTGAGAAAACAACAGAAGCAGGAAGATCACTCCAACCTCATCACATCTTACTCTTCTTCCCTATAAAGGGGTCATACACTCAAGCGAGAGGTACCCACCCTACACCCAGAACTAAGGTGCAGCATTATTTCTGAAGCCATAAGCCAAGGAAAAGAATCCCTACAAACAAGTCTTGCAAATTCCTCCAGTTTACTAGAGTTAACTCAGCCTCCTTAACTTATATTCTTCCATGACAGTGTACTCTTTATCAAACCTAGCATAAAGTGCTCACAGCTAATTGTTTGTTTGGATCATCTTTTCCTTATATATTAAATTTATAAGTTTTTTCTCCTGTTATCTACATAAGTTTAATTTTCTGACCCAGTCAAGCATCCTAAGAAAGTGAAAGAAAACTTTTTCCTTCCCTAAAGATAGATCTGGTTTCCCAAGAGAACACATGATAAAGGAAAATGAATTGAAAAAGTTCGGGTCTCAGCATCGCCTGTGAGAGCAAACGGACTGGATGAAATAAAGCTTAAGGATTTTTTTGCAGATTTTATATTCTAATTCATTTTCTTAAATATGTGTTTTGACAATTTATTAAATACATTTTAATCTTTCTACAATTGGGAATTCACATTTTGGGGGATTATTTTTACCTAAAGTTCATGTTTTTCAGTTAATAGTATCAAAACAGAATTACTTCTTTATTTTCAATTTGTCTCTACTATGGTCCCACTTTGCAAAATGCAATGGTGATATGTTAATTATACGATTCATGGAAGGAATTCAGGAAGATTCATCAAGATTAAACTTGACAGGTGCAATTTAATAAGTTAGAGGAGGGGAACTGGCTATCACAACATTGGTTCAAGGCATTCTAACAGACCAGATATCGGGGACATTTTTCTTTCATCTATTGATACCTAAGCTGAATTTGCAAAGTGTGCTTTTGCAAAACATAAATTTGCTTATGTAAATGAATATTCTATATGCAACGTGCAGGCAGAAACTTCCATTTAAGCATGAAATTCCTTTTTTTTATGTAAAGAGACATTTTTTGAGCACAAACACAGGAATTAAAGTTAGAGCACCTGAACGTAGTAAGAAGGTCAACAATTAGCTGATAGGAAAAAAAAAGTGCTATAATTTTCCGCTTAGATGCTAAAATAGTTGCAGATTGGTCTTGATTTTAGTTTTAAATAATTTTATTTTAGTTTTAAATTATTGATTTAGTTTTAAATTAAATGAAGACCTTAATCACTTAGGAATTTCTTTAATACCCCACCTAGATAGACTCATATTTATACAAGATCTGATACTAGTTAAGACAATCTTTCCAACTCACACTAATTTCTTTCGTACTACTTCGTGTGACTATATATTTCGTGTAATATCCTTACTCCTTCCTCTGTTTCATCTGTAAATTATCTAGGGTATCACTATTTAAGAATGTAGTCCATAATGAAAAGAAGTTTTTGCTTCTTTTGAGACATACTCAATTTGATTTTGATGAGTGAACTTATTTTTTCCAATAATATTCAAGATTTTTGATTTTCTGCTGTACCATCACTAATTTCAAGTGTATCCATCAATTGCTAGTACCTATGATCTTCATTTTTCAGAGCATTTCTTCTTAACATATTAACTTTTTTATTTTAATATGCACATTGTGTTTTAAAAATGTCTCAGATATTGGGGGAGAGCTTTTGCTAAAATGGAGCAAGAGCTGCTTTCTATTACACTTATTGTATTAGCAAGTTCCATATCTCCATATTACCTGATTTACCTGATATGTAGAGAGCGGAGGCGGGGTGGGGGATAGAGGAGAGAGAGACTGAGCAGGTGCTTAGTGAAGATGTGGTATTCTACAGATCACACCGGCTTTGTGCAAACCACATTTAAAATACATACCACAACACATGGACCAGAACCCATAGGTCTTACTGTTGTTTGAAGCTGTGTCCCATTTCAAAGGCAGATCACTATTTATGAATTTCACTCTTCCTTAAATAAAGCTAAAACTAAAGCACCAATTCAATAGCTAGAAGTAGATGAGAGACAGTATCAAAAATATCAGGGAAGAAAATGGAAAAACCAGAGTTTGGGGTTTATTTTTAATTTTTACTATAAAAAAACTCCCAGAGTTCAAAATATTCACAAAATTCAAAAATATTCCCTAGAAACACTATGCCACATCAAAAGCATAGTTTATTTTAAGCATATTTCTGAGAGAATCACAAAAAATATCAATTTGAAAACTTTTAATAAGTATGTTCTTATAATCTACCACCCCTGACTTTATATATAAATTATTCTTTCAATTAAGATGATTACTATAAATGACTGTGATAATAACATTAGTCTTTTTATATAGTAATCAATGACTGATGATCAAAATGTAGGGCAGACAAGTAACTGGTCCCAGCATATTAAAGCCCATTATACATACACATCAAGGCATTATAGTTTTACTAGCCTTACCTCAAGGAATATTTTTTGACAAGCTTTTAGTGGTGTTCTAATTAGGGTGCACCTAACTCAATACGAGTTAACCCCTCCATTTTGGATGCACGTTGATATATCCTGGGATTTCCCAGTGGGGATGTATTTGCAAACCCTCTTCATTAGCATGCAGCCCAGTGGAAGAAACTAAAAAAGCCTGTGCATGAGAAGTGGAGGGACTGCTAGCACTGCACGCTGATGCATTAGAGGAAACTGGGAGTCCGGAAGGTGCTGGGAGCAAATGAGAAAAACACCCTAATGCTCACCCATTATTAACAGACAACAGATTTAATTTCAATGGGCAAACCTGACACAATTTCTCCTAACTTGTGATTTTCCTAATGGTTTGCAATTATTTTGCCCATCTAAAGAAATAATTAAATTAATGTTAACCTATGTCAAAAAAATGTTGTGTAAGAGAAACAGTTAACAGAAAAGTGGAGGACATGGATTTTAAGCTATTTCCCTAGCTATGAAGGGTGAGAGGTTTTTGCAATAAAACATGACAAGCATTTAATTGCACACGTACTAAGATGCATGCAGATTTCCTGAAGAAAAAGTACTTTTAAGGTTTACACGTGCATTCTCTGTACACTTAACTGGGATGAAAGCTTAGCCTTTCCACTCCACTACAATTCACCAGCATTAGCAAAGTCAACTAAAAGCATTTGGATGAAACTACCTTGAGAAACTTAAAATCCTCATTAGATTTAAAAAATGGAAAACATTAAGAGAAGTGTTGTTTCTTTTTTTTTTTTTTGACAATAGGGAGAAATTTTTATGCAGATCATTTTTAGAAGACCTTGTGAAAAAACAAGAGTTGAGTCCTTATTTCCTCAAATTTAACCGAGATGATAATGGTGACATTTTCCTGACTCTACTTGACTTTAAAGAATTTGGACTGCCAAATTCAAAATCTGCAACCCCGATAACATTCAAAGTTATCTAAAATATTTTATGCACAAGTAGTTTATTGGTGCCATTTTTAACATTTAATAATAAAGGATTACCTTGGACTAAAGTCTACTCTAACACAGTCAAACATTTTCACTGTTACAAGTCGCCTTGTTCAAGGAAGGATTGCTTTCTATTCTGCAATTAGGCATGCTAGGTTCCTCCTAGTAAAAGGGGTCCCACAAAGGCCATTCCATATTTCTAGAAGATGCTGCAGTTTCTACAGACATCAAGTACTTCTAATATTTACTTACAATTTGCACTGCCATTTACCAGTTTTTTAGAACATTTTTATGTGGTTGAATTATTTCATACTCGTTTTCTATGTTTTTCTTTCTATTCCAAATTTAAGGAATGTTAACTTGCCTGTTGACTTTACAGTTTCTTAACATGCTTCATTTAAATTAATTCAAACTCTACTTTTGGGGCCATCACATATGTTTAGAGGGAAGGAAGAAGCACTTTATTTAGTTGTTCATCCTACTTGCTCCTCATGGCACCAAGACATGAATTCGGTCCCTGAGATACACAGGACTGCGCCCCCTCATTCTCAGCCAAAGGTGACGGACCAAATTGCTGCTCTGTCTGAGCACTCTTCTTCATTGCTTTTTTTTAGGTTCCCATATGTGCAGTTTCACCATTCTCCTCTCTCTCTCTCTCTCTCTCTCTCTCTCTCTCTCTCTCTCTCTCTCTCTCTCTCTCTCACACACACACACACACACACACACACACACACACACACGCACACATATACACACACATATGAATACATTTCAATACACCCTGTTCTCCACCAATCCACCAAATCACCTCGTGGTCTTCACCATTGTCTAGGGGGCTCCACCACCACTTGCCCCCTCCACATCTTCTATCTTTTATTCTTTGTACACATTTAGGATTTTTCAGTCACAACTGACTTATATTCAACTCTGTTTTTTTTTAAGAGAAAGGAAAGCAAGCAGGAACGAAGGAAGTCAGGAAGCAGACACAGGAAGGACAAAAGAGGAAGAAGCAGCATTTCACTTATTTAGCTCTTCATTTTAGTTGTCTGTTTCCCCTCACCCCATATCACCCAGGCCAGGCATTCTTGGGCTTTATGTGGACAGAGCTCCAGGCTTAGGCTTACCATCTGAAACACCAGAGCACTAGCAACACAAATTTTACAAGGAAATATTGGTTCATGGAACTGTGAAGATGTCATGGCTGGATTCTTGGTCAACCAAGATTCTCAGGAATCAAATTTTTGCTTTTCGTTTTCCAAATGTGTGATCATGCTTTACTCTTTTTAAGCATGAGCAATCTGTAAAACGAATGACAGAGATAATCTTTCTTTTTCTAACTGTATTTTGTCTCATTTCACTTCATTTCATTTTAAAGGAAAGGTACAGGCAGGAATTAAGGCAAACAGCATGAGAGAGGTAGAAAAAGCACTTATTTTTATTTAGTTGCTCAAATCAGTTGTCCTGCGAGCAGTCCCCCTGACCCCCAGCCCTGGTCTTGAACCCTGGACCTTGGGATGTATGTGGGACTGTTCCCAGGGTATGCTAGACCACTAGGCTTTCAGTGTACACCCAGATGATCTCTTTTTATCTAGCTTTAGTAGAAGACACTGAAAAAGAGGTAATTATCAACTTTCTACTAATCATACCATCAATGAAACAAATCTCATTTCTCCATCCAAGTGCTGTGGCCCACAAGGCTGATTGAAAGGGTTCCTGAGAGAGGGCTACAAAAACCTAAAGAAAGACAGGCAGGCAGACAGATATGTAGAAAAACAGGGGCCAGGTGGCACTGCTCCCTGGTGGAAGGGCAGTGACCTCAACCTAGGCTCCTTGATGTAGTTTATAGGACTGGGTTACAATGAGAATACAATTATGCAAAACAAGGAAAGACCATAAACATTAGCTACTACCCCTTCTTCATCAGGATATCTAGCAGAAGCAATCTTTTGTTATCTGATCATGAGAGAACTTCTGCCTGGAGATAGTTCCCTTCTTTCCTGCAAGTACCTTAGTTTAGTTTTCATACCCTGATTTGAATGTTTACTATTAAATATATTATCTAAGAAAAAAAATACACTCTTGTTTGAGTCACAAGCAACATCATTAAATAAGATAAATAACTCCTTTGAAAGGAGTGCTGTGAATGTTAATGAGTACATTAGTTTCCTGTTGCTACCAAGACAAATAGCACAAATTTAATAGTTTGAAACAATGTGAAATTAGAGAGATCAGAAGTCTAGAATGCCGTTTCTGGGGTAAAATCAAGGTGTGAGCAGTGTAACATTTCTCCCTGAACCTCTAAGTGAGAATCTATTCCTAATCCTTTTCCTATCAGCATCTAGAGTCAGCCTGCCTTTTTGGGCTCCTGGCCCTATCTTCTCTCTTCAAAGTCAACAGGATAACATCCTCACATTTATCTCCTCTCTGACCATTATTCCTATCATCTTCTTGATTGGACTCTCCTGCCTCTTTCTTAAAAGAAGCCTTAAAATGGACACACATAGCTAATCCAAGAAAATCTTCCCATTTCAAGATTCTTAAACACACAGGCAATGAATGCTCTATTGTTAAATAAAGCAACATATTCATAAGTGCCAGGGATAAGAACTTGGACATCTTTGGGCCATTTTCCTTCCTACCACATTGGGCAAACCTGAAGGAATCCTTCTCCTGCTAGAAGAACAATACTCTCTGAATAGCAGACCCAGAAATGGGACGATCCTTGTTTCCTCCAAATTCTTATCTTGAAACTCTAACCCCAAATGAAATGTTATGAAGTGGTTCTCCGTCTTGGACTTTCCAACCTTCAGACTTGTGAGAAATAAGTTTCTGTTTTCAAGCTACCCCATCTATTATATGTGTTACAGTATCCTGAACTAAGACAGGACAGAATACTTAAGAAACAGAGACAGAAGAAATTCAACTGACCTCACACAGCTGTTTTGTAATGTTAATACCTGTCTGTGGTGGAGTAAAGTATCTGGCACTCTCAGTAGATAATCTATAAGGTGTCATTATTATCCATAAACTCTTAGTCTTCATGTATAATGAGTGACAAGAAAGAAAGAAAATAAGAAAGAAGGAAAGAAAGAAAGAAAGAAATTAGAAAGAAAGGAAGGAAGCTAAGGAGGGAGGGAAAAGAAAAGAAGGGAGGGAAGGAGAGGGAGGGAGAGAGAAAGGGAGGGATGAGTACAGAGAGAGATGCTAAGGTGTCTGCTACCAATTAGAGCTTTTTATCATCACTTTTGTCCTATTCATTCACCTCATTTTTCATAAGTGTCTATATTAATTTCTATTGTATAAATGAATACTAATAAGTAATTAATAAATGACTACTAAATGATTTCTAAATCTTTATCTCTTTCCCAGCTCTCACTACCACACTGTTCCCCATTTCTGCTGAATATTTTGCCTGAATGTCTCACTGGCATTCTTAAATCTGTATTTTCTAAGTCAAATTCATTATTTCCTTCTTATCACTTTCTCTTATGGACTCCTTCCTATGAATGATACCATCCTTGTCAGAGCTGGACACTGGAGTCATCTGTCTTTTCCCTCTTTTGCATAATTTCTAGTCAGTTGTAAAATTCAATACAGTCTGTTTCCTAACTGCATATAGCTGTCTTTTAGCTCTCCTTATCTCTCATTTGAACCACAGCAATAGAATTTTTTTTGGTTTCCTTATTGTCATCCTCGAACATTGCCCATAAGTATTTCTAAAATGAAATTTAGACTATCCTTTTCAGCATCTCAGAATTCTTCAAGTGCTCCCCAGTGCACTGAAAATTAAGCAATAATCTTTCATAGTTGCATAATAATGTTTTACAATTAACAGAGCACTTCATATCCATTATCGTATTTTTTTCATTACAGAAATAAGTTTGTAAAATATTTTCATTTTTATTATGAATGGGGAAACTCCTATGCATAGAGATGTAACTTTTGAAGAGATTTATTTGGTAAGTAAGTGACAGATTTGCTCTTATGCGTTGTACTTGAATCGCCTATTCTTTGAGACAGAGGAACTTTTCTCCTTTAACTACTCAATATCATCCATTGGGAGGGCCTATTGTACCTCCGATCTTACATGACATCATCACCATCCCTTAAACAAATTTACAACTTGAATCTCTCAATTTTGAATCATTATTATTTCTTTGTGAAATCCATTCCATCTCTGCCTTTTGTTATCTTATGTATTTCTCCAATTCTGTATGAAAGCCAGCAATATTGACTCAAATGCCCTTTCCCTTATGCTATCAGTCTGATTTTTGTGTGATTTTCTTTTTCTCATAAGCTTTTGAAATCGTGTATTCTCAAGTAGTTACTACAAATATAACCTTTCTTATGCCAGCCACTCAGAACACAAATGTTAATTTAACCTATTTCATTCCTACCCCATACCATGTTTAAAAGAGCACTAGAATGCTTATGCTTGTCTGACCTCAGCAGTCTGTCTTTAGCAGAAGAAAGATTAGTGATGTATTAAAGAAAAAATTTATTCTGCCACTTGTTAGAATGTTACAGCAAAATGGGTTTGGCCAGTGAAAAGCAGCAGCCTTCACACACTTGGGAAAAGTTGATAGGATTTTATTTAACTCCAGCAGGCGCTAGTGGAGTGGTCTCCAAAGACTGGCACGCTGAACAGGAGTAAGTCTCAGATTTTATAGGCAGGGGTTTCTAAGGTACACTAGAGTAAGGTGGAGGCAGGTCTCTGGAATTTTTCCATTACTGGTTTCTGTTTAGTGGGATCAGGGAAAGTCTGTTCGTGGTTTCCATAAGCAGAAGTTATTTACAGCTTGGGGCTTGAGCTGGTAAGTTAGTAAGTTCAGTGGAGGCTTATTTCCTGAGGCTTATTCCCTCCTCATCCTGAGGCTTATTCCCTGATGTTTATTACCTAATGCTTATTTCCTGAGGCTTATTTCTTCCTCAAGAACAGTTAGGAAAAAGTTTATTTATCAGGACAATTGCAATAGGTGTAAAAATTATAATAAGGGAGAGGGATCAGACTCAACTCCAAATACATCAAAGAGAGATGCAGTTTTATAGTCAACAATAAGGATAAAGAGGTAAATGAAAAATTTCTAAATGTAGCTATCAAGTCTAGGGAGAGACTCATTAACCTGAGTTAGCAAAAATTCTTGCTACACCTAGACTTAGGAATGTTAAAGACCAGGCTTCAGGGTAAGACTAGTTGAAAAGGGGCTCAGGAAAGCCTCCTTAAAGTTTGGACAAAAAGGGTGTCTTCATCATATGATTGGAAAGATGGAATAAAAATAATGATTCTCTTCCTCTATAAACAGTTACAATTCCTTTTGTTTCCCCTTATAAATTAAAGACTGATGATTTTTTAGTGAACTTCTTTTAATCTACTTGTTTTAGCTCATTTTAGGAGATAGTATCTGTTTTGAGGGACAACTTAAGCTCTTGAAAGAATCAGAGAATTCATAGTTGTATTCTATACTAGGTTTGCTAGGTGTTCTATGTATAATGTCCAGGAGTGTTTTTATTTTTATTTGTTTTTGAGAAGAAGGGAGAGGAGAGAGGGAGTTTGAGAGGGAGAGGAGAATGAAGCATTTTTATTTAGTTGGTTGTTTAATTTGAGTTTCACTCCCTGCCCCTCAAACCAGATCATGAATCCCAGATCCTTAGACATGGTTCACTCTCTCCAGCTCTCTCAGCTGCATGAGCAAGAAAGGTATGCCCCATACTTTTCTTGATATTAACTACACCTATTCAGCTAGAGTTTGACTTTCACAACTGAAGAATTCTCACACAGCATCTATCCCCAGTCACTTTTTCTGCATTGTTTTTGCAACCTTTCTTTGGACTCTTTCTATTTCAATTTTAGCAATCTCACACTGTGACAATTCAAGCTGTAAACATTTTTTCCAGATGGCAAAGCATCAAAATAGTTTCAAAGTTTGAGTTAATATCTTATATGTTCTTTTTAATATGACATATGCTAATGTTTGATATTTTAGTTGCATTCTTGATCAAGTCCAATTTTAGGCTTTTACCTTTAAACTGAGGTCTTATGTGATAGCTTGGAGTTAATAATTATAATACAGATTATTTTTTCATCTTCACTGCTTCCCCATGCAAAATGTCATCTGCCACTTATATCTGTACTCAGAATTTTGTGCAGACTATTACCTAGTCTATGTAGTAACTTAATTTAGCCTCATTTTCATGTCATAGTTCCTGTGTGTTAGTTATCTGAAGATTTTTGCATTCTTAAAATTTCAGAATGATATAGTTGGGAAATTAGTTTTGTTCTTTTCTATTTAAAACATCTTGCTTTCATTTTTTTTTTCATAGATTAAGTATGTACAGAAGCACAGATATCATTAAGATATTTTAAATATTAAAAACTTGCTATTTTAATTTTTTAAAGAAGTAGCATTCAGTTTACATCCTTTTGTGTTCCTTCTGAATTCTACTTTTGTCGTCTCTTTTCCAGAAGCAACCGCTTTATTAATGCAGTTGCTTTCCATGGGCTATTGATAGGCTGACCATATGTAAGATTTTAAATGGAACAATGCCAATTTTTCATATTTCCTACTGTCCTATCATTTTAATAGGTCAATTTTGTCCTATTTTTAATAAAATGGGGATGCCTTTAAGGCAAGACAAAAGGGGAAGTTGGGCTGCCCTGGACCCAGTCTGTTGAGGTGAACCAAAAATAGTTGCCCCTTTGCCCACATTAAATTGCCAACACTATTTGTGGCCATGGCTGCTACTGCTGTTCCGATTTCCTATGAGGAAATGAGAGTCATGTGGGAAGAGGAGTATCCCTACCCTATCCCCTGGGCACTTGTTTCTTGGAAAGGAGCAGATACCACAGAATGGTTCGTCACAGGTAAGAATTATTGGGGTTATTTCTGGTACTATGGGGGTTATCTCTAGCACTGTGGGGGTTATTTCTGGCACTGTGGAGGTTACTGGGCATTTCTGGCACTGGGATGGTCAAAGGAGCACGTATTTTAGGCAGTACATTTACAGTGGGGCTTATAGGAGTGCCAGGTTTGGTTTTTGCCTAAGGTACCAAAATTCCTTGCACCAGCCTTGGTCATTTGTAAAAAGTCCTGACAGATCACATGTCATTACCATGCAATGACCAATGGCCATTGAATAGCAATTATTTGTTGCTCATCTAGCTTCTCTGTTCCATCTGGGATTGCTCCACCTCTTCCCCACTCTTTAGTCACCAGCACATAGCCCCATTCTATTTTTGCCATTCCAATGTCCCATTTTTGTCTCATGAAAATATGTTCAATTTAGCTATTGAGAGTCTTGGGAAGTTAGCAATGTGCTATTTTTCTTGGCTAAGTTATCATTTCTGTAGACCAGACTTCTATATTCTTATGCTCAGCACACTTCTCCATAGTTTTCTAGGAAGACGATGAGCATTTTTAATTGTGGGCATATAATGCAGTTTGATTTTCATGCATCACATAATTTCACCTCTTATTTCAGTTTTCACATTATAATTAAACAACCATCTCCAGGGTATGCATATCTTAAAAAAATGAAATGTCATTCTGATTCAGCCTATGTGACAGCAGAGAACTTACCTCTCAATTATAATCAAGAGCAGGTCACATGCCAAGAGAATGACAGGAGAACAAAAGCTGTGAGTGTATTAGATTGTCACCAGATTTATCTTTTTTAAGCTAAATTAACTTTATGAATAATGATTTAAAATACCAAAAATATCCTTTTGCAATGTACTTTCAACAATTGGTCTGACCTCCATCAAGAGTAACAGGTATAGTAATAATGATTTCTATAAGAAAAGCAATTTGAAATTAAAAAAAGAAAAGGCTATATTATAATATTTATTGGTAGAAAAAATGAAATTACCAACAATATTCTTGAATCTTTAGAAATATAAAAATTGAAGTTAATCAATGTTTATCTTTTAGTTCTACATATTCCCTCCAAAGTTTACCAGCATAAATAAGAAAAACCCTGGGTGGGATACAGATGACTTTTATCTTTTCCCAGGGACAGATATTTACAGTAGGACAACTTATAAACTGCTGAAACTATTCGGGGAACCATTATAACATGGGAGATACTGTAAAAGTCTAGAAAAAAATTATACATGCTAGTAGTTTATTCGTTACTACTTAATAGTGATTATTAATAAAGTTATTACATACAGTCTAAAAAATATAGCCACCAAAGGCAACCTATTATATTAGCAAAACTAATTGCAATGTGTTAAATGCAAATATGGCACTGAGTACTCTATATCCTATTTTGGTTTTCAAAAGATAATTTAGTTTAAATCAAAAAATTTTTATGAAAACTTTGTTTTAATGGCACAGCCTGGTGGCTCACGCATTAAGCTTGTGACTAGGGCATGCATACACCAGCAAAATACAACCTCAGCTGGGGACTGAGGGGACAAATAAATGTTTTTTTTCCTTCTCACTGCCTGCCTGCCTTCATTTCTGTCTGCTTTCCAAAAAGAAAGAAAGAACTTTGTTTTAATGAAAGTACCCACTCTAAAGGAAAACTAGTTTTCAAATTGTCAGAATTGCTGCTATGATCCAGTATTGCATTTCCCAGAAAAAAATTCCCCACTCTACCTAAAAGCTTGTCAATAAGTTTTCTCTACTCACTTCACCTGGGTTATATAGGTAAAGTCTACAATCAACCAGATGAAGCCAATGGAAGCTATCGAAGTAAGATTTTTGGGTTACAAATCAAGACCTAATCTTGACATTTTTCAATGTAAAAATCACTTAGCTATGCAATAAGAAAACACAAATGAAAAGGATATGCTGCTCAAAAGTTAGAAGAAAACAAAGTATTTAAAATAGTCAGTGCCATTCCAATAAGGCAAAGGGTTTAAACAGAGTAATGTATTAAGTGCAATGAAAATAAATAATCCTGGTGATCTCAGGGAAGCTTCAGGAACATTTCAGTTTTATTTAAAATTGTGGACATTGGAAACATAAAAGAAGCATTTCAAATATAATAAGTTAAAAAGTTTAATAACTTCTCTATGTTAAATAATATTGTTCATTTTTGAAGAACTGCTTTTATTATATAATCTCTCTGTAGTCTCCGCAACAACTCCATTAGAGAGTGACAAATGTCAGAGCCTTTTGTTATAACCACCCACCTAAGCTCTGAAACATGGATCTTTTATTTCATAAATCCAAGATTCCACAATCTGTACCTCTTTCTTTATTCTTAGTAATAGCCTGTATTTCATAAAGTATCAGCATTAAGGAAACTAATTTTAAACTAATTGATGAGTCAATTTTGTGTGTTTATGTTTCTAAATGGTGAAAATAATCTTATCTTATTCTATGCACTGTTCATAAAGTTTTGAGTCTTTTATACCCAAACTCTCGGTAGATATTAATACAGCATGCTTCTCAAGCAGTCAAATGTAGGACTGAGAATGAATACATTTCATAAATTCATGTGAGATTAAAAAGTTAAAGACTAGAAAATAGAGAAATTATTGTCTTAAATAGTTGTCTCTTTCTACAGTTCTCTACCCACATTTCTTTTTTTTTGCAGTTTATTTTCCACACATCATTGATGCAAGTTTTGTCCTTTTAAGTTGAAATGCTATAGTTTGCATTTGAATTTAAGTAGTATTAGACAATTACTTTGATTTTGTCTTTGATAATTGTTTGCCAATTCAATAGACCGTAAAAAAAAGAAAAATCTTAAATAGAAGAAATATAAACCAAATAATTCATATCAGAGAAGCAAGAACAATAAAGTAGCATGGGATAAAGTAGAGATGGCAAAAAAAGATTCAACAAGGAAATATCTAAAATATGTATATAAAAAAAAAAGATTAAAATTTGTAAATTTATGGTTATTTGAAATATGTATAAACTTTGAATCATTGTGTTTCTAAGGATGTATGTTCAGGATTTAATGGAACAAAAGAATAACTATCCTTTAAAAGGATGTTCAAAGTAGTGTTTTTATTCCTGAAATTGACAGGTATCTGAATATCCAATTACAGGTTATGATTTTTGGATATAAGGAGACAAATGGAATGCTTGAAAAGAAATTTTATTGTATTAACATGGAAAAAAATGTTCATGACTTATTTATCAGATTATAAACATTATAAATAATAAAGAAGAGGTCCCCAACTTCATCAAATTAATTTACATTTAGGGAGATAAGGAAAGTCATTTTCTTTTTACCTTTCTAAGTTCTTTGCTCAGACCTGACCTATAATAAAAAACTTAGTAATAGGACAAGCACAAATTTAATTTTGATATTTATATGTCCCCAACTATATGAGACCTGAAGAAGCAACCAAAAGAAGCAGTTTAATATCTGTTATACAACAAAACAATACATCTGTGAAGAACTGAAGAATAGAAAAGTTTGACCTTGGGGTGTTAATAAGGTTTGTTTGTGCAGTATTGGCCCTAAATTCCTTATCTCTAGTGATACAGATAAAGATTTAAGATCTACCTTCTGCATTGATTAAAGAAATTAGGTCTTCCCAAAACAATGTGGGAGACTCCCTTAAAAAGGAGATTTTCTTTACATAAATAAATGTCTCTTATAAAAGGACAATCTCCACCTAGCTTTCAGATCCCCTCCCATGAAATAATCTTTTGTCAGAAATATTTTATTGGGATGGTAGATTTTCTCCCCTACACTTGCATTTTTTTCTCTTTTATTTTTACAATAAAAATATATTAATTACTGAAAAACTAAAATTTTAAACCTGTTCTTGATATCACTTGCTGGTGAGAAAATGCCCATGTGACATTGAGACATCAAAAATTTGAGTTATAAAAATGTTATGCATTCATAGAATGTAAATCTATTAGATATCACTAAATAAAGGTGATATGAGAACAGCATAGATCAAATGAAGAGCAGTTTTGAAAATTCTCAATTTTGCACACCCTAGTGGATCAGGGGTTAAGTGCATCCCTGGAAACAGACCACATTTAGCAGAAAGACCTAGGACTGGGGAAAACACTTAAACAACAAATAAAAATGCTTCTTCTTCCCCAGCTTCCTTCCTGCCTACTGCCTGCCTGCCTGCATTCCTGCCTGTCGTCCTTTTTCTTTTTTTTAAATAGAAAAAGAATCATTCTCAATTTCTGCAAATGCAACATAAATGAAATAATCCACTGCTTTTATCCATGAATGCAGGATCACTCAGAAATTGTCTATGAGGTAGTCGTTGAAACATTAGGGCAGTGATCACATTTTTATAAGGACATGCTGGAAAGGTAAAGACTGAGGACCCTATGCTAGGCAGGTTTTCTCTGTCATTTGTTATTAGCTAGCAGCATCTTTTCAGACTGTACAACTATGATATCCTTTAAGACACTGGGTATATTTTAAAAGGAATATCACCAACTAAGATGAGAAACTATTGATTCCAATAAGCTGTTTATTCAGTGGAAGCATCCAACACATTTAAAACTTGTCTCAGATCATAAAATGTATGATACTAAAGGGAACCAGAATATGCCACCATGGCATAAAAATTATTTTGAGCTTAAGGCATTGGAGAATAGATTTCGTCCCGAACTTCTTTATCTGCCTAAAAGCAGAGTCTCCCAAATTAATTCAATTGTCATAAATCCCCTTCCCTGGAGTTTCACAACCAGGGAAGATAGTCTCTCACCACTAGAGAGAAGTTAGCACCATTCCTGAAGGGACATAGCCACAAACCTATCATATGTCTCATCTCTTGTCTTAAGAGCCCGCTTGTCTTTCCTAAAAGTCTTTGCTTCCCCACATACCCTTGCTTCAAAATAAGCATCTTTGGCATAATGATTACTTTGAACTGGCTATTTTTAAGAAATATCATACATAGGAAAAACTCCAAAACCAAGTAGAAGCTACCCTTTAGCAGACTATGTTTACAGTGATAGGGGAAATACACTTTTGTGTGGGTGTCTCCATCTCAGTACCACCTGAGGTAGATGCCCAATTTCTGGGAACTTTTCTAAACAGTAAAGCTCTGCAAGATCAATATGCATAATAAACAGCTTTACTTACTGTCTTTCCAAGAAAACTTCCAAACTGGCCTTTCCCCTTATGACATACTCTCCGTATCTGAAGGTAATTTTTAAGGTGAGATCTTGAGCCATTTCAGGAATTGACTCCATTTTCCTGGTCTGTCCATGTATACAGGAAGTATACATGTTATTAACATTTGTTTGTTTCTTTCCTTTCAACCTGTTTTTTATAGATCCTGTCTGTGAGTTTCAATTGCTTGGTGACTAAAAGCCAGTGGGATAGAGACCAGGTTCAGTAAAGCAGAGCAAGATCTGTATTGATTTGCAAAACAATGGAGAAGGGAAAACTCATGTTCCAAAACACACTTTGTCCCAAGGTTCTGGGGAGTGAGTGCTTTTATAGGCAGGAAAAGTCAGTAAGTAGAAGGAAGGTTCTGTGGCTTCCATGTGAGAGACGGGCTCTTTCTTGCACATATGTAGCTCTTTGTTGTGTGTGTGTGTCTGTGGGGGGTTGGGGGGGCGGGTCAAAGGAAAAGTTCCCCTGTTTCTCTGAAGTTCTTTGCAGGCTGAATGAATGAACAATTAACATTAGTAATGATTAACAAGAGAGAAGTTCAAATTTTGAAATATACATATATAGAGCTTACCTGACAAAATTCAGAGGTAGCTGGGTATGACCCTGATTTATATCTTGAGTGGAGGCATGGTAAGGAAAGGGTACCTGGGATGTGGGGGAGAGAAGAGGGGGGTTACCGTGTGGCAAGCTGGAATGATCCATCCTAACTCTGAAATAAAGATAAAGAGCTTCATTTTTGTATATTCTTCTTGATGGCTCAGGGGTAGCAGATGGCTTCTTTGATTAAGAAAAGGGCTAAAGTTTTAGAAGAATCGAAGCTTCTCCTGCAGGTCTATGACTCCACATTAAAGTGGGGTACATATAAGAAACGAGTTCTGAGAGACTGAGGTGTTCAGTTTTAGCCTCTTCAGCCCTTTCACAAGTTTTGTATGTCTCATTACAGTGTTAAATCCCCACTCAGGAGTGTGTCATTTAGTATTAGACTGTCTCTCAATCACTGTAGGTCACCTTTTTTCTGCCTCTGCATGCCCTGGAATGGATTCTAATGGGATCCTCTCAGTACCGTCTCAGAGATCTCAAGCCCTCAATTTCATTGACAGTACTTGTTTAGGCTCTTTTAATTTTCCTCCTCTTTTTCTAGCACAGATCAGCTGTATCTGAGTAATGTTAAGCTTTACATCATATGGGAAATTGGCTCAGGGCTAGTCCTGGTGATTGTCTCAGTTAAGAAAGTAGAAGGGTAGAAGGAAAATTATTTCTGCCTCCCCACTTAGTTTCTAAGTCCCAAATTCCAACCACCTTCCTGATGTCTAAGTTTTTGTGAGCTACAACTGGTAATAAAAGTACATGATTACATTTGGGCTACTCTTTTGCTTATCTGTCTGCTGTTGGTTTAATTTGCATACAACTGAAATTGAACCTAAGAGGGAAAGTCACCCGGTACCCCTGAGGTTCTACTGAACTGGTCAAGCAAACAAATCAACATCAGAGAGCTTAGTAGAAGGACCAAATTTAATTACATATTTATGGAGGGTTTACATAGTTATAAATTCTAAACAAAATGGGACAAACTGTAGCTATAGCATGTAAATGGGATAGGGGCATCAGGCATCAAGGAGAAAGGAGGAGGCTCTCACATGATAAGGAAGGGCTGGTTTCATTTGGCAGAATACTGCCTCCATATGTTTGTCTTGTTCGAAGATAGGTTTCTCTGATAAAATATCACTTCCTGAGATGACCCTATATCTAGGTAATCTTTGTTCTTTAAGGTAATGATAACAGTTTTCTTGAGATCATAAGAGTCCTAGCGGACTGGGGTGACATGTCTTGGAAAACGGTCACTCTGAACATTTTGGAAAAAGCCTGTGAACAATTTTGGGGACATCTATCCTATAGGTTTATTTTAGAGAATTCTGCCAGCTTTATGTTTTAAATCTGATCACAAAAATTATTATCTCATGTATTTAGAATTTTCTTTCTGTTAATAAATAATAAATGTTTAACATTATAATATTAATTGAAAAAGTGCATAATGTTCTGAAATATATTGAAACATATAAAGTAGAAAAGACCAGCTAACCATAATATTTACAAGGAAAGATGATATGGAGGAGGAAGAAGACTGATTTTGATAACAATGGCCATTGTGATAATGATAAGGATGAAGGGAAGTGAAAAGGGAAGAAGCATTTTTCAGACATACCTACAGACCAACGGACCTGAATAGGTGAGGTCTCCTAGGAAATGAAAAGCCATTAATTTCTTCTAAGTCAGCTGGTACAATGGACCAGTACACTGACCTGATTGTTAGTAAAACAATCAGCACAATGGACCATTGCTCAGAACTCAGGAAAGTTCACAGAATGTCCTCCCTCTACCTGACTCTATCTGCCTCTTACCATTTTTCTTTTATTCTTCTACTTCTTCTATTGATTAGTCATTATTCTTCTCCTTTATTGATCAAAACATCCTTTACTAGGTCTATAATATATCAAAGGATAACACAATCTGCCCAAAGTCCCTTCTCCATGCTTGGTCAGTGTGTATACCTGGCAATCTCTCAACCTAATGGTGCATGGGACCTGCTTGTCAACGGAACCCTGTCCCCTGTGTTATCTCTTTCTCTCTTGCTAATAAACTTACTGAGTTGTACTGTTTTGAAAAACCTTGAGAATTCTTTTTTGGTTGTTTTCTGCTAAACTCCATCTCACTGCATCAATAATATCAGTTATCATGTATAGTGCACCTACACTCTAGTCCTCGTCTTAGTGTTTTAAGAACAGTATATCAATGTTGTACAGCCATTGTTATTCTAATTTATAATAAGAAAATTATTTTAGATAGTTAATTATTAAATCTAAAGAAGGGAAATTTCTAAGTAGAGTTCTAGGGATCTCCTGAGAGCACCCTTTATTTTAACAATTGGTCACAGAATACCACACAGTTTTAAGAGTTTGACTATGGTTGAAGCACTAGTTAGCTGGGAGAGGTAGCTTATCAGAGGTAATCTTATCAGAGGTATGATTATACTCTTGCTCTCTGATCCTCAGTTATGAACCATCGTGATGGGTAATTTATATTCCCATATAGAATGATTTTTTAAAGAAGATGTGGTCTCAATTTCTACTGTTTCTAAATTATTGTATTATTATAATGTTAAGATCAGTAGTCATGATAAGAATGTGAATGAGGCTAGCTACATTTTGCAAAGATATTCTAGTTCAATTTCAAGAGAGCTATTATTAGTAGACCAACAATAGATGAAACTAATAGCCATCCTCAAAACCTGTCGGAATCCTTTGAGATTTTGACCTCAGAAGAACCATTCAAAATCTAGTCTCCAGCTAATGTATTTTAGACAATCATCTGGACCCACTCTGTGTCCTAAATAGGCACAGAATCATTATGACTGACCTCAAGGTGACCTTGCTAAAAATCATAATCCAGAGAAGTTTTGCTGCCATTTTTTTAACAGGTCAAGCATGAATTAGCATGAGGAAAGGTCTAACCTGGTCCATGCACTTGGATTTGGTATCTTCACCAGCAGTTCACTGATCAATAGCCAGCCACTTTCTCAATTGAACCCCAATAAAATCCACATGAGCAAAGTACTTGGGTGGGGGGGGGTAGAGTTTAAGTTTGCTCTCTCCCTGTTTCAAGTAATAAATCTTTATTTAAAGGACCCTTGTTTTGTGTCTTTTGGTCTATTCTCATCAAAGTAATGGACCCATTGCATTCCTATAACACTGGCATTGTCCTCAGAAGCTCTTCTTTAGCACTTGCCTTTTCTTATCAACCTAGAAATTCAGGAGACAATTAAAAATGCAACATGAGTTTATTTGGAGTAAAATAATTATAATTCAGGGTACACAGATTCAGGTAGAAAATCTGAAGTGTGGCCCCAGAAAAGATAGAGTTGGGGTTTTTTAATGGGAAGAAAAGAGGAAGGTAAGTGATTAAACATCTTAATAGTGTTAGGAAACAAACTATTCTTGGCTGTACATAATTGTCAACTGATTTTCTAGAAAGAATGAAAAAGAAAATGACTGAGTCTATCTTCTAGCTAAAATTTTTAAATCATCAACTCTAGAGATCTGGATGAATTTTCAAAGAATTACTTGCTCGATGATTTTTTTAAATAATTGCTTTGACTTGGTTCAAAGGTCTTTGGCCCAACTGAAAAGAGACAGGTAATGCATTTCTCTGTAATGGCTCCCTCTTCATTTTTTAAAGTGACCTCACAGATGTGAAATTTTTACACTCCAAAAGAGAAAGTTATTAAAAAAATAATAATGAATAATAAAATCTCTGAACATAAAAATTTGTATCTCTTTTTCTCAAGTATTAAACAATTCATTCAAAGGGTATCATACTGTCTGCAATAATTCCCAAGAAAGCAAAACATAGTGTGTGTTCAGAAAGTTGTGTTACTGGTGAATATCTTGTTCTTAAAGTGCCAGAGGGATTGAAGTACAGCTCCAGTCATGGTCAAGGTCAACCTAATAAATTGTTACTTTTTAAATTTTCAATGGATTTTGCCATGTACTTAAGTTGTTCCACAGTTCCCTAATGTCCTGACACCTACATGGATTCTGAAACATTTTGTTTAAATGAAAAGACCATGTTTAACTTTGTAGTACAAAACACAGTTGAATCATTAACACTTCAATCAGCCTTCATTACACGGAAATCGCAATAGGATAGCCCTTCTACCCAGAATTACTGATATTGAAGTAAAATTGATTTCAATCTAAAAATGAAAGCAAAACACATCAACATGCGTGCACATCTGCATAATAATCCAGGTAATTCCATTATGAGTGTGTTCACTCAATAGCAGAACTTACCATGAGAAGGACCAGAAGTTGAAGGTATCTCTTTATAAAGGATATTCCAGAGACAGAGCTCTCTCCTTTTACAAATAAAAGAGATGTGTGAACTAATAAAATATGTATTTTAGTATAGTTGTAGAAATGAGGAAAATATAAAATATATTAACAATTTTCTTTATAAAGAAGTTTAGCAATTTCTATAGTAGCATATGCTGTAAGAAGAATGTCTTAAATCTGAAAAACACTTAGCTCTTGTTCACCTGGTAGGATTACATGAGTTATTATCACAGATATTCAAAAGTTGATTGAAGGTTATTTTGGCTTGAGCAGATTTTAATAGATGGTACAGTTGGGACAGTTGCCAGGAATAGGCTCATCAGGCCCACTGAGTTAGGAGATAAAGCAGAGTCCAAAGACAGAGCTTCTTCCTTTTACAAATATGATGGATGTGTGAAAAAATAAATAAAGCATATATTTTACATAAACACCATGGCAGTAGGATCAACTCTAGATTTCTGTTGCATTGTAGTTAAGCAAAGAAAACATAAAATAATCTTGATTAATTTAATTACCTATTGTTGAGAGTCAACACCCTACTTTTCTGAGGAAAAGACCAGGAAAACGAATAACTTCCAAAAAAAATTAAGTCTTGGGTTAGAATTCCTAACTGAACTAGCAAGATTTGATGCTTTCAAAGCATATTTAAAGTTCTGTTTACTTATACTGAATGTCCAGTAAAATGCCAAGCAAGTCTAAGTTGGTGAGGGACGTGTTGACTTTTGTTCACTAATAAGTTGAAACAAATTATGCTGTTGCCTAAAATGTTTTCTGGGACAGATGAAAACAAGGACTCCTACATAATGCATATGTTCTATTAATTGCAGAAAAAGGGAAAAAAAAACACAACCATATGTAGTTTCAAGAAAGCATGATACTGCACTCATAGCATAAAAATGCCAACATGTGCAAGAAAAATAAGAGGCTTACAAATGAGTACATTTACATGCAGAAAAAGAAGAGAATTTGAATAACCAAAGCAGGTGAGCTGTTTTAACAGAGATCAGTGTATTTAACAAAAGGCATTAAAAGTATAGTTCCACAGTTAAATCCATCTTACAAGGTAAAGTGAGATCAAAGCAGCAACCTGAAATTGTCTGTTATGGAAAGTACTCCATATGCAGAGACCTCAGAGAGTCTAAAACTGGAATCCATAACTTAGTTAAACACAAGGATGTGGAACTTGAAAAATCAATGACAAATCCATCCCGAATTCATGAAATTAGTTCAAATTGGGCTAACTCTAGAGGGAGATAAGGAGGGAGGAAGTTTGGATGGATTTAAATTCTTGCAGATTCATCTTCCACTATCAGACAGCAAAAGATGAACCAGCAGAACATGTAGTTAGCATAATTTAACATATAGCTTTGATACTTGGCAATAACTGGACAGAAAATTATATAAAATCATGTCATTCAGCATGATAGAATCTGACTAATGAAGATAAATAACGAAGATTTTTATCAATAAAATAACCATTTGTGAGGAGAATATATATAATGCAGAAACTCTAAACTTTGTGAAGCTAATGAAAGACATTGAGTCCCCAGCTATTTACATGGCTTTCAGCACTCCAAGGCCAATGACCTAGTTGGATTAATGTTGGCCTCAACTTAAAAGTCATGTGTGTAAATAAATAATTTACAACCACTGTCTGCTCATTGCTCTAGAAATTTCAATGCAGAACTCTGCTGAAATTATGAAAGTCACTAACAAAATGTATTTTAGATCATCATCTAAAGTATGAAATTGTTAGAACAAATTCTTTTCATAATAAAGTTAAAACTATACATAAAGACTTCTATTGGTTATATTGTCAATTTAAGAGTGAGTGATCAAAATCTCTGAATATGTAAATATTTATTTGACAACCCAAGAACAGCATTTATATGGCAAAGTGATGTGGATAATAGGATATTAAAGAAAAATTGCATAATGCTGGGTAGAAATCATTCTTTGAAATAGAAATGTATGTCATATTTTGCTTTCCTTGGATTTTCAACACTGTGTTAGAAAATGTCCTAATCATTCTAAAATGAGGGAAAGAAAAAATTAGCTCGTCTAGATAGCTTAATCATTTATGCATGTGTACTTTATATATTCTAAACAAATTAATCATTACATCAAGCTGAGTTTTTTGGAGAAACATTGGTTGAACATGATTTTGTTTATGTTTCATTTTTTTCTGGATAATTATATCAAATTTTTATGGGGCCAGAATTTTAAAGCAAGGTAAGGTCAAGCATGTATTTTAGCCTGATTCCTATTAAAAAAAAGAAAAATCTATGCTAATTTAACGACATATGTTATTTTAGTCCTTGTAAGGAGACATGAATCCCTCATATACTCATGAAGTATTGTCATTGCTTATCATTTGTTTTAGAAAATTAATTTAAATGTATATTAAAATAGCATTTATTTATATATTTATATATGTGTTAGAGTATTTACAGATTATACACAATGTCTCATACACATGAACAATTTCTGATGAAATTAACTTTTTTCAATATAGCAATAATCTGCATTAGTTATAATAATAATACCAAATATTATTCAAAATAACTCAAGATGTAAATAGTTATATATATGTATATATATATGTTTGAGGAGCTATAGGAAACCTAGCAGTTTCAATAAATAAAAATTAGTTAACCTATAAGTAAACAAATATTTATTTGTATATGCAGACTTCTTAAAATAAGCAAAAATGACATTTATTTGTTATAAAAGGACATCATTTAAACACTGATTTTAATTTGTAAAAGTCACAAGGGTTTTGTAGTCTTAAAAAACTTATATCAAGAAAATAAGTAATACACACAAAAATTCTACTATAAAAATATTGCAAAAACTTCCAAACTATGGTGAGTTTAATACTCTTTATTTTTAAAAGGATGACCTGAACATGGGATAAAAATTGTTATTGATGTTGCATAACTTCTAAAAAGTATTGCATATGTAGGTATTTTAGTCTAATTCAGACAGCCATTAAAAGACAAAGCATATTTATTTGGAATCAAAGAATAGATAGCAATTTGGGGTACACCTTCAGGTAGAAATCTAGAAATCTAACATTGCTCAAGGAAGATCTAAGGACAGGGGTTTTATGGAAGGGAAAGAGGACATGAAGTAATTGAAAAAAGGGAAATTTTACTAGTTACTGTTAAAAAGCTTAAGTTAATCTTGCCTAGACATGACTGGCCACTGATTCTATCTTTCAGTACCTAGTCATCAGTCCTCATGATCCAGGTGACTTCTCAAACAATTATCTTGTTTGAAGCCCTGTTAAAACAATTGCTAAAGATCTTTGGCTCAATTCAAGCAAGACATATATTGCAATTTCTTTGTAATAACTCCTGATTCCATTTTAAAAGGGCTCAACAAATGTCAACATTTCAAACTATAAACATTAGGTTATTTATTTGTTTTCTGACTTTAGTCAGAAGTTTGTGTGCCACAAAAGAATTTGGCAACATGTGGTATTTCATTGACTAGTTGATGTGGGGCACTGGGTTCTGTTGATGAAGATTAAAATTACCTGGAAACTTGTCATTTAATAATTGGTCTTTGGTTCTATCTCCCTCTGAGTCAGATGATCAAGTTAAAAGTCCATTAGTCAGTTATTTATTGAAAAAGTATAGGTTACACATCACTGTACAAGTTCTTGAAGGGAAGGAAATTAAAAATGAGACATGGTCATTTACTCTGTTGACTGAGAAATAATTAGACTGTAATATAATCAAGAAAGCATTTATTTCAGAATTGGAATCATGATTTGAGTTTACAACTAAGGAAGAGTCAATCCCAAGGTGTGTTCTTTCAAGGTCAGAGCAGAGGGGAGCTTTTAAGAATTATGCAGGGGAATGATCTATATAAGCTTAAGTCAGTTGAACATTTTGGGTTGTTTGACAGTCTTGAAACAGAATGTTGCATTACGGTGTCTTTTTGTAACAATCAGTAGAGATGAACTTCCCGTGTCATAAAGACAGGATAAAGTGCTGCTGTTCTTTTGTAGTCATTGATAAGGAGAACGCTATGTGTGGGTAGTATTTTATAGGAACTTGATTGAGAGTTGAGTCAGTTGCTGAGCCCGGCTTGTATATTTCACCTAGAAGTCTCAACATGACAGTTATAAACAAGATGGAGTCTTTTTGACTGAAAGCAGGTCCCACAACTTCAAGAATTTGCAAATAAGAAAATGAAATAATCAACATTAATATTTAAATGTATAATTATATTACTATTATACTTGAGATGCAACATTAAGCTTGCATAACGAAGTGATGGGAGTGGTGTAATGGTGAATGTTACCTTTCAGTTTAACTGGGCCATGAAATACCCAGAGTTTTGGTAAAATATTATACATAAGGATGTGCCCTTGTGGGTGTTTCTGAATGAAATCATCTTTTAAATGAGTACAAGTCACCCTTTCTAATGTGAGTGGGTGTCATCCAATTAATTAAAACCTAAGTAGAACAAAAAGGTAAGAGTTAGCAGAACCTTCTAAGCCCAACTGTACTGAGTTGAAAATCTGGTCTTTTCTGTTTTTCAGAATCAGACAAAAACATCAGTTTTTCTTGGGTATTGAGTCAGGTGACTTTCAGATTGGAAGTTAACTAGTTCTCTTGGTGCATAGATTTTCAGACTGAGTATAAAACACACCAGCTCTCCTTAGACTCCAGCTTGCTAACTGCAGGTCTTGGGACTTGTCAGTCTCAATAATCACGTGAATTATTTCTTTTAAATAAATCAACCAATCTATTCATCAATCCTTTTGCTTCTCTTTCTCTGGATAATCCTGACTAATACACCTGGAGATTGTGCAGGACAGTGAATCATGTTTCCCTAGAGTGCTAAACTGATTTATTTATTTGTAATTTCCCCTTTCTTGCCACCTCTCTACCTTTTCCTTCTAAACTTTGTGGGACTGGCAAAAACCTTCATTTATAAAGTAGTGACAAACAGATAAGATATTTATAAGACATGGAAGGAGAAACTTGCTCCAAAATGATCAGTAGTCCAGGGGAAGATACATTTCCAGATAAGAGTCCACTACCCAACATGCATAAAGCCCATACTATGGCACCAGGTTTTGAGAAAAAAAGGATTATATTATTATGAGGTAAAGTGATTTGGAGAAAAGAGCAAAGCCTCTCAAATCTGTCTCAACAACCCAAGGTCAGAGCAAGCATTTAAAGAGTTTGGAGATAAAGAAGTCGAGATTATGGCAATTTGATGATTGGTGACTCTAGCTGATGGATAGATAATAGGTTTCAACTGTTCCAGGCTGAGGTGTCTGGTCCTTAATAGTTTTTTGCTGGCCATGATCTTTGAGTTCATTAGGAGACTAAGGTTTTGCCATCAACACCTGTGCTCTGGACAACGACCGAGTTTGTTCCCCTTTAATGATTCTTTCAAACCAAATAGTTCTAGTTCATTGTTAAGCTTAGACACTTCTGCAAAACAAGCTTCAAAAACCTCATGGCTTAAAACATAAGTTACACTCATGGTATCAAATTTGGAAGTAGAGTTTAAAAAAAACAATAAATGGTTCAGTTTTGATGGAGATATAGGTAAAGAGTTCTGTAATAATCATTTGGGATCTTACCATGAAAAGCCTAAAATGATAGTCTTAGAAAATAGCAATACTGGAACACAATGGAAACTCCAATATGAAAATCATCCTTGGATTTAAAATAATAATAAGAATTAATATTTGAGTATGAAATATATATTAAGTATTCCTCTGAGCATTTTATTTAACTCAATTATATGGTTCTCTTATTGTCTCCATTTTACAGATTAAAAATGGTGGCACAAAAAGAGCAACTTGACCAAGATCATATAATTAGTTACTGATAAAGTCAGGAATCAACTAAAGAATGAGGAGACCCTAAATTCAGATGAAAAAATATCAGTCTATTAAATGATTTAGATGAGTCGTGAGGCTTGAAATAGGACACTTATTGTAGGAATTTTTAAAAAAGTATGTGAAGTAAAAAAATCATGTTCTCAGATGTATATAACATTTGACAAGAAAATGAAAGCCAACAAAATGAAAAGTATCAAAAGATGTCAGGGAAAATTGTACCATTATACAAAATAGAAAAACTGGAAATTAAGAAAAAGTCTAATTTTATTTGGACATTTTAAATTTGAGAGGAGGTACAATCTTTCTGAAAATTCAAAACTAAAATACATTTCTAAATCATTGAGTTGACCACAGCTCGATGCATGGAATATTATTACTATAGGCTGAATACCTTTATCTTGCTTTTGACTCTCCAGTGGCATACATCCTGGTTGAACCATGTGAAACATCAGCTAAAATAAGATAGTTCAGAGTAGCTGCTTCCTCCTCTTGTTTGCTCATCCACATGACTTCAAATTACAGGAGAGGAAATTTCCCTCTATTCCTTTGTTCTTCTTGCTCTACTCAAGCAATCAAATCAATATCAGACAGATTAGAATGAGAAAAGCGCAACTTTATTTGCATATGTATGGAGAATACATTGATGTAGATTCTAAAGCTAATGGGGTAAAATGAGGGTACAATAATAAAAACGTCCAATTTCTGGGGTTAACTAATATTGAGATTTTTAACATCTTTAATATCATTTTAAGAAATGAAGGTAACTGTGTCTGTTCCTAAAGTGGCTAAGAATTGTGGGGGTCAATGGTAAAATTCCCCCATTTCTCTAAGGGTCTTCACAGGCTGGATGAATGAATAAATTAGCATTAGGTGTAATTACTAAGATAAAGTCTCAATTTAATAATGGCAAACATTTGAAGAATTTACATGGCAGTAAATTCTGAGGTAGCTGGGACAGACTGATGAATTATATATTGTACTGAGGCATGGAAAGAGGACCTGGGGTCTTAGGAGAGAGAGGAGGGGGTTTCTACATGTAAGGAGAAAAGATTCATCTTTACTATTATTCCAAAAATAAAGATAAATATCTCCTCTATCTGCATTCATCTAGAGAATGGGAACTAGAAACCCTCTCTGGATTAAGAGAAGGGTGGAGACTCCCTGGGAGTGGCAGATGGCATCTTTGATTAAGGGAAAGGCTACATGGTTAGAACAATAGGGACTTCTTTGCCACTGGGAGTATCCTTTACATCCTTGGCTCTTCCTGTCAGAATGGGGCATTTACAGGACAATTCTGAGAAAAATTGGGGTGTCATGCTTTAGTTCATTAGAATTAATCCATTTATAGATATAAATGTGCTATATAAATCAAAATTATTATGTATGCAAGAAATATTCATGGCATCATTTATTGTTACAAGGACCAGTATTATGGGTAGTCTAATATAAAAAATAAGGAATATGTTAGAAGTATATGGAGTTCTCAAAAGTACATTAGAGCTTTGGGAAACTGTCTTGAAAATTAATCAAATCCAGAGTATCTCTAAGATTCAGCAGTTCGAGATAGAGGCTGATAGCTACACTTAACACTTAACATGTTGACTGAATGGACATGTGCTCTAAGTATAAAATACACACCAGATTTTGAGGACTGTTTTAAAAGTGTAAATCATAATTATATTATCGACTGTAACTAAGATATTTGGGATGTGTTGGGTTACATAAATTTTTATAATTATAATTGCTTCATCTTTTTTTCTCTTTTAAATGTTGCTATTAGAAAACTTAAAATTACATGTTTTGTAATTTCCTTTACATATTCATTTGAGAGTAGAGACCTAGACCTTTCAGCTTTTCTAGTGATGTGGGGGCTCTGGGGTCCAGTGGTGAATGGTTCAAGAAAGAATTCTTGAGTGTTAGAGTGCAGTTTTACACATTTATTAGAGAAAATGGAGAAGAAAGAAAGCAAAGCAGGAGATAGAGCCTCCTGGGCAAGGAGGGATGCCCTGCAGACTGGAGGCTGGTTGCATTTATACTCCTGGAAGGGGGTTCTGGGCACACCCCTTTTCTATAGTCTTTAATTAGCAAGATAATAGAACTCACAAGGAAGTTCAAAAGCAGAAGTGAGGGGATTTTTCCAGGAAATTCTCTAGGTAAGTAAAATGGCCTCCGGCATTTTGGTGGTCCAGGGTTCCTTGTTGCCTCCAGTAAAACATTAAGTTGATGATTTTAGGAATCTTTCCAGAGTGTTAGAGATAAGCTTCGACTTCTTTGGCTTCTAGTGCTCAGGAGAGGGCTGGTCTGGTGTGACTCAGATAGGCAGCATCCCATTCTGAAATTTTCCTCTATCACTAGTATGAACTTGGGGCAATTTTGAAACAAATGAAGGAAACTTTAAATGAATAGCCTCCAAAACTTTTGAATAGCCTCCAAATTGAAAAATATTCATGAGGTAAAAGTAAGGGATAGAGGACAATGGAGAAATGGTTGCCACCTTTCTAAAAATTGTTAAGGATCAGAGTATTTCTTAAAGGATAAAATCACGACCATCATTCATATATAAAATGAACAAGTCAAAGATTTTACTTAATTCAGCAATTAGTCAGTAAGCCATTGTATCCAATTCAAAGGTAAATTCTAAATATGATACATCTAAGAGAAGGAACAACAGATTCCAAAAGGAATTTACAAATAGATAAAAAATTGTCTACCCACAGGGCAGCAATTATTTTCCTTTAACTGGACACAACTAATTTGCATTTCTGTAAGAATAAGAATCATTTACATTGTGATCGGTATTTTACAATTTATTAAGTCAAAGTCAATGATAGAAATACCTATAGTGGTGAAGCAGACAGGACATAATATTTTTTCCCTTTTCAGAGTCCTTCACACTTTTTTCTGGTATCATGAAAATATTAAGGAATAAAGAAGCTTTCAATTATTTTTCAGCATGATAAGGGCAATTGATGGAAATTATGTAATTTTAATCATGATCTCTGATTTGTAATTGAATGTTCTTTACCAGAGTTGTATTTTTGTTTGCATCAGGAAGTTATTTTAAGTATTTTTTGAAAAAATAACCCAGAAATTGACAAAACCTTAGCTTTAAACATTTATTTAGGCATGCTCTGGTGGAGTAGTGGTCCGATCTGCTGCCTGTTGCTGGTGCAAACCACATATATCCCAAGGACCCTGTTTCTCTTTTCTGATCCTAAGACCAGGCAGGGGACCAGGGGATAGTGGAAGGGGAAAAAAAAAGATAAAGAACTAAATAAGGTAAATACTTCCTTCTCTCTCTGCCTGCTGGTTATTCCTGTCTGCACCTTTCCTTTGAAAAATGATTGTTTATAATTCTGTTTCATTTTCCCCCAAAGTTCCACCCTGCTAAGATATCATACCTTCCTTCCCATAACAGTCTTTATCTTTATCTCTGAACCCCTTGAATATGTTACCTTAGATGGCAAAAAATAAAAATTAAAACAAAATAAAATGGGGGAAATTTCAGATGCAATTGAGGATCCAGGCCTTAAGGATGCCTCCCCAAGATGTTCAGAGGCTTCCCCAAGACATGTCATTTTGGTGTATGACTCAGGAGAGATTTACCACTCCGTTAATGACCTAAAAGGATGAAAATTGGGGGTAGCTCATAATTAGAATTTTTACCAGAACTACTCTTTTTATTGGAAAAGCCTATCTACATGGCAGGATAAACATGTAATTAAAGAGTATCTGGTTTTTGTCATACAAGTCTCTCTCATCATATTAGTTCTATTCTTCTTATCCCATTCCTGAGTTTAGGAGATACACATACCGTCATTTTTCTTCATGAACTTTAGAATCTATACCCTTGAAACTCTTCCGTAAGTAATACTTTAAATTGTTCTTTTCTCATTCTAATCTGCCTGATGTTAATTGGCCAATCCAGAAAGTGCCCATGGCAGGGAGGGGGAAATACTCTCTCTGTTCCTACATTCATTTCTTTAAAGAAAAAAAAAAAAGTTCTTTTATTTTTTTTTTGTTAGTATGAAAGAGATCACATTTTTTAAAATTATTTTTCAGATATACATGGCCTGCACCTTAGTCACTGAGTCACGGAAGTGCCTCCCTACATTGTCAGTATGGGAGAGTGTCTGAGTCTACCTTGTTAATCACAGAAGCACTGGAAGAGCAAAGCTTCTCCACCTAGAAGTAGATCAGTAGTAACCAAAGATGTCAGAAACACACTTGCTGACTTTGAAGAAAAAGGAAAGTTATTTAGTGAACTACTGACAGGGAAGCACAACTTCTAGAAGTTGAGTGTGACCCTGAGTTTTCACTCTGCAGAAGAACAGGGTCCCCAGTCCTACAACCACAGGGAAATTAATTTTAGTAACAGCCTGTGAGCTTGGAACATGGCCCCAGATGACAGCTTGATTTCAGCCATTGAGGTGTAAGCAGAGGAAACCATGATTCCAATCAGCACCCAGGCTCTTGATCTGTGGAAGCTTATTGTTTTGTTTAATATCCCAAAGTTTGTGATCATTAGTTACAGCAGGAACAGAAAATGTATGTACCCCTTACCCCATACTTGTCTTTTGATTTGGAGTTTCTATCATTACTGTTTAGATTGTAATCTTTTTTTATTTTGGTAAGTAACATGCCATCTAGTTATGACACAAAATGAACTAAAAGTCTTAACTTTTTTTCTTAACACCTGAATTATCTCAAGTGCCCAAAAAGCCAAGGTTCTTATAGGACAGCTGCCTGGTGTTGTTTGCTTTCAGTTAATCTCTGGATGAGGTCTGGGTTTGCAGAGCTGTGATGCATTTTGAAAGTGGAAACCAGCAAGCACTTGGGCAGGTGAGAGTTCTAGGTCTAGTACAAGAAGCACAAAAGTACTTCCTGTTCATCAATGGCAGGATGGTGCTACTTGTCTTCTGTTCCACTCACAGTTTGAGTACCTGAGGCTCACAAAGAAGCTGCCAAATGGGAGGAAAATCAGGAAATAGTTCATGATTGAGAATCCTGATGTAAGGTAATGATATTAACAGTGCTAACTACAGGCAGATTGGTCAACCACAATAGGAAATGGGGTTAAAGGCACACTAAGAGATATGAAGTTTATTAAACAGCAGATTTAAGAGGTCATTGGGAAGCATATTGCAACTAAATGTTAGTCTAAACCACAGCAGGATTAAGCATTAGATAAATGAGGTTGTATTAGGCTAGAGAACCCGGCATGGCGAACTACCCTCAAATTTCAGGAACTTAAGTCTTTCCGTTTAGCATCATAGTCCACTGAGAATGGCAGGGAGGGAGACAAGGGCACTGCTTCATGGAGATGTTTAGTAATTCAGGTTTCAACCATGTAGTTCTTCCCCCACCTTCTTGATCAGGAGTCAGAAAATTAGGACCCCCACAAGAGCATGCCTTAGGCCAAGGATCAAAGTTCGGATATCACGGCACCTAACTGTCCCTGGTGTCAGGAAAGGAATGCATGGGATTATCCAGATGGATAAGGAAAGCCCATGGACGAATCTGACATGTGGGGTACGTCCCACATGTACGATGTGACCGGGACATATGCTCCCCAACAAAGGAACAAAGGAACGGTGGTTGAAGAAGCCTACCCATAACTTCAAAGGACAATGTCACCTTGACCAATCAGGAACTGAATCCTGGCCTGATGACCATCTCTCCATCCTCCTTCCAGGTGGGTTTTTTCCTTAAAAACCTAGGCCACCAGCAAGGTGGTAGAGTCTTAGCCTTTCTTGACTGGCTCCATTCCCTCTCTCTGCTCCCCACTAATGAACCCCCAACTTGCTTACTCGCTGTGCCTGTCTGACACGTGGAGCAACTGGACTGCCCTTGGTCAGCTCCATTTCTTTATTTTCTTATTAAACCTCTGCTTGCTCACTCACCTGACTCTGTTGTGGGTTCTTTGAGTGACTTGAAACCCCACATGGCCCACTTTTAGCTCGAACTGTGTTTTTTTTAAGGAATATGGGCAGTGTTTTTTGCATTTGTAATGAATGGGCTATAAGAAAAGAAGGGGAAAAAAAGATATAGCAAGCAAAAAATTTACTGTCTGACCTTTTCAGAGAGAAAAAAAAAAAAAAGAAATTGCCAGCCACCAATTACTGCCCTAGACTCTTGGAATCCTCAACTAGAGTCTCTATTTCTAGCTGTCGATACCCAAAAAGAGAAGGACTGTGCAAGAAGTATACGGGGTCAGGCCAAGAAATGACAAATGTGACTTCTACTCATGTACTAATTTGCCAGAGTTATCGAATGATTTTCCACCTCTTTGGAAAATAAGATTGCAAGTGCAGCTGAGTTCTATGTACAGGTGGAAAAGGAATAGAAGTTAAAGAATTATTAGAGACATTTCATTAATAAGGAAAGAGTTTAAAGTAAACACAATAATCCCAATTACAGTCTGCAAAACCTAAAATAGAAACTATTGAAAATATATAATAAAAATAGCTAAATGTTAAGTTTTAGAAGAAAATAACAGGAAGAAAGAAAATTTTCAGTTATAAATTAGAGAAAAAGTAATTATGGTGCTTGTCTTTTTTTTCTTTAACTATTACTATAATTCAATCATAAATTGACCAAAATTTTGAACACGAAATCTGTGGAAATTTAATGTATATTGGCTTGCCTTTCACAGTGGAAATGGGTCCTTTTCAGACACCAGGTAGCAAATGGAGTTGAGAATATCTGTCTTCAGAAATGTGTGGAATAAAGTTGTTAGTTTGTTATTCAGGTAACTTTCAATATTCTTATCTAACCATTATTGTTGACTAGCAACCTTATAAAATAATCATAAGTGTATTTAGTTCTAAATAATTAAAATTACAGAGAAATGAGTAGTATTTCATAAATACCAAACATAAGTTTAGAAATAAACACAAAAGTAAAACCACACACCACACTCCAGTGTTTTTTGTTTGTTTGTTTTTGCTGAGAGTCACTTTTTGAGATGTAGTGAAAACCATTCATTATGATTGTCCAAGAAAACACTCAGTCCTTATCCTGCCAAGATAATGCTCTTCCTTTATTGCCATCATTGTGTTTTATCTGCATTTATACACACTGATTCATGTTGGACAAGAGTAGATGCTTGCTTTTTTCATTCAGAGCCCGTTTGTCAATGAAAGAACAGTATCTTTCTGTCGGAAACTGCAAACGATTAGCCTTCAAAGCAGGACAAGAGGTGATTACAGAGATTTCATCAATCATTTCTTTTTTTCTGGCTGTATCTATTAAAATGTATATTTCTTATGCATGTGAAATGGCAGAGGTAGGTAAAGAAAATCTCTTCCTATCTTGGCAGGAGCCTTTTTGAATGGAATGCCTTCCACAAAGTGCACTCTGTAGGAGGTCTGTTTCATCCGGGTGGGGATGATTGTATCCCTGTCCTTCATTCTTGGTGGTAAAATACCTGACACCTCAAATGATACTTGCCACAGTGACTGATGTTTCGCCTCCCTTCATAGTTTGCCCTATTTCAATTATCAAGAAACTTTAAGTTTGCTCCACCAACAGAGTTCTTGAAACTTTGCTTTGTCTGCTTCTTGTCTTTCGGGAGCTTATGGTTCCTCTGTTTAATGCTCACTACACGTGGATTAAACACACACGTTCTCTTGCAGACAAGCTGCATCGTCTAGTTGTCACCACATATGGCATCGAGTCAAGCAAGGAGGTGAAAAACTCAGGAAAGTATCTCACTAGGATTTGTAGAAAGGAAAATACCCTTTAAATCTTCCAGTATTCTTTTCGCAACGATATCTCAGTGACAACAGTGGAAACACTTATGATAGGATTTCTCTACTGTGAAATAAAGAAAAATGCTTCTGTACTGTAATGCCCTTGCTTTCACTCCCAAGCCTTGTAAAGGAGAGATTCTCCTTTGACTGCCCTCACCTCCTGCAGATTGCAATTTGCCACATCGCAAAAGTACATTGAGACTCCTTGAAAGCTTTGTGCTTCCCCATGCTGTTCTGTGAATGAATTCTCAACCATCAGCTCTGTGTGTGTGTGTGTGTGTGTGTGTGTGTGTGTCGGTGTGTGTGTGTGGGTGTGTGGTGATGTCACACCATGCAATACCGAAAAATCTGTTACAAGTCACACCCTTAGGGACTTTGTGCAATGTGTTTTTTCAATTTTTATTTTTACAAAGCTAACATTTTGCTGAAAGCCCGTCATTGCTTTCTTTGTGAGGCATTTCGATTGATGGATCTTAAAATATTTCTAGTAAAAATTGGAATTACACTTGTCCTGCATAATTTTGCAGTCTGCATTTTCATGTTGTCTTCTCTCCAGAGTATGTTACGTGCTAACAATCTCTGAAAATATGTGAAACCTTTATCTATAAAACAAATACCATGCCATGCCTTAACTATGTGCCGTTTTACGTTGATGAACTAATTTCTCAGGAGACTATGAGGGAGGTAATTTCTTTTCATTTTTTTAATGGTGGTAAAATATACTTACCACTTTTTCTCTCTGTACCAGGTTAAAGTGTGTGGTTCGGTGGCAGAAAGATAGCTTTAGAGAGGTGTTGTAGAAGAATATGATTCCTCTTTAAATCAAAGAAAAGAAGGACTATGGAGATTCTTTTCCATACAATGTTAGTTCTGTGTGAGACAAATAGTCACAAGTGTTCTGTGATATCTGAACTACTGAGCTGAAAAACTTTGTCAGGTTCACTTTAACCTATAACACATGCAATGACTTTTAAATAAGTTTTTAAGTCACGGAAATCTAAGATCGTTCCTTGTATAAAATCTCACAATCTCAGTCAATACAACCAGTCACCTTTTCCTGGTGCCTACTCCTGTCTGAGGTAAATATAAATATATAGTTATATATTCATACACTCATAGGTAAATTATGCATTATCTCTCTATATATTAATTCAGTATTTTCTTGAATTACACCTTGATAGACATATATTCTCAGTTCACAAGGCACTAAACCTGCTTGTTCCAGAAAAGGACCTCACTATTTTGCTCTACTTTAAAGGAATGTAGTAAATAATAAGCTGACTAAAGTCCTAAATTTAGCCTTTCATGTCTCAAGGATCTTTACAGCTCCTTCCCTTAACTACATGGAATGTCAAGGTCATGTGGAAAGTGCTTCATATAAACTTTGAAATAAAGTACAAGCCTGGAATTATAACTATATAAAAGAATATATCAGTGATTATGAATTCTCTGTTAAAAACAGTTTTTCTGATTGTCAGTATGGGAAGAGGGATAACCTTTCATACAAATAGTTTGAGTATACAAATTATCTTAAGAAAGAATCCTGCTGTGAATCCTCAGTGATATTCCTTATTAGATGTTGGAGATCCTGGGAAAAGTCAGCAAGATCAAAAGGTAATGAGAAGGGGAATGTGGGACAGTAACAGAAAAGTGACAATTCAATCACGATGTAGACATAAGCCATGATAAAACCTGATGGTAAAAAAAGCTTCCAGAAGAATACCAGGAAAAGAACAATGGTAGATAAGATATCTAGAGTCCAAAATTTCTCTGCTCAGGTGAATAAAAAAAGCATCATTAACAATCTACAACTGAAAAGAGGAAAGAAATGAAAGTAAAGGAGAATGGAAAGATGATTGGAAAATAGAGATAAAAGACATTATAGAGTGCAAAGAAGGGGAAAAGGATGCTCTTATTTGTGAGATTTCTTTCCTAAAAGGTCCCAGGGAATGAAGTTGGCACAGAGGAATAAGAGTAAGTAAACAAAATAAATAGCAACTACACAGGAAGAACTTGTCACTGTCATTTTTTACAAATATTAGCACAGCTTCCCAGAGAGAAGCAATGTACTGGGTCATGAATATCCAATTTTAATTGTTCTAAAGTTGTTACTAAAATAATTCAATTGCTTATGGGTTTAATGAATAATTCAAATTAGGGAACACCAAAAACCAAATAAAGAAAAGTTTATCATTGGAAAAAAGGGCCAGTTCAATACTGATGAGATTCCACTTAGCAGGTTAAAACCAAAAAAATTGTTGTTTCTCTTTCAATGCGGCAATGGACACAGGAGAGGCTGTGACCTAGTTAAGACAAATTAGGATAAATTAACAGTTATGGTTAAAGTAGCACACAATTTTGGAACTTTGACTAGGTAATAAATTATAAAATAGAGCTACAGCAAGGGAAAGTTAAGTTAGTTAACTTACAGATAACTGTACTGAGTGAGGAGAGAGAATAATAATTATAAAATTTTGTCCAAATAACTATCAGGATGACACCTAAGCCATTACCTTAATGTAATGTTTGATCAGGATGAATCTTTGATACAAAGAACAACTGAATATAAAAAATCAGAATGGCTGATTAGAGTATTTATTTATTTAGTGTCAATAACTTGCCAACCATTGAGAAAAGTATTAATCTCATTTAATTCACACACACACTACAAATTATATTATCATCTTTACTAATATTATTCACATTTTAAAAAAAAGCAGCTGAGAAAAAAAATTAAGGAAAAGTACAAGCCAGAATGAAGGCAAGTAGAAGCAGGCAGACAGGAAGAGAGCAGAGGAAGAAGCACTTATTTATTTTATTTAGTTGTTTCTCAAGAATATTTCGCTGATCCAGGGACACCAACCTCAGGTCCTTGGGATATATGCAGATTGCACTCTGCCCCAAAGGCAGCTAACCAAACCACTATTCCCCTAGGTTGTGTTGAAAAAATAAATTTTAATTCACTAAGGACCATAATCTTTAAGTGGTAGAATTGGGAGTTAAAATGAACTGTGAGTCCAAAGATAATGTTTTTAATACTTATTTAACTCTCACTTCTCCCTCTAAAACTAGAAAAGGGTATATAGCCTTTGTGATGAAAAGAATATAGCTATTCAAATTTCTCCAGAAGTTCCCTTAATAAAGCAAAGCAGACAACAACTTGTGGTCAGTTTCACTGCCTCAAGTTAAAAAAAATAAAAGGAAAGAAATTTCTTTGAGAAAGGAGTCTTCAGGGGCTCTAAAAGATATAGAAAATAAGAGTGTTTTTTAAGAATAGATGTGAAAAATAAAGAAGATGGATTTCATGTTGTGATGAGAAAAGATGAGAAGCACAATGTAAAGTAGTTGGAGATAAGAAGTACAGCAAGAAAACAGCAGGAGGAAGACAGCTCTTGCAGAGTCAGTGAGAGAGAGAGCATGTTTATTTTTGAGCACATAGCTTAGTGTGAAGTCTAAATCTAAGGGGGGATGAGGGGGAACTGGAGCAGGAGGACATTAAATAAATAAAGGGAATGCAAGGCAAAATAAAATGGAATGGAAGTCAGTGAGAGAGTCTCTACTGCAGGATAAAAAGTGTAACTTGGAAATCAGAGAACAGAAAATTATCACATTCAGAGAGCTGAAGGTAAAAAGAAAAAGTCTGAAAATACTGCGAAAGTTCTTGAACTAGGACCATGTAACCCAAGCAGCACAATCAGATTGAAAGTAAAACCGGAAGCGTGGCGTTCTCTGAGGAAAGAAAAACATGAAATGTTAGCACAAGGAAAATTCATATGGACATGAATATGCTACACAAAAACGAACGAGTTTTAGCGATCTTCCCAATGGTTAACAAAGGGAAACAAGCATAAAATGGAAATGTTATTTTTTTTCAGCTAAATTGATACCATAATATGAATCTTCTAGTTATTCATGGAACTATCATAATCAGTATATTTTCTCAGTCTATAGCTTGCATCCGATTAAGATTAAAATGAAGATGTCATAATGTTTGTATACTGTTATCTGATATATTAATTGGGAGATGACTCAAAATAGAAATTAAAAAAATGGTAACAACTAAAAATGACCTTTGGGGGACAATATTCAAAATCAGATTTAATATTAAATATAATGGATATGCTTTTCCATTCACTAATTTAACATGATTCTGAAAGCAATCTGTATTCATTGCTGAAATTTTAGAAAATACTCTCCATAGCAGCAGTGTGAACCTACAGGTGTGACACGATACTCTCAAATCATCTGCGCAAGTATCTCTGGATAGCCTTGCACATGTATTAATAGTTTGTGGACATGGTAAGGATGTCTCCTTGATCATTATTTTGGGGTAACAAACTAACTGCCCCTAGATCAATTTGCAGAAAATACATTCACCAAGAACCAGTCATCATGTGACCAATTTGTTGCATGACCAATTTGACAAATTATTAACTCCCTCAAAATGTGTATCTACTCACTAGTTACAAAGTTGATAGAAATCCCTTTTTTACCAAAGCTACTTAAATTCCAATGTCAGTTTAGATAATGCAATTTCTCTTGGACTTTGAATTTGGTGCATAGAGCATACTTTTTCTGTCTAACTTAAAAGCTATAGAGGAAGCCTCATACAACATTTTCAATCTAGTCTACCTGACTGAATGCAGAAGTATTGCTGAGGGAATTTTATATCTTTATGCTATGTTTAGATAGCCATAGGAACTTAAACTGGATTCATATTAATTACAAAAAATAAATTAAAATAATTTACAAAACAAAGTTAAATAAAATGATTATAAACAGAAGTGGTTCAGGCTCTCTGTGACACAGGAAACCAATATTGTAGATACGGTGCTTTTTCTAGTAGAACTATTTTGTATATACATATATATATATATATATATGCACACACATACATATACACACACATCCTACAGAGAGAAGATGTAAGGATTGTACATTTTAAATTCTTGAATACTCTTAAATGCTTTATATTTTATATGCAGATGGGCAGGTTTTCCCTTAATTACATTTTAGACTGACATGGATATATGAAAATGGACACTGGTGAAACTTACACTTGGTTGTCTAAAAACAAGTTGGTCTATGCCCATCTTTATTATTATGTATTCAATCAAGTGTTCACTAATGAGGCACAGTATTACTTCTTGGTTCAATGGTATTTCCAAATTACTATCATAAACTCAATTCATTAGATTACACATTATGAATTATCCTTAGAAAGCTATGGACAAATTGAGTATACATATTAAAAATCTTGCCAAGTTAAAAATAGCTATCTATATTTTGGAGAAGGGAACAACAATAAAAGAAAGAATATACACATTGTTTTTCATCTTTCATAGCTTTGTGAACTCAATCAGTGCTCTCTCTATACAGTTTTTTATATCATAAAGATAACTACTCACACAATCAAAAATTTGAATATTACGTTGTTTTGATTTAAATTGGCACTGCCACCCTGGAAAAAAATATGGCATTTTCTCAAAAACTTAAAAACAGAATTATCATATAATCCAGTAATAACACTTTTGATGTTATCTGAAGGAAGCAAAATCACTGTCTCAAAAAGATATCTGCATCCCCCATGTTCATTATAGCATTACTTAAAATTTTGCCAAGACATTAAACAACCCAATTGTCTATGAGCACATAAATGAATAAAGAAAATGCTGTTTATTTATATACTAGAATAATATTGAATCATAAAAATGAAGAAATTTGGACCATTTATAACAGCATGGATGACTCTTTAGGGCATTATGCTAAGTAAAAGACATCAGAAGGAGAAAGACAAATATTGTATGATTTCACTTGTGTATGATACAGAGAATAGATTTCCAGTTGTCAGAGGTGTGGTTGGGGTGGACAAAATGAGTAAAGGTGTGGAAAAGATACGAACTTCTAGTTATAAGGTAAGTAAGTCCTAGCGGTATAATATCCAACATGATGATGATATTTAATAATCTATTGTACATTTGAAGGTTACCAAAAAATTCTTAAAAGTTTTCATCATGAGAAAATACTGTAACTATGTGTAATGACAGATGTTCACAAAACTTATTATCACATATCAAATCATTATGCTGTGCACCTAAAATGAATGCAATGCTATGTTGATTATATTCCCATAAAAATGAACATTATAAACCTTTATTCAGAAGAGAAAAAGTGTTTCACATTCATGTAAGAAGCACAGTATGTTTATAATTTGTAAATCAAGAAATCAAAACTAAGGGATGATATTTAAGGTAATGACAGTCATCAGAATAAAGAGATTTATTCTAATTAAAATGTACAGAAGGATAAATGAGCTAAAATATAGTATAAATAGATTCATTTACTCAACTAATATTTCTACCTGCTATCTGAAGTTGTTATGTTAAGTTAAAAAGGAATAAAATGTTTGTAGTTAAAAACTGGTAATAAAGAGTTTCAACTTGTTTAAAGTATGTGAAAATAGGAGTGTTGCTTTTGTCTTAGTGACTAGAGAAGACAGGGAAATTTACAAAATCATATATTTTTAATCTGTCAGAGAGCTGGAATCACAGGGGAGCAAAATATTCTGAAATCTGAAGAAAGGTAGATAAGTTCAAGGAAAAAATGCAGACACATGCTTGATTACAAGAGTCAGAGCTGTATACAAATATAGGACTGTCATAAAAAGTAAGAAGATTTAGAAAACTTTATCAGCAAATTTCTGAATGTTCCTTGTCTGTTAGTATAGAGAGTACAAAACTCTTAGGGGCTTCAGACTCTCAGATAAAATACAGAAACTGGAGCTGTGTGTCAGCGATTAAAAAAATAACTGATAAATATATTGAAGAAACTAGTAAATAAGATGGACAACACATAAACATAGAGAGAATCATCAGAAAGGTGGAAATTTAAGAAATAATTTAATGAATTTTAATGGAGAAGCGAAAGAGGTTTTTAAATGGGCTCATCAATAAATTTAACACAGTAACACAGTAAAGCAAAGAGTTAATGAAGCTGAAGACAGGCCAATTGAAATAACCCAAACTAAATAGCAAAGACACTATTCAAGAGACTGTCTATTCATATATATTCTATATAAATGGATCTCATTAAAATAAAAGAGAGAATTGTGAGAAAAAAATGTTTGAAGATTAAAAAGGACAAAAAAATTCCAAAAGTAATGAAAAATATGAATCTACACATCTAAGAAGTTCAGAATATTTTAGGAGAATAAAAATTTATAAATACACACCTTCTAGGCAAATACCTGGAAAGCAAAGTTAAAGATTGAAACCATGGAACACTAATAAAACTCTACCCAGAGTAATCAAGAAAGAAGACACAATTTACCAACATCAGTCATGAAAGACGTAACCATGGCTATAGATCTATACATATTTAATTTATAAAGGAATATTTTAGAAAAGTTATGCTGATAAGCATGACAACACAGAGGAAATGAACATATGTCTATGTCTAAGCAATCTCAATAGTACAATAGTATACATTTAAAGTATAGTATTTGTAGTTAAAAAATCTTGCAAGAACAACAGCAAAACAGTAAGTCTATACGACTTCTTTGGCAAATTCTAGCAAAATTTAAAGAAGAAATATTAACTGTATACGATCTACCAGAAAATTAAAGAGGGAGCATGTCCTAATTCAAATGTAATAAGGGAGTGTGTGTGTGTGTGTGTGTGTGTGTGTGTGTGTGGTGGGGCTTGGGGTGGAGTCCTAATTATCAAATCAAAAACAAAGACAGCTAGAAAAGAAATCTACAGTCCTATTGAAAAAAAACATGCCAAAGTCCTCTTTAAAATGCTAATAAATATAGTAAAAGGTAAATATTTCGTGATCAGATGAAATTAATCTCAGGAGTGTAGGACAGTTCCAACACTGAAAAATCTATCACTATATTCCCTCATTATAATAGAAAAGGGGAAAAAGCTATGTATTTATTTCAATAGATGAAGTAAAAGCTTTATTCTTCAGTTAAGTGTTTTTCATTTTTCAGAAGCTCTCATATCAATAAATGAAAAAACAAACATATATATTTATAGATAACATATAGATTTGCATGCACTAAGGCACACACACACTAATCCCAAGAGATGGAAAGTGTCTGTGTGTTTATATTTATATTTGTACATACATAGAAAATATCTTATTTTACGCTTGGTGGTAAATTTAATATATTACATGCAGATGTAGCTTACAATGTTGCACTGTTCCTTCAATAATACTTATATATCTATATTTATATATTTTTACTATATATATCTTTTATGTCAATGAGTGGCTACACCTGAGGGGTGGGATCCGATTTATGAAGCTGTATGAAAATATGGGAAGGAAATGTATACTTTTTGCTTTGTATGACTGTGCAATTTGCATTTTTTATAACAGTCATTACCTATATAATTTGTTTTGATATAAAAACTATAATTATGACTGTTAAGTTACAAATATTAAGTGAATTTGTACATTAATGAAGGAGAAGGGAAAGTTTCTAAATGAGTTCTTCGTAGTTGATCAAAACTTGCTGCCAGCAGATTTTTTTTCCCAACTGCTGCTAAAACATTAATTGGGACTCAAAATATCCTGTGGAGGGAGTTATGACTGAGAATTATAGCACCTTGTGGTACAGGTGAGGATGAAACTGGCATGTTAATCATTCATTTCATTTTTCTTTGTTGATTTATACACAGTCGTTTCTCATTTTCCATAGAAAATGAATTAAAAGAAAAGAAGTTGGTTATGTGCAAATAGAATGACACTGTGGAAAACTTGATAAGAACATTTCACAAAGAAAGGAGAGATTTGTAAGACAGAAATACAATGAGTTAAAAACTGTTTCAAAAGAGTCCAACAATTATTTTAGTTGCTTTAGAAGCCATATCTAGGGTGCTGGTAGACAAAGAAGAAACTCCTTCTGGTGTTTTAAAGTGTTTTTGTCCTGTTCATGCTTAGAGTTCTCTATAAAATTGTATTTATAAAAAATGTTTCAGGGCACCCTGGTTGCCTAGTGGTTAGTCTACCGTGGCACGGTCCACGCACCTCCCAAGGACCCTGGTTTAACATGGGGCCAGGAGAAATAACCAAGATGGAAAAATAAATATAATAAACAAGGTGCTTCTTTCTCCTCTCTTTTACAGTCTGTTTGCCTCTACTCACCTTCTTTCCTACCTGTATCTTCTCTTAAAAAAAAAAAAAAAAGTTCCTAAAAATTTACTAACCTATAGAATTTATTTTAAAATATAAGGAAACTGAGCCCTGGTTTCTGCCTGTACCTCATATTTTACATATAGTGCAAGCTGTTCCTTATCTACTATTTCATAGAAACAATTTGAAAGATGATTAAATGTTTTTATATTAGATTAATTTATTTAATTACAATTAATCAAAAATTCTGTGTCTACCATTAATGCTGCAGTTTATTTTGTTTATGGTAGTTCTAATAGAAAAAAGAATACATGATCATGCTAATAATAAAAATTAAAACTATTAACAATAAAATGTTTAAAAATGTTATATTCGTTTCCCTCTCCACCAAAGTCTCTTGACCCCTTCCCAAGATGTGATCTCTCAGAACACATTTATGAAAATACATCTAGAAATTCTTATACACATACAAGCCTATATATATGTAGATAGCAATATTATTAATATAGATAGCCTTTTACATAGATCAAATGACTATTTAACTTTCCGTACTTTCCCTTGCTCCAATCGTACATCTTAGAAAGTTTTTCACAAGAGCTACTGTGTGTATATCAATTTGAATTCACTATAATTTGGTCATAATGTAGCTGATTGAATGTTTTCTTACACTTAGCCAAATTAAGGCCGTTTAATCAAATGAAAGTCATTTTGGTCATTTTAGTAATTTGCTATAAAAAAACATTATTGTTTAAATTATCAATTTCACCAATAATGCTGCCCAATAAACCACATATAGACTCCAACACTTAAAACAACGAGCATTTGATATTGTTCATGAAAATAGAATGAAATGAGTTATTCTTCTGGCCTTGACTAAAATCACTGACCTATGGGAAATCACATGCTAATCCAGAAGGCTGTTTGTAAACCTTGTGTGATTTCTCTCATATGCTTCTGGGATTTGGTTGAATTTTGTCTCATATCAGATGGACTTCAACTGAAACAACTAGGATGATTATGAAAATAAGGAAGTTTCTACTCTCCTCCACATGTCTCTCATACCCCTTTCCATATAAATAGCATTTTTTTCTGTGCAGGGAATTTAATAGTTACTAGAATGATGTCATTTTGTTCATGTTGTTTTGTTGTAACATTGATGAGAAAAAAAAAAAGAACTTCTGTTGACATTGAATAAAAGTAGATATTTCAAGGACACTTTCTTTATACGTCATTTAGCCTAAAGTCTCAGATTATAAAGAAATTATCACTGAAGTTTTGTGAGAAAACTGTACCTATTAAATGATTTTGAGGATATTTACTGTAATTTGTTTCTGTGTTTATAGCCACATTATCTTTTTCGCTAGAGTCAGTCTCTTTGTTAATCTTAGGCCTTCTCTTTTATGTCAATGATTTTATTCAAGAGGCTGGTCCTTGGTTGTCCGTTGTGATTTGTTAAGGAAGTGTTAGAATGGGTAGAATAGAATAGGTAGCTACAGAGAATGATATTAGATGGGCTACAAGAATGCTTTCCAAATAAACTTCCTTCTTGAATGAGAGTGAACTCTAGTTTTATAACTAGAGTTGATATTTTAGCAGGCAGGATTCACCTTCCTCCTATGGGAGAAAAGCAGGCAAAGTGAAATGACTTCCAAATAAATGGGGCTTCCCTGTGAAAAGGTCAAGCAATTTCATTTACTGTATTGCTCTGCCAAATTGTCTTCCATATCCCACCATACTTATTTTTCAACTTTTCTGTTGAAGAGGTCAAGTAATAACTCACTCTGTTCTCTAATCTATTGGGACAAATATTCTAACTTCTTCTAAATATATATCTATCAGTTTATTTAAATGATAGTTCTCAAGGTTTGTACTGTGGGCAAGAGTTGTTGCTGCTCTATTTAAAGAGAGTAAAACAGAAGTGTCCTGATAGCAAGTTCTTTTAACACGGTTCTTTAATGAATTAACCCAATGTCTCTCCTCCCCATCATTGTCCACATCCTGTGTTGTTGACCCTTGACTTACAAGCTCACTGTGGCTTTCTTAAGAAAAATCACACTTAACTCTAGTTACTTGGGTCATTAATTCTGCTCTGATTCCTTTCCATCCACACATCTGCTGTCAGTATTTCTGGAATCACACAAAATTTCCTAAAACACTTTTTATATTCTAACACTCATAATTGAAATAATTTCTATGCAATTTTTATAGTGATTAGAAAGAGTGAAATACATCCTTGTTTTACTCTCAGAGACTAGAGATACCTAACACAGTATGTAACAAAATTATGTTGAAAGAAAAAGGTTAATATAACATATAATGTCACTGATTCAATGACAGATAGTTCAGAATGAAGCATGCCCTGGTTATCAGTGATTTAAATCAGGCACAGTCCACATACATTCAAAAGTCCCGGGTTCAAGACCCTGGGCCAGGGAAGCAACCAATAATGAATAACTGAATAAAACAAATAAAGTGCTTCTTCCTCCTTTCTTTTTCTGCCTACCTCTACTTGCTTGTACTTTTCATTGACAAAAAAAATTCAGAATGTACATTTGAAAAATGGAATAGTTTGGTCTAAAAACATTTAATAAAAGATCTGATTCCAAACACTAATGTTTTACTGGTATATTTCCTAATGTATAATCTAGTTTTTATTTTCCCATTTGTCAATGGCAAATAAGGTCCATTAAAATCTGTGGATTACCATGAGAGAATCAATAGATATTAATTCTCCCAAACAACATTTTCAGGTAGAATTAAAGGAAATATAGAATCAAATCCTAATTGCCTAAGATTTCTAAACATGATTTCATAAATATGATCTAATTATAGAACTAGTTTTGTCAAATCTACAGAATGATGGAAACCTTTTTTTATATTTTAATGTTCACATGAATAAAAGATTCTTATATGTAAAAAGTGTAACTTTCTTTAAGATAATCTGGAGTCAGTCAGTTAAGTCTTTGTATAGAGAACCAAGCACTGAATTTCAATTAGTCAAATTCTGAACAACTGAAGTATTATTGCCTCTCTTTTTATAAATAACCATTAAGACATATGATGCACCTTTCTAATAAACTTGTAACAATCAAAATTACTTGTGGGAATTCTTCCTAGTATTCTATATCTAACTGGACAGCTGGTAATAAAACAGGTCTCTGTCATCTTAGAACAGATCATTTATTTTTCAGTCCTCTCCAGAGATTACCCCTTTGGCATACAAACACTTATTGCCATCTGCAGCAGGTGGGAACAGAGTTCGTAAAATTCTGGTGCATTTCAATGGTTAAAATAAGGATATGAAAAAAAATGGATGGTTTTACTTTTTTGGTGGAAACTTTATATATTTTAAGGACATATTCTCTCTTCATCATGCCATCACTTTTTCAAGTCCTTACTGGTTTCCTTTCCAGGCAATCCTATGATAGCATTAGTCATTTACCATTGTCATAAATCATCCCAAAGTTTTCAGGAACCATTTTTCAAACTGCTTCAAGTTTCATCATTATCTGACGCCAACGTAGTCAGTATCCAAAAGATTCTATGTTACTTTAAATATCACCATTTTCCTCTCTAATTTCCTCTTTTCTCTCTCTGGTCACCTCTTAAGTCCATGTAAATATTGTATGTATTCATATACTAAATACCATGTCTTTAGAATCAGCATTTCTGCCTATGTAGGTGCAGAAACTCCAAGTCAAAATTAAAGGGTGATGAATTGATTGAAGCAAGCAGAAATTATTTCTGGAACAGTGCGTTTTAATGCAATCCTCAAATAATTTAACAACTAGACCTTATAAGAACAAGAACTTGAAATTTAGAAAATATCAAAAAGTAAGTGAAGAAATCCACCACCATAAATGAGTCAGCAGAAAAAAAGAAGTACACACGAACTAAGAATAAAGTCCTTGAAGATCTAATATATTGATATTATAAACAATAATGTGTAATATAAATGTACTTGATTTAAAAATAAAGAGAATATCGAAATAGGAAAAACAAATGAGGTATGTCCTGGTGGAGTAGTGGTTAGGTCAGTTACCTCCAAAGGCAAAGAAGGCTATATACATCTCAGAAACCCAGGTTCATGTCCCATGTTGGGAGGAACAAATAAATAAACTTATTCTTCCTCCTCTCTCTTCCTGGTTTTCTGCTTATTTGCCTTCTTTCCTGCCTACAAATTCTCTTAAAACAAATGATCAAGTATATTGAGGAAAGAAATAGAGTTTAAATAGAAACAAAACATAATAATTAAAATTCAATTAAATATATCATTAAAATTTGAAAAATGAAGTCATCAAATCAAACTGCAAATTAGTTATCAAAAGAGACTTATTAAGTGGAGAAAATACATATAGAAACAGAGACAGAATTATGCAAAATAAGGCACACACAGTTCTGGAGAACAAAGATAGACATAAAGGAGAAATTAGAGAGGGCAGGGAGAGGAAGACTAGGAATTAGATTTCTAGAAGCATATAAAAGAGAAAATTGGAATGACAATGTCAAAGGGAAAGAGTGTGACAGTTTTCTAGAATAGAGAAAGCATAAAATCTCAGATTCAGACAACTAAATGAAGTTCAAAAAGAGAGCAAGTAAAAAATGCCCTTCTGAATAGAATATGGTGGAATGAGAACAGTAAGGGAGAAAGAGAAAATTTTATACATAGTTAAAAATAAATTACCTACAGCCTAATAACAATTAGTCAAACAGCTGCTTTCTCAATATTGTAATGAAAAAAAAGTATGGCTAATGGCATATAGTAGAGAGCCACTTTGAAATGCCATTAATTTAAAGAAGAATGGTATTCAAGGATAATTTTAGAATTGTATATAAATAGTAAGATAAATAAAACCATATAAAACAAACTTTTGTTCTGGTAAGAGAATCAGGAGAGAAAACTGAAATCAGAGATAGCAATATATTTGGGAAGTTGATGTAGTTAGAATATTTCAAAGTCTTTAATAAAAGTGTAAAGTAAATATTCACTTAATCTTTAATAAGCTAATAGTTACGGTATATTCTCAGGAAACTCATAAATGGAAAAAGGTACAATTCATAACTTCTATCTGGAGATACTTTTAAGAAGAGTGGTTTGAAGAGAAAACAAAATCAATGCAAAATAAAGCATTAAGAGAGAAAAATCCATATAATAGTCATCAAAGGAGACAAATGATATGAATAGCAGGCATAAATCTAATTGCATCTGTAAAATTATTAAATGTAAAAAAGAAACATTTTCTTCTCACAAGACAAAAATTACTCAAGTGACTTTTTAAAAGAGCTAGTTATTGGAAGGTTCCAAGATGACAGACTGTTACCATCTTGAACTCTTTTCCTGCCATCTTGAACTCACCTCCTGCCACAGGCACAACAAAACTACACTCATTTAACAACTATGACCACTGGGGAAAAAAGGAAAACAAGCAACTCCAGAAAGAGAAGGGACAGAGATTTTCATAAAGGATGCAAAAAGCCAACTATTCTTTGCATGAACAGCCCTGATGTCCATGGGAGGGATTAGTAATACAGACATTTTTCCTGGGACTGAAGAGCTTGCCCCAACAGCAATGCTCCTACACCTGAGAACTGTCATAGAAACATGTACAACCTGGAATGGAAAGTAGAATTTGTCTTTAAAAAACAATAGGACTTTGGGAGCAACGTATGCAGGACAGCATCTGCAGGTCATTCATTTGTTGAACCAAAAGAATGAGTTATATACAATGTATAAGAATATAATATAGGGATATGAAAAAAATAAAGAAAAAGATAAACCAGGCAAATATATAGCAAAAGAAAATTGATGTAGACAATATCAGAAAAATAAAATTTCAGGCCAAATTATATTATAGACTTCTGAGTTAATAATGATTAATTCATAAAGATGGAATTATTTATTATGAAAAAAATAACTAAAACATAAAATAGATTGAATATATTATTAGGATTAATCAGTAAATCTGGTATCATTATAGATTTTCTCATACTTTCACTCACCAAATTATGGATAAGGGTGAAAGTCATTAAAAGATGGTGCTTTAAAAAACATAATTGACAAGAATGATTAAATAATCACAGAAACACTGTCATCAATGTAATATTTTTAAGCATACATGGATTTTGTGTGGAAATTGGTTATTTTAAGAATAACAGATAAAATTATTACAAATTTCAAGAAATGGATATCATACAATCTTGTAAAAACTCTAATGATCACCAAACTATGTATTTTTGAGGGAAGAAATGGTCTACATAGGTAGGAATATGTTTGACATGTTTCCAGTTGAGGCAAGAAAATACATGCAGGGCACGTGGCTACAGATATACACTTATGGTGTACAGAAATGATAGACTGTGAACAGAAATGATAAATATTTCCTTCAAACAAGCACTATAAACATCTCTCACAAATGATTTTCCATGTTTATTCCCATATCATCTTGTTGATGAACACAGAGACATGGAAGATATCTGCAAAAATACTATAACATCATTTTTTAAAAATTTCTGGACTCTTTAATCTCTTTTTACACAAGAACACCTTCCTAGTCAAGAACATATGTGTTGGAAGCTTTATATGAGAAATAAACTCACCAAGATTTCAGAGTTTATCTGTTACAAAATTTGTTGTTATTTGAATACAAAATTTGGTATCAGAAGTGGTGTATCACAGTAGATGAAACCTAAATCATGTTACCTTATTAAATCAGCACTGGGTAGTTCTGAACTTCCTAATAAAAACTGAAAGGATGAGGAACCATGAAATGACTGGCAAAAATCTTGGAGATATGTGACCTATGATAATTTGGAAGGCAAACCATGTATGTCTTCTGAGTCTGATGCTCTGTAGTAGTTAGAAAACCATCAATATTAATAGTGCAGATTCTGACTTTGGTGAGATATCACAGGACAGGTATCTCAAGTAAGAATTGTTTTTCCAACCATAATAAAAAGAAATTCCCTTAAAAATGTTGCAGAGAATTAGAAAAGTAGACAAATTACCTGTCTAGTACACTCAAAGATATCAGTTCTTAATCTCTGAAACCAGTTAATGTTTTTTGTGGATGTGATTAAGCAAGGATTTTTAGATAAGGTCATTTTTCAGTATTACGCAGGTGGTTCTTCAATTCCATATTAATTGTCCTTATATAAGAGAGAGGAAATGAGAAGATAAAGGCAGAGATTTGAGTGATACAGTTCAAGGTCAATGAATGCAGTCACCAGAAGTTAGAAGAGGGATGAAACAGAGTCTCCCCTAAAGCCGCCACAGGAAGTGTGACTTGGTTGATGCATTGATTGGGACCCAGTAAATTTTTATAGGATTTCTGGACTCCAGAACTGTAATAGAACATTTCTACTATTTTAATCTAGCAAGTTTGTAGTAATTTCTTAGAACATTCATAGAAAATGGATGCACTCTAAAACTTAGCAACTAAAAACAGCAAGCATTTATCTTCTCAGTGTGTCTCTGGGTCATGAATCCAGTAGTGGCTCAGGTGGATTGTTCTGATTCAGGGTATCTGACAAATCCATGATCAAGGTGTCTGTAATCATGTCAGTGCTCAATGGGGAAATCCCTGTCCTAACTCATGTGTATAGTTCTTGGCAGGTCTCAGGAAATCTGCTTCCAAACTCACTCACGCAGTGCTTTCCACATAGCTGCATCAGTACATGGCAACTGGCTTCCCCAGAGTGAACAGAGAGAGAATAAGATAAAGCACCAAGATAGAAGTCATAGCCTCTTTCAAACTTAATTGAAAGTGAAATCCCATCATATATGTCATATCTTATTAGCTAAAAGGAAGTCAGTAAATCCAGCCTATATCAATGGAAGCTTGTTACACAAGGGCACCTGGAGCAAAAAGTGAGGGTCCTTGGGGGTCTTATCTGAGAATGTCAACCATGCAGGAAAAGATTTTTTGAGGAAATGGCTTAGAAACACTGAAGAAATTTGTCTTATCTTAGCCCAGGGTTGGATAAAGGTAAGAGGCAAGGATGTGTCTGAGAATTTTAGGTACAATTCTGGATATTCTGAAAAAAACACAAAACAGCAAAACTATAAGAACTGAATCTAGATCATTGGTTGACAGGGGCTGAATGTGAAATAGAAGGCAAATTAATGAAGGAGTAGTGCTTTGAGTATCACGAAACTATTCCGTATTTTTATTGTGGTTCTATATATATACATATACATACATATATATATATATATACACACACACATACACACACACATTATGCTTATCTAAAGTCATCAAGATTTAAGCTATGATAGATCAGTTTGTGATTCCATAAATTATATCACAATAAATTTGGCAAAAATTATTCCCTCAGTTAAAACCAGAAGCAATATTCAAAGAACAATAAGTATAATCATACGTAAAAATTTCTGGGGAAAGAAAAGTGAAAACTCAGCTCTAGGTGTTTTATGATGATAGAATATCCTGAGTCCCTAAAGCAGAAAGAACAATTAAAAAAAATTGGAAAACTATAGGCTTATCTCACACATAAATATGAATGCAAAAATTCTAAGCAAAATGTTAGCAGAATAGTTTAAAATATAAAAGGACTACATCCTGACTGAATCAGATTATAGAAAGCTGACAAAAATAGTTTATCAGTAAAATAATAATTAATTTGGTTCATCAATACAATCTTAATAAGTAAAGAATATATAAATTTCAATATTATTTCCAAATTGTTATTAAAAGCAGCTCTCAACAAAACAGTAATGTGAAGAAATGCCCTTTTACTGAAACACTGCTCTTAGTGTTTTTTGTTATCAGTAGCTGTCATTGATTAAATGGGAAAACACGAGACATTCTTTTTCAAACTCAGAATAATAGGATACTGATGTGAATTAATTCATTTGTTTGACATATCTATATGGTTTCTTTCAGATCATCCTTTTTTTCTTGTTAATAGAAATCAAGCTTTGTTCAGGATAGTACTGGTGTCCTTCTACACATAACAAAGCAAAACCAGTCTAAGGTGTCATAGTAATCTTGTATTTTTTTCCAGATATCAAATTTAATAGCTTCTGCTACAACCATGTGACCCTTTTGGACAAATGGGACATTGGAGATGTTTCTAGGAAAACACACTCCCCATCAAAAAAAAAGAAGCATGCAATATGGCAATACATATCTCCTTTTTACATGGATGTAATGTCTGAAATTGAGGCAAGTTATCTTGCAACAAGATACAGCACATAACCTGCTGACGATGTTATGGAAGAATGAAGATAACCTAGTTACCTGAAGGCATTGTTAAGCCCCTATACCATTACCAGTTTGACTATATCTAAACTTGCTGTGATGGGGCATTATTAATGTCTTGATGGCTTTAAACAAAAATAAGTAATATGTTTTGTACCTGCAACTGAAGATACTCTGATAAAGTTATTAATAACCCCAAGTTCTCTTATAATTAAGTTATTATTATTTCCAACTCATGAAAACGGAATTGGAAGTAGCTTGGTCCTTCTTCCTTGTAATAAAAATTACTGGATTACTGGGCTTGAAAATCTTACACTTGAAAGTATGTAAATTCTCAAAGAAGAATTTGTTGGCAGTTTCTGTTATGGATTCTGTATAACAAACTAATCCAAAATCTAGTGGCTTAAAACAGCATTGACTTATTCTTTCTCATTTTTAAAGTTATTTTGTGTTAGCTGACTGAACTAGACATATTTTCTGTGCCACATGGTGTTGGCTTCAGATACAAATGGGAGCTTACTTGGGTGCCTTCAGCTGGAGTGTGGCTCACACAGTACATTCAAGATGGCTTCTTTCACAGGCATGGATCCTCTATTTGGAATGCCTGTGGGCTGACTGGGGCTTTTTCCCTCTCTCATCACTCGCTAATCTTGCCATAGCTTTTTCACTTTGTGTCTGAATACTTAGAGTGAAACTGAAAGCTACTAGCCTTTTAAGGGCCAAGCTCTGGAACTCATATAGCATCACATCTGCCCTACTCTCTTAGTCAAAACAAATCATAATGCTAGCAATGAGATGAGAGGAAAAATGCCTTCCATAACTTGATGAGAAGGATTCAAGGACTTGTTGGTAGTCATCAACTGACTGAATACCCTGTCTTAAGTAACTTGAAATAAATTATTTATTTTAACCTTAATACTTCCTTTTATAACAATATGTGTCATTTTTTGGTAATACTTAAAACTATATTCCATGCTTTAAAAGGCTGGGGGATGGTATAGATTAAAATATGTGTTATGTATTCATATTAATTCAAGATCAGTGATGGTTCTTTGTTACAGAAGAATGATTGGAAGTAACCAAATGATTAATAAAAGTATATGTGACAGTACACTGATGAGTACATATATCATCACCACCTAATATCTCACAATTTTATCATTATACTCAATAAAACTGGGGGCTGAAAAAATTTCCTTGAAGATCAACATGAGAGAATTATGTAAGATACTATGACTTTTCCATTTAAATTTTTAAGAGCATAACAAGATATATTTATATATTATAGAATTCATTTTCTCCAGTAAATCTTGACTCTTCTTTGTAGCATACTTTAAAAATACATGAATTTTAATCCAACATAACAAAAGGTAATAACAGAATAGATAATATATTGTATTTTATTGGTCAATATTTTTTCAGTCAACCCTTAGTATCCTGTATACATGCATATACAAACACACATCTACTTATTAACATATAGATGCATATAGATCAATATATGTATGTGTATATATATACACAAATAAATAAGTACATGTATATGTACACATCACAAACTCTCTTGTCTATACAGATGTGTGTGTGTATACATATATAAATGATCAGTATAAAGTCATTTGAAGCACACTGGATTTAGAGAACTACATTCAGTTAGAGTACAACTGAATTGGTAATTAAACAGCCACACACCCACTGACAAGCCTCATCCCAAGAATCTGACTGGATCTAGACTCACACTGAAAATGGCCATTGAATAGGCTTACTTCAGTCAACTTCAATAGTAGAATGGACAAATTCTCATAATAATCATGTTTAATGATGTCTATTAATAATTTTCCATAATGTGTTTGGGGTCAGTGGAAAAGTAAATCAGAATCAATTCCTTCAATCACTTCTAGAAAAAATTAAACCAAAATTCTAAATGACAAAAAAATTTCAATAGTACATAGGCTGTTATTAGCAATAAAAAAAATCCACTCTTTCTGTCAATGAATTTGAGAGTTTCCAATAATAGCAATTATACTATAGCCACAAACACCTGTTTGCAATGTTTGTCCATAGAGACCAATTTCATTTTATAGGTGCTATTCTGGTTTACATTAAACACTTGGAAGTAAGGAAAAGCAATGTTCCCACTTTGGAGAGGGACAGAATTTTATTCTTAGCATGAGGCCAAAGAAAAGTATTATTTGTGAAAGAATATCCTTGAAAAATATCTCTTAAATTTCCTGGTCAATGCCATCTGCTACAAGTATGTCACCAACTCCATTTTGATGAAAGATACTAGAAAATTTCCTGCATGGTTTAATGCCACTCTTGGTTCTGCCAAAATAATAGAAAGCTACAAACCCGTGAACACAGTGGGAATTCACCAATGTCAAGTGAGTGACATAAAATGCATTGCTAGCCTATCACCATCTTCAGTCAGCTGGTTACTAACATGGTCTCCAAGCAAGAAATTTGCTCTCCTGATTTTTGAATCACTATAAAAATTTCCCTTTAGGGCTTTGATCTGTGAGACAAGGACCACAAGACACATAATCAAGAGTGAATTTTGTTTTATCCCATAAAATTCATCCTTATTGACCTCACTGTTCATCTGCCTTCTCAGTCAGGAGCCTGTTGAGTGTTTGTCTGCCTAAATAGTCTCTTATTAAATAATAAGTTACCTCTTCTTCTTTCTCTAATTGTATCACCATGATGTTGGGCCACAACCTTCTTCTGACTTCTGATGCTGTAAATCAGGACTCATATATTATGTCTGGACCTTATTACCATTTTGAAAACAAGCTGTTGGAAGCACCCCACATCTGATCACCCTTTCTGTCTTTTCAGCCTTTCAGTCTCAGCCTTCAGTAATCTCCATTTTGCAGGTAATGTTTGGATATTTCTAAGTTTTCACACGTTCATCATCATCTTCAACAGTAATATGTTTGCCATCACTTTTCTCACAGTGCAGCTTCAATTTTCAAGTGTTCCAATAAAAAACCCTGCTCTCATTATGTTCTTTTCCTTAGTCTAATGACAATAATAATTTTATAGGGTATATTTCTACAATGGGGATTCATCCTCATATTTAATACATAAGTGAATTTTGCTTAGTTGGCACACTGACATTAACATAAAAATAAAATTTGATGCCCTTTTCTACTACAACTTACTATTACCTTTTGCCAAGCCTACGCACAATAGACATTATCCTTTGAATGTGCAACTTCTAGCTAAGTGGTGAAGATAAGAAAAGAACAAAACAAACCAAAACTGGACTCTTTCATCTTCCCTATCCTCTTAAATTCATGCAAAGGCCAAATATGTCCCAGGAAATTCAGACTTAACAGTCTAGAAGACCCACCTATTGACTTTGAGATAAGATACTTATGAAAGAATCCTTGATTTCATAAGATCAGTGGAAAACAAAAACAGCAAAGTAAGGAGATACCACAGAACCAACTAAAGGATCAGAGGAGGGCAAAGAAAGAATTATCAACTCATTTTAGGATTACTCTCAAGACTATAACCCCAGTGCACTCTGAAAAAGAGTCTTAGTAAATTGAATAGAATTAAAATATATTATATGAATAAATAGAAACAGAAATTGGAGGACTGCTTATGCCTGCAATGTTCTCTAATTCATTTATGTTTTAAACCTTTAAAGAATCATTTGAGTCATTTTTCTTATGAGATACAGTACAGGTAACTCCAATATTAAGGCATAAACTCGAGCTAATCTGGTTGAGTAAAAGTAGAAAGAACTGAGCTTTTCTTCTTTTTGTTATCTAAAGGATCAGTGCAGACAGTAAGGGAGAAGAGGAAGAAGCATTTTATTTATTTTTATTTTAGTTGTCCATCTTGGTTGTTCTTTCCAGCCTGGGACACGAATGCAGATGCTTGGGATGTATGTGGACTATGTTTCTAGTGGAGGCAGTGGACCCAACTGCTAGTCCACCAAGGTGCACCAGCAATGAGTCTTTTAGCCTCTTTCCTTACAGCTAACCCATTACAACGCTGCCATTTCCCCATTATCTCTACTTACTTTGCCTTTATCTTTTAGGTCTTTATCAGTGCCTGATATCAGCCTAAGGCCCTGACTTGCAGCACATTTGTCATAGTTGGTTTCTTAATTAGTTCTGGAAACTAGTTCTCACCTGGTCTTTACATGGCTAACCAAGGTGCTAATAGATAGGGTCTTTTTCTGTCACCTACCTACATGACTATGGTTTAGATTTAGAGTTCATTTCCTCATCACAGTGTATCCCGAATTTAACTGAATGCTCTGTGTCTGTGTGTGTGTGTGTGTGTGTGTGTGTGTGTGTGTGTGAGAGAGAGAGAGAGAGAGAGAGAGAGAGAGAGAGAGAGAGAGAGAGAGAGAGAGAGAGAGAGAGAGAGAGAGAATGAGTCATTAAAATAGAACGAATGATGAGATTAAGCCTAAATATTATTGTGAGCAATGATATATACTTTAGGTTACTTCAACTCAGTTTAAAATAGAGAACAGTTTCTGTCATCAATTTCAAATTTTCCAAGTGACTGACAAATCTTGCCCCTCCAAGTTATCATCCACTGATTGCCATTACCCTCTCCAGCCCTTATCTCCTGGAAATACACATCTACCTTATCATGATGTAGTCAGAACTCTTCTAGTCTTTATTTTCCTATTAAGTATTTAAAATAATCTTGTCTTAGCACCCAAATTTTTTGTTTTTAAACCAGACAGCTATTACCTAAGCTTTAATCTAGGTAATTAAATGACATATCTCTTACTGTGATTGTTTTTTTCTGACGTTTGTAAAGCATTCCCAAATTCTGGTCCCCTTGTTAACTTTTAAAAAATATTGCGTACATTTTTTTCCATACAAAAAAAATTTTCTGAGATTGTAGAAAAGACAGAATATTTCTAATATCTATTTTCATCATTTTATTTATTCCTGGGAATGGAAACCCCAATTTTCAATATTTTAGAGTTCAACTTTCAGTAAGGTAAGACAATGACAAAAATCCATAAGATGAAATATAAGCTGAAATAATGTAAACAACTCCTGGGCCACACTACTAAAGTAATACTAGCATGCACACGGAATCTTTTTTGTATGTTTGTTTTGTTTTTCATTTCCTTACAGATGCTTTCAATTTTATTTTTTTTAAAGGAAAGATACAGGAAGGAATGACAGTGAGTAGGCAGCCAGGTAGGAAGAGAGAGGAGGAAAAATATTTTATTTAATGGTTCATCTTGGTTGTTACCTTGGGCCCTGGGTCTTCAACAGGAGACTTGGGGATGTATGTGGACTATGCCCAGAGAACTAAACCACTAAGCCATCAGGAATGACTCAAATTTTTTAAACAGGTAATGCTTCAAGTAGTCTTTAAACTTTTCAATTTTAGTACAGTTGAAAAAACATTGTGAAGATAGTACAAACATGATTACAAGATTTCTGCTATTATTATCATGGTGGTATATTTGTTATAATTAACTTGCTAATATTGAGTCCTTATTAATAAGTAAACACAATAATTTGTTGATCTATACTTTGTTCACCTTCCTTAGTTACTGTCCTTTTTCTTTTCCAGGATTCTATCCTGAATATTATAATTAAATTTACTGCTCATGTCTCCTTCAGGTACTTTTTACTGTGAGTCTTATTTTTGATGATCTTTAGAGTTTTGAGAAGGTTGGTTCAGGTAGTGTGTAGTATGTTCTTCAAGTGAGATTTACCTGATTTTTAAAAATATTTTAACTGGACCGATGAAAGAAGAAAAGGGAGATGCCTCATCACACTTCATTATATATGTACTAAGGGAACACTATATAAAATGTTATGAAATATGTATTTATGGTCCCTATTTTTAATATTGTTTGTTAATGCCGATGTTAAATATATCCTTTTGCTATAGTGATGTTTCTAAGCATTCTCCATTGTAAAGTTTCTTTTCATAATGCTTTTAAAAATATATTCCTGCACATACTATATTCTGGAAGGAAATCATGTACTTACACATAAGTAGCAATTAAGTTCAAACTCCTTTGAGTGGAGTATCCATGTAATTTGTCTTGGAATTATTTTATACAAGAGTTTTATCTATGCTACATTTATTTGTGTTCAATCATTTATATCAGTTTGGACTCATGAATATTTTATAAATTGCCATCTTATTTTGTTGCTCAAATTGTTCCAACTTTGGCCATTAAGAGTTCTTTCAGTTGGCATCTATGTCTTTAATAGTTAACATGTCTAGTTCAATGTGGAACTGGAGTGGCAAGAGAGGACATCCTTGCCTTACTGATTATAGGGGAAATTAATTAAGAACAATGCTGGTGGCATAGTTTTTTGGTAGATATTCTCTATAAATTTGAGGAAGTTCCCTTCTTTCCCTAGTTTTCTTGAAAACTGTTATTATGAAAGGGTGGTCAATCTTGCCAAAACCTTTTTCTGAATCAATTGATACAAATGTATATATTTTCCTTTTCTTTAGTTAGTCAATATGATAGATTACAGTGATTGATTTGCTTTTGTTCACTGTAATATCCGGAGTAAGTCTGATACACTGCAAGGCTTTATTTGCTAATATATGTTTATTAGAGATATTAATTTCTAGTTAACCTTTCTGGAAACAACTTTATCAGTTTTTCTTTTAAGAGTAATGCTGACCTCACAGAATGAGTTAAAAGTGCTACTTACTGATACTTTTCAGGAAGATATTTTGTAGAACTGGTATCATTTATATAATTTCATCCTTAAATATTTTGTATACTATATTAGGTAAATAGTCTGGGACTGGAACCTTAATTTTTTTGACAGTTATCACATATTGATTCAACTCAATATACTAGACATTCAAATGCTTTTTCTTCTTGTGTGTGAGCTTTATTTTATTGATTTGTTGAGTTATTTGCTTATTTATGTATTATTGTTTCATTAGTTTACAATACTATGTATGTTTTAGGAGATTGGATTCACACCTCAGTCACAGCAATCATCACCCCACATCCACCACCAGCTCTAGCTCCCATCACCATTAGCATTTGTACTTTACTTTTTCAAGCCCAGTTCTCTCACCCCTCAGGAGGTAACCACAGTCTTGCATCAGAATTCTGAGAATTTTGTTGTGTTTAATGGGTATGTTCCTTTTGTTTCTTTGTATTCCACATATGAGTGAAACCATTTGGTATTCTTCTTTTTCTTGCTGACATATTTTGTTTAACATAAACAGAGCATAGTTGTTTTCTACGGTGTTCAACTCAGGAAAATTTTATCCAATATTGAATGGAAAGTGTGAGGAGTGCACTTCTTCATTCTTGACTCTGCTATCTCTTTTCTAGAGTTGTTGTTTTTTTGTTTGTTTGCTTGCTTTTTCCGTTTTAAATTAATACAGGAACAGGTCAGCAAGTGTTTGAGATAAATCAGTATGTCTGCAGATCTCCTTCTGGCACCTTGAATTCATACCTGTCTGAAAGGCTACAGACCCCCACCCCGCCTCCAGTTCTCTTTTCGTATTGATTTAGGTTTGGGGTTATGTGGAAGGTTTAAGGTCATTCCTGATGTCTTTTAAGGTCAAAAGAAAGTGGAGCAGTTTTGACCTCAACTGCGGAAGTTTAAAAATAAAAGACGTTACTGGTCATTGATATTTTTCTTTTTAGCACATTTTTGAGTCTTTAGAAATATATAATGCAAATATTCTTTAAAACAGATTCCTCAGAAATATAATTCTTCTCAAAAACTCAGACCATCTATAATTTGGTCTGCCCTCTTTCATAGATAGCATTTAACTTTATCTTACTAATAATCATAATTGAGAATCACATTTTTAAGGGCCTGAAAACACTCAGTTTAATTTTTGAAGAAACATTTTCTAAATCCTTTAAAATCTCAAAAACCTTTAACAGTAAGTGTCCACTGGCATCAACATTCTGTAATCATCTTATTCAGAGCATGGGATGCAAATCCAGGCTTGAATGGGTTCAATATACTTAATAATTGGTGAGCTGTGAAGAAAATAAACCATGAACTTTCAGTCTGTCGGTGGTCTGGTTAACAGAATAATCTAAAGAACCACACAGGGTCTGGAGTTTTCATTCTCTCCAATCAGTGAAGTGACTTTGTACATATAATCCTTATATCCATTTTCTCATATATTACATCATCAAATTCTACTGGAAAAGGAAGGAAGAACTATTAAGATAACAATAGAAAATTATTTCAAATACTGATTCTAATCAAAACATAAAGCAGTGCTAAAATTATAGCTAAAAAGCAAAGTATATCAAATGAACTTTTGGTCACTTTTTCCATTAGTATACCATTGGTTTATAATATGATATGATTTTCTATATAATATATAGATCCACACAAGCATCAAGAGCCAAATCATACCAAGTCTATTACCAGACTTTCAGTGCCATTCACCTCATCATTTTTACAACCTCTCTAATATAGGTTCCCTGTTCTCTCACCCCCAATGCTGATAACCACAGTTTTGATTTCAGAGTCTAAGAGAATATTTTTTGTTTTGCTAGATTTTTGTTTATTTGTTTATATTCCACATATAAGTGAGGCTACCTGATTTGATTTATTTCTTCTCTATCTGACTTATTTAGCATAATCATATCAAGTTTCAAGTTGTCCCAAAGGGTGAAATTTTAACCTTTTAAAAACTGAGTTGTATTCCACTAAGTGCAAATACCACCTGTACCTTGTCATCCACGATGGATATTTACATTAATTCCATCTTTTGAGTATTGTGAATTGTGCTGCTATGAATATAGGGGTGCATATTTATTTTCAAATTTGTGTTTTTATATTCTTCAGATATATGTTTGCAAGTAGAGCTGCTAGTTTTACTTTTCATTTTTGTGAGGAGTGTCCATATTATTTTCCGTAGTGATTGTACTAATTTATATTCTCACCAAAAGTGTTGGAGAATTTCTTTGTATTTTCCCTATACCCTTGACACCATGTTTCTTGGCTTTGATACGGGTCATACTCCTAGATGTGAGGTGATATTTCATTGTGATTTCGATTTCCATTGTCCTGAGAATAAAGGATATAGAGACTGTTTCCTGTGTCTATGGGTCAACTGTATGTCCACTCTGGGGAATTGCCTACTCAGCTCCTCTACCCATATTTTAACTGAGTTGTTTACTTTTTTGTTGTCAATGTCTGAGCCCTTTATTTATTTTGGAGATTAACTTCTTGTCCAGTGTATGAAATTCAAATATCCTCTCTCAGTTAGTAGGCTGCCTTTTCATTTTAGTGGTGTCTTATTTTGTTGTACAGAAGTTTTTGGGTTTGATGGTATCTCATTTTGCCTTTGTTTCTCCTGCTGTTGGTTTAAGAAAAGAAAAGAACTCTCTGAGGTTGATGTGATGGAGGCTAGTATCGCCTATGTTTTTTACATGTATTTTATAATTTCAGGTTTTATACTCAAAATAGCTTTTTAGAAAATCAAATTACAATTAGGAAACACAGTCATTAAAATATAATGAATATAAAAAAATTATAAAGTTGACCCTTAAATATTTCATGTATTTACCTAAAGCAAAATAATGTTATTTAAGTATTAATCTCCACAAATGTTAATAACTTTGAAATTTTAAAAAATGTTTTACATATGAAGAGGATTAATTTACATTATAGAGATTCTGGAATATTCAGAATCATAACTTTTTCTTACAGTAAATGAAGTTCCAGCTGTCCATTTAAAATGCTAAAATTTTTAATGTTTTTTATATGTTCCTTTGCTCTTCCTTTCTCCTTTCCCTTCAATCCAGAGAGTCCAGTTATTCTGAAAATATATTAATTTTCATGACACACCACAGAATAGAAGTGTTGTGGAAGGAAAAAATATGAACTGATGGTCCTATCACTGATCTTTGTATCAAATATATAGCTAACTTCACAAGTTTACCTTTCTCTCCATGTACATTTTACATGATATAAGTTTACTCATATGTTACTTTTACCTTTTTCCAAATAAAGACCTGAATTTGACTTGAACTCTCTGTCATAGAGACACTCTTTCTTAAAATAGCAATTTAGGGCAAAGTAAGACAAGTATCTACCAAATAAAAATCAAAGGAAATCTGTTAGTGAAAATTTGAGAATTTGGATTTAAACACTATTGTGGTATTTTTAAAGAGAAATGTTAAACCATTCACAGATTTGAAAAGTTTGTTCTATAAATGATTAAATTTTAATGATTACTTTGAAGCACATATTCCTTTGTGTAATATTAAATCATACAAACACTCCCAAAATGCATGTAAATTTTATTTAAAAATTATTGATAACAGGGTAATAAAATTAGAAGGGTAACAATAACTAGTGTTACTGCATGACAGCTCCTCCTAACACTTTACATATTTTATATGTTGTTTAAGCATGACAATAACAGAATATGGCAGTTTCCATTGTCCTTAATTTTAGAGGTTGAAAAGGAAGCTCAAAGAGATGAAGTGACTTGGTAATAAGTAACAGAGTCAAGAATACAACCTAGTTATGCTTTATTCCAGTGCCTGCTCTCCTAATGTGCTCCTAATATTTTTGTAATAAATGTGGTATACCAGCAAATTTGAGGAGCACAAATGTTCATAAAGAGCAATTTCAAAATTTTTAAAATGCTTCTTATAGATGTAAAATTTAAGTTCAGTAATGAAAAACAAGAGCACTTTTTTAAATACCGTTTAGATTATACAGCAAATCATTATTGGAAAATGCTTTCTCTTTTAAAGAGCAAACTCTGGCATCATTGATAAGGTAAGAAAAAAATCCATAAATTTGTTTTAGGAAAAAAAAAACTAAATGTTTTAACTCACTTAATCACTCATTTTGAAAAGATTAAGAAATACCTCATTTTTCATTTTGAACAGATGAATGAGTTTATTGGGTAAACAGAGGCAATCAAAATATAGTATGCTTTAGTAAGACATTAAAAATAGTGCGACCTAATTTTCATCTTATAGGTAGAATTCTACACCCAACACTCGATTTCTCTCTTTTATTTAATTAAAAAATATTAAAGTAAAATAATGTATACATTTCAGGTGATCCTCATTATAAATCAATATTTATTTAGACTACATTAAGTTTAACACTAAAAGTCTAATCTGTCCTTCAATTTACAATTGCTCTCTTTTATCAGTTTGCTTATCCCCCTTCCTCTTTTGTGTAAGATTTAAACAATAGCTCCCTTACTGAAGGCAGGGCCTGCCTAATTATCCTTGCTACTCAAGCACATGTTTGTAAATTGATCTTTTACTTCTGCCAATCCACCTGGTGCTGATTTGATTACTCAACCTGCCTGAGAAGAACCCTGAGGGATGGGGGAATTTTCCGTTGCACCCAGACAGTTCATTTGCTTGTTTTGCTCCTTTATGTACCACATATGAGTGGAGTTATATCTCTGAAATGACTTTGAAATCAGAAAGCGTTTTCATGATTTCTGCTAATATTGCCACAGTTATATAAAACAACCTAATGTTAAATATGCTTTCTCTTCTTCAATACTGTGGCCAAAAGTCCACACACACACCACACATACACACACATCACAGACACTTTTATAGTATTATAGAGACTACATAAATGCATGCCCTTTCTCTACAAAATGGAAAAACACTCCCAATCTGAATTCTTGCATCACAATACAATTTTTTTTCTTGAATGATGAGACAATTTTGCATCATGATTATCTTAACTCCATGCAACTATATTAAATGATTTAAAAAACGTTGTCATCTGTAGATTCTGGTGGTAGATTAGATTTTGTATTAAATGACATACTTTCTTATAGTATTTTCTAAAATTGTTCAGAATACATGGAATATGTCTGGACATGAGATGAGATGACTGAGAGTGGGCAGTTTCAATAGGGATTAAATATATCCCTTCATGAATTAAGGGTGCAAGCAGAACATGCTACAAGGACCAAGGTCCTACAACAATCAAAATGCTCCATAAGAAGAAGCTGAAGAAATAGCACCAAAATGAAAATAACAGTATATTGAACAAGTTTGATTTGTGTTATAATTAAATGAATTTACTTTTATTTCCCACTGTTCCCTTAAAATTTATTTGTGAAGATAATAATCTCCTACCTCTGAGTTAAACATTGGAAAATTCCATTATTTTATAAATTTTTCTCTTTTTCTCTAAGGCAGTGGAATTTATGGGTTTTATAGGAACTATAAATTACGTAGCTTGGAATGCTCTCCTTAAGGAAATGAAAACATAAATGCAAATTACATTAAAATGAATATTTATTTACAAAGAAAAATTGTAAGAATGCATATTTTTTAAAACTTGCAAATATAACATATTGTAAATTTTCCCTCTCATTAAAAAAAATATTGTATTTGTATCAAATGCCTAAAACACCGTGTTTTATATATATATATATATATATATATAATAATTTTTTGCTTTTTTTTGCAGTTTGGGCAACGTGTTCTTTGATAATTTTACTAACTTTGTTATGATTTAGTACAAAATTATCACATTTATTATATTTCTTTTAGTTTCTTTAGAGTTATACATGTGTTAAATTAAGATGATTTCAAAACTGGGGAATCTTCTATTATTTTTTTTTAATGTATGAGTATCAGAGGTTGAAGAACTTCACACAACTTTCTGAGTCTGTAAATTACAAATATACTTCTCCCATGAGCCACAAACTTCTACTGCCAGTCATAATCTGGAGACACTCAAGTCACAATATGAAGCCTGGCTCTTGTGTAAGAGTGCCAGATGAGTGCAAGAACTGGGCAGCAGGGGTACTGCTGGAAGCCCTTTCAACACCTGGATAGTCAGGATTATGTTACCTAAGCATGAAAATGAGTGAGCATTTACATATATTCATTCCATGGAACCCAAGTGAAAGTATGGCCATCTTAATTTATCTTCACTGGATCTTAAAAGTGTCATGGCCACATCAAAGTCACTTGACTGGAAGGCATGAGTGATGATGAAAGGAAAGAGCCTTGCTGATTGTGATCAAAATGCCATTTGTAAAATTTACAGAAATCAATGACCACATGACCACATTGCTAGAGCCTGTTCCAGGCTCATGGCATTCAAGTTCCCTGAATCCAACGTAAGTTTCTTAGTGAAACCTCATCTCACTTTCACTATTAATAGTCCTGTGGGTGTTAGGCTTAGGCCAGCTCATTGATTTGGGGGTGACCCAATGGTACTCCTTTCTCTCCAACTCTGTTTTCAGTGACATCATGTTGGTAAATAGAAATTGGCCAAGGCAGGAGAACTTACCTCGCAGAAAAGGATAAATCAGCATATCAAGGCTTTTCTCTTTTTCTTTTTTCTTTTCCTTTGGATGGTGATGGAGGGGGCTGGTTGTTCTTAACCACACAGTACTTATCTGATTGTCACTTTAGTAATACATTTGAAAATAAGAACCAACCATTAAATATAATAATCAATATCTAAAACTTAAATTAACATTAAGTATTCTCCTTGCTCCACAATGAAGACTTATGTAAACTAGGAAGCTATTCTGGAAATGGATTTGAAACTTGGGATGGCTCTTTCTTTTCAAGTTCTACTTTTCCAGTTCTCAATAGCTTCAGATTCTCTAGGAATGAAGAAAAGAGAGACAACAGAAAGATTTCCTGTTTTCTGGCAATTTGCGTTATTTGGGCTTTGAATTTAAACTGACCCTTGACTTAGAAGTGTTTTAATATGTCTTTTTGCTTTGTTTTGTTTTGCTATTAGTTACTTCTCTCCTTCACTTCTTTCCATTTGAGTTGATGAATATGCTGTCTTTGAAGAGCTATTTTCCTACTTCTTCCAAATTCTTAGAAATGTCAGAGTTCACCCCCAACTTTCTGTTACTAGGGTCTCTCTACCCCAAGATGCTCTCTTAAATAGGACCTAAGATAATTTCATACTGTTTCCTTCTTCCATTTGGCCCTTTGTCTAGTGCATAGTGATACGCATTCCCCACTTTCCGGAATAAATCTTGAAACCCCAGGTTGATCTGCATGCAGTAACTCCTATAAACTCACTGCATAGTGCACATGGTTTTTTGAGTCATGATTTAGCTATAAATCCTCCTTATCTGCTTCCCATCTGTGTAGAACACATTTCAAACATGCCAAAGAGCCTCATGACAGACCCTCTTACTTGGAGGGGATGAAAGTTACCTTCTCCTTTACTAAGGGTTTGTTATAAGCTATATTCATATTTTAAATATACCCCTGCCCACCCAAACTCACGTGTACCTTACGGTGTTGCATTTGGAGACAAGGACTTTGAAGAGGACATTAAGTTAAAATGATTCCATTAGGGTAGGCCTAATCCAATCTAGCTGGTGTTTTTATAAGGAAATTTGGACTCACAGAGACATACTAGGATTACTTAAAGAGAGGAAAGCATAAGGACATAGGGAAAAGGCAGCTATCTTCAAGCCAAGGAAAGACCTGTCGAAAATGCAAACCCGATGACACCTTTATCTTAGAGTTGCATCTTCAGAACTATATGAAAATAAATTATTTTTTAGAGATTAGGATATGGATATTTGGGGAGAAGAGATACATTATTCTACCTAACAAAATGCCATCAAGATAGTAATTCAGAGTTGAGAGTTTGAATTTTGTATTTATATTAATCTTTGAATTGAAGTTCAGTGACAAAACATTTCTGGGATCTTGGGAAAATGTCTAAGTTTGAGTTTCCCTTTCAAGGGAACTTATATTGCCTACCTGGGATGTTGGTCTAGAGTTATGCAAGGAAATGTGTATAATATTCATATAGTATCTGACTTGCAGTAAATCCTTAAAGCCATTATAATATTAATTGTTAAAAATGAAATAAAATGAATCTTCTTCATATGTCCAACCATTTTGCATTCAAAGTTTAAATACCCCTAGACATCAGTCTTTCCTGAGCACTGCAGTGATCCATGTCATACTCCAGACTTTCCTCAAAACATGACCATTATTGTCCAACATCCTTAGAATTTCTAGTTAGGTATCTTACAGTACTGCACATGTCCTTAAAATTTGGGTGATAAATGATCCCTCAGAATTCTTAACATTATAAAATGCCAACCAAGATAGACAATAATATGAATTTCCTCCCCATTTCTCATCTTCTCTGTCATAGAGCCCTGCCAGACAAATATCTTCAAATGCAAATCCGGTTAAGCATCCTTTTAACCTTCTCTAGGATTAGGTCAGCCTAATAGCCTTTGCTCCATCTGCTTGCTAATAGCATCTCACTCATAACTCCCTTTCTATTTTTTCTTATCTGTCATTAGTGAACTCATTTATCTACTACTTTCCCCTAAAACACACACACACACACACACACACACACACACACACACACACACACGCAGAGTCCTTCCCCTTAACTAGCCTCATATAAATGACAACTCCTATGATGACCAGCATCAGATTATTAGAAGATAAAATGAGCTTACGAATGTGAATGAATTTTGAAAACTATGGTGTGATTGACAAATATAAGACATCATATTATTCATTACTGATAATTGTCTTGTTAATGAACATGTGAGATGTGAAGTTTCCAAGTATGGCTCTCTCACTGTATGTATATATACCTCTCCCAGTACTTTTCTAGCCATTTTTTCATGACAAAATGGAGTTATCTCATTTTGCTATCTATTGTTCTCCTAGAAGATCATCTTGGTTGTCTTTTGGAGTATAAGAAAAATTAAGAAGATCCTTGAAGTGATAGTATATTTAGACCCTGAGCATTCTTGCTGTGGCTTTTATTCTGCAGAAGTCAAAAAAAAAAAAAATACAGTAATTGTGTATGCATTTTAGTTTGTATATTTCTTACTACTATATTTCATTGTTTATTCTTATCCAAATTAAATATGGAACTAAGCAAGAGATTTTTCCTTCTGTTTTAATAACTCCCATCTTTCTATTTAGCAAATACAACCTTCATATATAAGACCACTTTCCCTGTGAAACTTTCTTATTTTTTTTAAGTTGTGAGTTTAAAAACAATGCTGAGCGTTACTATGTTCTTGTTCTGTAGGGAAACAAAAAAGATAATATTCTTATTTCCACAATACTTTTATGTAATGTGAATATCACTAATTCAAGAAAAAAATGTGGTGTACCCTAGTGGAGCAGTGGTTAGGTCACTCACCTCCAAAGGAATAAGCCACATAATGCTGAGTTCAAGTCCCAGATCCAGGGAGAATAACCAGTGTAAACAACTAAATAAAAATTTTTTTAAATAAAGATGTTTCTTCCTCCTTTCTCTTTGCAATTGCCTACTTCCCTTCATTCCTGCCTGTACCTATCCTTTAAAAAAAGAAAGAAAAAAATGTATGTGATACATATATATATGCATGCATATATTTATCTATAATATATACATATCGCTATATATTGTGTAATCATACATAATAGAGATAGTTTTTATACTATAATAATGTATCTCTATAGAGATAGATAGATAGAGATATTTTATAGAGAGAAGGGGGAGAGAGAGATATAAAATAGAGAATAAGGAGCTATAAAATCTCAACAGTTGTTAGGAAAATATTTTCAACGGTATTGGTATTTAAATTTAGGCCTGAGGGAAAGGACCCGGTAATAAACTGGGGTAGAATATACTAGATGGGAAAAATAAAAGCAAATGCTTTCAAGTCAACAGGACATATATTAGATATGTATACAAGGTAACAAAGTTGCCAGTGTAAGTGACTGAGGGCAAGAGTAGTTAAAGATATATTGAAAAAGTGGTCAAGATTTAGAGTGCTTATTTTATTGTAGGTTGTGATGAGAATCTAGGGTTTATTCTGAACGCAGTTGAGTTCTGAATGTTGCAACATGGCATGTTAATACCTACATTTTAAAAATTATTTTTAAAATAACTAGTTATTTTGTGTAAACAGGTTGAAGAGAAGTATGAGTTGAGTTAGGGATTTTATTGCAATAGCTGTGATAAGTTCTTTAGTTTCAGAAAGTGTTTAAATGTAATAAGACTGTAGATTAAGTTTAAAAACAGATTCAAGAATATTTGCTCTCACATCCAATATGAGTATAAGGAAATATAAGATATCAAGGATAACTCCAGTTTTTGTTCTAGACAGCTGAAAAAGATGGAATTACCATTTATGTCATAGAAGTTCCATGGAAAATAGATGAATGGCTTTTTGAATTAGAAAAAAATATGTTAAATGAGTCATATTTGGAGTAGACAACACTATTTTAGACAGTCTAGAATTGCCATTTGCCAAGATGAGGAAAGACTTCAGAGTAATCAGGAGTTCATTTTTGGACATTAAAAGTGAGATTCTAATAACTGTTTAGTTGGAAGAAACAGCTAGGCATAGGTTAAATACACAGAACTGGATTTCAGGGAAAATAGAAGTTCTGTGCTGGAATTATATACTTGAAAGTTGTCAGTGCAATTATAGTTGCTAAAGCTATACAACTAGATGAGCTCATCTAGGACACAAATGTAAACAAAGAAGAGAAAATGTTCAAGAAATGAGCCAATTTATTTTCATGGGTATGTTGAAACCCAGACTAATTAAGAGATTTCTCCTAGTTCAGCTAATGATCTCCAGGACCAGTATTAGAAATGCAATCTCCTTAAACTTCAGTCAGTGTTTTTTCCAATAAATGTGTCCCTGTGTTGGGTTGTAATGTAAATATATGTTTCCCATGTGGATTCATATTAACACTAACACAAATAAACAAATCCTAAGGTATCCATGTACCTTTGAATATATCCAGGTACATGGATTCTCAAAGATATCCTTCACCTCAGAGCACTATGCAGTCAATAATTTTTGTGCAGAGCAGAGTAACAAATTCTAAGATAAAATACTTTCATCATGTCGCAACTGTTGTCTAAAGAAAAGTTTCCCAAATGAAGATCCTCAAAATATAGATATAAACTATATTGCATCAGTGAAATAAAATGATTTTACTATATATCTTTTAATGGAATGATAATTTTCCTCTTGCATTATAATGAAATTTGTTATATATCTCACCAACAATACTGGGAATTCTTGAGTGGTAGCGGTTTTTGTTAAAGTTGTTTGTACCCTTATAATAATAAAAACTCATATTTGGCTGCTTTTCAAAAATATTTTTTGAGGGGAAGAATCTAAGAATGAAGGTAGAAGAATTATTAAGCTATGAACATTAAAACTTGGGAACTGAGAGAATTTGTTCATTGATACTCATCAGTTCTGAGCAGTGTCAGTCTATAGAGGAGCAGGAGGAGAGAATGCAGAGAAATAGAAGGAAAAATAAGAGGAGACATGAAAAAAAGTAAATTCAGGAGGAGAAACGTGACTAGACAAGAAAAAGTCAGGGAGAGATTGATTAGGAAAATAGTAGAACAGATGTCTCAAAGACTGGAGGAGATAGAGGTTAAAGGGTGTTGATGTGCAGAGTGGTTAGATCAGAGTAAATTTTTCTAATAAAATAAAAGCAATGTAAATAGTTCAAGAAAATTTTGTTGTAGAATACAATTCAAAGAGAAAGGTGAACTTAATCACAGTGAGGTGGGAAACAAGGAAATTCTTTGACAGTAGAGATAGTGGTGTGATTGGATAGTGTGAGCAGTCTCAAAGTATTCAGACAGCCACCACGTTAACTATGATAGGAATGCCACAGAAGCCACAAAGTTGGTTTTCTGAAAATAAAGGATGAGAACAGTATGCATTTGAAGTGGAAACAATATTGCTTTAAACAGTCTTTAGTGAAAAAGTTTTGATAGCATTAATTTTGTAAAATAATCATGCAAGTTCAATTGAAAATAGTTCCCAATCTTTGAGCAGATGATTTACTGAGAGTTCAGTGCAAGCACATTACTTCTTAAGTAGTGTGCTGGGCTTTAATCAAAGCACTTCCATGAACAAACTCATCAAATCCTCCCCCCAGATTCTATGAGATAGATTCTTTTATTGTCTCCATTTTAGATATGAGCAACCGAAGTACAGAAATGTCGTTCAGTGGCCAATATTGTTCAAGTAGTCCAAGTTTATAATTGGAGTTCAGATTCTCTGGTTTTAAACATGAAGTGATGAGTGAGTGAGCAAAAATAAATAGGTGTGTGTAAGCTATTTTTTTTCTTATCAAATTTGTGTGATGAGATAAATAAAATAGTTAAATCAAAAGCAGTTTAGGAGTAAAGGACTTTTAAGATAATAGATATAACATATGTGTTTTGAAAAATGAAGAATTTTAAGAAAACATCACATGTAATGATTTGAGAGAGAAAAGGTTCAGAGATACATAAAGTCAATGTATTTTGACTGGGTAGAAAGAATCTTTGGGCGATAATCTTCTTATTTAAAATGATAACAAGATTTAATATTGAAATTTGAAATACAGAGACTTTTTAATCAGCTTCAAAGGGAAATTCAGGATTACAAGAAGCGAGAAACTGAAAAATAACTCATTGAAGAATAATTCTTCTTTCGCGTATCTTTGAACAGCTTGAAGAGAAGTCATTCACACATTCATTTCTGTAATTTTTGTTGAAGGAACATTGCATCATAACATTATATAGGTTTAAGGTATGCATCATAATTAGTCAATATCTATATATAATACATCCAGCTTATCACCTGGATCAGTCTAGTTCTTCCTTCATATTGTAGTTCATGTAACACTTGAGTTTGCATTTAGAATTGCATAGTGGCAATTTAGTTGTGGAATAATTGGGAATAAAACATAGAAAATTTTGTTTAATGACTTAGATGACACCTATATAACTCTTCCCATGATGAGTTTTGGTTAAAGGAAAAGTTTATGGATTGATCAAATAGGAAATTACTGCCATAATATATAAGAAAGAATAACTAAGAAACAGTTTCTGTGTCTCTGGAAAGCAATGTACCACCTATCAGCATATGACTTGATTGTCCTCTGTGGGTCTCAGTTCTTTCATGTGTAGAGTAAAAGTGAATCATTGTGACTTTTCAATTCTAACAGCCTTTGAGTATGTGATGTTAAGATTGTGGCACCAAACACAAGTATACAAGATTCTCCTCCCTTTTAAGTGAACTATTCACTCTTTTGAACCCTCTTCCTTAGTAAGTCTTGTCCTTGGCATGTTGAGCCCAGTTTATAAAACAGCAACAACGACAGTGAAGAAAAACACAAAGATGCCATACCCTTGATATTTAAGGAAGTTCCTCTTGGTGATTTTCCATCCATGGACTTCTTCATTCTGCATATAAATTATGAATTCCCCATGGTCATTGCTGTATTGAGTTAATCTCAATTCTATACTGAAGTCTCTCATATTACTGAAATGACTCAAAGGATATCCGTCCTGTGGTTTTTAATGAACACCGGGCGCAAATTCCTGTTGACACTAGAGAGACAAGAAACTTTTCTTGACATCTACTGGATGTAAAACTTTTGAAATTTTAAGATAAACATAAAAACAAAGAAGGAGATCATACTTGGCCTTGGATTTCTTCACTAATAAAACATCAGAGTATGTGTGGGGTGGGGAGAGAGAAAGGTAGAAAAGGGAAGAGTGTGTGTCAGACATATTGATTTATTTTTAAAAGAAAGATGAAGGCAGGAGTGAAAGCGAGTAGGCAAGTAGGCAGTAAGAGAAAGAGGAAGAAGAATTTCAATTTTTATTTTTTGTGCCTCCTCGTTGCCCTTGGCTCCAACATGTGAACCCAGGTCCTTGGAATGTACAAGATTGTGATAAGCCAGAAGCATTAACCTTAACCACTACTCCACCAGGGAACAACACAGTTGATTTTAAGTAACTAAAATGTACACATTTTTGGAAGGAAGGTATAGTACGTCTTTCTAAAAGGTTTTGTGTACTGACCATTGTAGAAAATTTCATTTTTTCTCCTTCAGAATGAAATTGAATTGTGTTTATGTTCTAGAATGCTGATGAGTAAATAGATGTTCATCTACCATATTTGATATTTCTTAAGAATTAGATGACGTGTGGTGCAGATTGTGGAATCCTTAAGTATTATTTTTCCTTCTTTGATTTAGCTTTGTTGAGCTACTTACATTTTACTTATGAGATATCAATATGCAAACAACATATTTAAATATTCAAGTATTATTTACACTAGCCTGTGTTGCCCTGTTTAAGTAATAGATGACAACCTGTCTCTGAACCCAGGGCCCAGCTAGGACCAGGGCTGATCTCTCCTTGTCCAAGAGGAATAATGACTTCCTGTGGAGAATCAACCAATTCTGGTTTCTCTGAGATTTTAAGAATTCTATTTGTTGTAAAAAACAATGCATTTGAAAATAAAACAAATTGTGTTTTCATTCATGATCTTGAAAAAGATATTTGCTGTTGTAGAGAAAGTTTTCAAGTACATACATAAAAAATAAAGATTAATGCCTAAAAACATTTTGTGCTGAAAAACCATTGAGAAAGCCTGCACATGTATGGAGATTATTTCACAGATATGTTGATTAAAATTGCCATGGTGATGCAAGACATAAATATGGAAGAAGAACTTCTGTCTTCTGTGAGTAGATTCTTTTTTTCAGACAATAGCTTACTTGAGTTTACATTCTTATACAAACCAATCATAACTTATGGATTTCAGAACACCAGAAAAAAATAATCCTAACCTTAAGATAATTGATTAAAAAATACATTAACATGTTCTTTCTAAAACATCTGGACCTTATCCAAGCTATCACCTTGGCTAATTTATTCACAATTTAAAATGATATGGAGGAATAAATTAAAGAAATTCTGATTCACTTTAAAAAGGAAGATGTGAAATTCAAATGACAACTAAAACAGATTTATCACAATTTACTAGTAAGTAAAGGGGTAAAAAAATATATATCAAGTCATAAAGGAATATTTAGAAGCACCACATTTATGGGGTTTTTATGTAGTACTTATACTCTTAAAATTCAAACATTTACTCTTTGTTACTGAAATAACCTAAAAGAGCAACTTGGAGGAAAAGACACAAATAAATTCAGATAACTGGGACATTTAGGAAAACATCAATGCTTAATAGGTGAAACAGCTAAATCAACAAGCACCAACAATTTGAATTTCACTTATTTTGTGATGGCAATTAAGATCTTTGGTTTTAGGCAGACGTAGGTCATGTTTTAAAATAGAATAGTTCTAAATTTGGTTCATTAACAGTTTTTCTTCAAGAACTATTTTTCCCTTTCTGAAACTATTTTCTTTAAAATTCTGCCTACTAATGCTCAAAGTCAGCTAGCTTGATTGTAGGCTGTTGGCAACATATTCTTTCTAAGCTTATTATCCCCTAGGAGAGCAGTAGTTTTAATTAGACATTTTCTTGTCCCTTTACACAAGCTATTATTAAAACAATATAATTTTAAAAATTGAGAATAAAACTAATGATTCCAACTCAACACTATTGTTTGTGTGAATTATTCTACCTTTAGTCTTTGACTATATGGACACATGAAGTTCATATAGTTTTTTATTGTTTCCTATATAATATTAAATTGTAAGATTTTAGATCCTTAAATCATATTCATTACCACGTTTTGGTAATTTTCAAAAAGCCTCAAAGAATATTTTAGAGATGAAAACCTTTGTTTTGCTTTTGTATTAAGTTAATTAAAAAATAGGTTTAAGAAATCGATGTGTACAAACAGTTTTCAAAGTCTTCAGAATTGTAACACCACTTTCCTAAAGTTTTGCTCCAATTTACAATGCTACCAGTTTCATCCCAACCTCATTAGCATTGGGTATTATGTTCATTAATTTAATAGGTTTTAAATGTAGTTTTTTCAGAGTTTTAATTTGCAAATCTTTAATTGCTAGAGACTTTATTCATGTTTCCAGATGTTTATTCTCCACCTAGATTTTTTTTAATTATCTGCTCTTGTAAGAGTCTACCTTCCTACTGGTATTTTGATTTTTATTATAATTTTGAATATGTAACTTCTATATAAAATTGTGCTTTTTAAATATTCTTTAGCCTTGGAGATCCCAGTAAATGGGATCATCTATGTAGGACTTGGTACAGGATGACTCTCACTATTAAATTGTTTTCTAAAGGAATGTGTATTTAAATTCATAAAGGCACTGAAATAATATAGCAAAAATGGAGAGGCTAAAGAGTGGAGTAGGAAAATTATGGTGAAGTTGTAAAATACATAGTTTTATACATTGGATGGGATTAGACAAAAGCAAATAATAGTCTAATACTTGGAGAATATAAGCAAAATATAGAATTAAATAGCTACAAGTAATGAGATAACCTGAAGAAAAACTACGCAAACATCAAATATTTTTATAGTTCGTATGCATTATGAATATACAGAACAGCTGTTACTGGCATTTTGTTTAAGTGCTTTTCCAAACGTTTTACGAATAGAAAGGAAAATAGAGATGGGATAACTCATTAAATTTCATAGAGCAAGTCAGTGACAAATCAACACCTAGCTCAACAAAACGCTATTTTTGTTTTGTTTTTAATCATGGTTCCAGGACTTCCCTCAAAGTATTCAAAATATTGCAGAAAGAAGAGTGAAGGGCAAAGTATATTGGATAGATGCAAAGAAGCTAGGAGAAATAACAGCCAAATAAAAAGAAACAATAAACAGTATGAAATGTTCTTGCTGCAGTTTCAGTGGTTTGTCTAATTAGAAAACCCAGTGCAGTGAAACCTGTTTTTCAAGGCACCTGGTGAATCCTGCACACACTTAAAATCCCAAAGCTAAAAAAATTCATGTATATTTTATTTTCTTGTTTTCTTCATCTGAAAGTAGTATTCATCTTGATAGCCTTCATATTTATTATAAGATACTAATTAGTGAAATTGTACTAATGTACTGGGTGCATTTCATTTTTCCTTCTAGGATATTTAGGTGAAGTCATTATATAATAAATGCACAATTTGCAAGTTCTCTTTGAAAAGTCAAAAAGACTTACTGTAACATCTGACTAACCTACATTTCTTCAAATCTGGGCTTAAACTGAAGCATTTCCTTACTAATGACCTCTCCAACTATGTTTACAAGCCATATTTCTTCTTTCCTCTAAAATTTTTTCTGTGTTTTTCACCATACTTTAAAAAATTTCCCAGCAACTCTGAGTTTTTCTATTTAACTTATACTCTTTTTTCCTTAATGAAATTTCCAGGCCCTGAATTATGTTTTTAATATACCAGGCATTTTTATCTCTCCTTTAAGTGATTCCATTCCAAGATACTTGGAGCTAGGTGGAGACACAATTCAGAAAACTAGAGTAGAGCTGAGTGAGCACCAAAAGGAAATAAAGTGAAATACATTTAAAACAAAAAAGTACTGTGGAAATCTTTGAAGTCAGGAGATGAGAGAGAGAGAGAGAGAGAGAGAGAGAGAGAGAGAGAGAGAGAGAGAGAGAGAGAAAGAGAGAGAAAGAGAGACAGGAGAAGGAGACAGTTGGAAAAGAGAGGGAGAGAAAGATATTAGAGCTCAATTCTTTATCCTCACAGGCAAATTTCATAGAGGTTGTTTAGTTTCAAATTCTCTCAATAAATGTAAGTTGAATAATACCCCTGCAAACCTAAAGTATGTTACTTTTTCCAGACAAAAGTATTGACTATTTCAGCCTGTACAAAAGTTTGACAATTTCAATAGTCTCTTACAACAGATTCCAGATTAGATTCTGATGCTGAAGCTCTTGATCTTTGACACAAGAAAAAATTGTATCAAGAAATGTTTATTATCAATTTGAAAATTAAATGGATGTATAAGAAAGAGAAAAGCATGTCAAATCTGCTCCATCAGAGAACTGAAAACAGAAAAATTACAGCTTAAACAGTAGAAACAACACTAAAATTGAAGGAAGAAATTTACTCAGAAAATGAGATTTAGAAAACGAGATCTCAATTTCCTCTCCAAACCACTAAATTTGATCATGATAAATACTAAGATCTCAAGAAGATCTGAATTTCTGTGATTCTCTATGATTCGAATTCTCAATCATTTCATAAATATGCTTTTATCCTTTGCACTGGAAACACTCCCACCATATAATGATCAAATATATAAAGTTCATATCAAACCAAAGACAACTATAGTATACTCCTTAACACTTAGAAGTGATGAGCAGTATATTAACCTATGTATACAATTAAGTATACATGCTAGAATTATTTTTTCTCATTTCATGAGGTACACATATACTTTTATAACAAGTGTGATAAACTGAGACATTTGTATTATAAGATAAAGTATAATATATTTATAATATAGCATCAGAAAAGCCAATTGAAATAATATATGCTTTTCCTAATTGGTTCTATTCTTCAGACACAATAATTTGGGTATTATATCAACTGAATATAATAATAAGCAAGCTATGACGTTTAACACCTTATTATAAACTAATTTCATGAGTGATTAGTTCATCTACTCCATTGATTTAATTAGCACTTACTAGGTACTAGTAAATATGAAAATAATGAGGGAAACCAAAGGGGCTCAATTACAATAACACAACCCTTGACTGCAGGAATTTTAGTATTGAGATAACTTTAGTATATATAATATGACTCTTAGAATAAATGCAACCATTTTATTTTTTCAGATACTAAATATATTTATACACATTAGAAGTGATGATACTACGTCCATTTGTGTGGCCTTATTTTATCTTGTTTCCATCACTCATTTCACTCAGCAATCTTGAATACCAATGTTATCATTAAAACTCATATATCAACCAAGCCTAATGTTATTTTGACTGAAGAGAAACAACATATCCTTCACCTTTATTGATCAATTGTTAAGAGTGGAAATGCTGATAAGGTGTACATAACAAAGGTAATAAAAAATACATTTTAATTTGTAAGCAAAAGACATTTGGATGGACATTTGAAAAAATATATATATAAGCAAATAAATATATATGCGAAAATCAAGAAAGAGCATGTCCATAAGAAGTTAGAAAATCATACAACAAAGACAAACATAAAACAAGGATAATAGTAAAAAAAAAGGATGAAATAGCATAACATGGGCTTGCTTTCTACTGGAAAACTGCCAGAGAACTACTCTAGTGTCTCTGAGAAACAATAGATGAAGTAGTTTGATGAATGATGCTCTGGGTCCTGGCTTCACCCACAGAGGTCACCAAGGCTTATTGATGATCCAAGAGGGATAAAAGGTTGGGAAAAAAAAATTATAGCAGCAGTAGTGACAGACTCAATATGTTTACAGAATCTGTGTCATTCTCTGGGTTGCTTATTGAGTTGTGACTTGAATAACCTTAATACCGTTAAATTATTAGTTTAATTAAATATGAAAGAAAAATAACAAAAGAAAATAAAATACATATAATTCTGAAAGGCACAAAGGGGAATTTGGTAAATATGATTTTGATTTCTTGGATAGAGCCTATATGAAAACTTCCAGAGAGCTTATTCAAGTATTAGATCACTTGATCAGAAATGTCCCAGAGTTCAGAAGAACTTGTAAATGAATGGCTGTTTCCAAGTGATCGGCTATACTTTTACTTGGAAAACACAGCTGCCTTAAGCCTTCTATTTTCTTTACACTCTTTATTTCTTCATAAGTTTGATTTCCCATGAAATTTTTGGGTTATTTATAGGTGCTTCCACTGCTGAATATAAACAATGAAAAAGTGAGCCTGAATTTCAGTAACATGTATTGTGACCAGTGTGTCACTGAGCAATGAAGACGCACTATTTTTGTGAAAAGGGTTACTATATGCTAGACTTCTCCTAGAAGGCAATGACACTTATTTTTTAATAATATCTTTTGCTTTTCATTTATATCTATATGTAAGACTTTTTTCAGCTTGAGTTTTCTCAAGATTAGTGAAAGTGATTTAACAGGATAAAATATGTTTAACAATTAGACAATTTGTTATTAGCAATGCTACTATCTATATTTTTGAGCAGTTTTCAGTAACTGTACCAGTAAGCTAAAGTACACCAGGAAAAAAATGTAAAAAAAAATGTAATTTTAAATAATCTTTTTCAAATCTCTGTATTTACATGAATTCAAAGGATAAAATACAAGCAATTTCAATTCAGTATTAATCACAAAGTGGGAAGGAATCCTAGGCACATATTTCAATTTCCCCTTTTCTTCAATATACCTGGAAAATAAGCATCAAGCTGATACTCACTTTTATGTGAAGAGTTTAGAGTACTGGCTAACAACCTAGGCTGTAGATCAAAACTTGATGGCAAGCCTTTCTTCGTCAACTTGGACAACCTTAGACTATTTACCAAATCTACTCTTACAATACTGTACAAATCACTCAGTTTCTCTGGCCCACCATTCTCTCATTTGTGAAACAAACTTTATAGTAAGACTCACCTCATTGGGTGAAAAGGGGCACTGAATGAGCGAAGTACGTGGAACAGTGTCTTACAGCTGAAATCTCCAAAATCTTCAGCCCTTATTAGGAATGTACCTTGTGAGCTTAAATGATCACTTAATACTTCGTTGAATAAGTTTTTTGTTTTGTTTTGCTTTGACTTTAAAGGAAAGGTGCAAGCAGGAATGAGGGCGAATAGGCAGATAGACAGGAAGAGAAAGGAAGAGGAAGCATACTTATTTGTTTGTTTGTTTATTTAAGTTGTTCCCACTGGTTGTTTCCCTGGACTCAGGACTCAAAACTTGGAGGATGTGACTTACCCCTTTGAGGTTATTGACTCAAATTCTGCTCCACCAGGGAGCACTTGCTGAATAGTTTTTAAAATGGAAACTTATTCCATATATTGAATCAAATCTGCCTACTTGGATATTCATCCCATCTTTATTTTCAAAGGAATAAATTTAGAGAATCTTTTACGTAATAGTTATTCATGATTAAGAAGTAGTGCTCACATCCAGTCCTTTTTGTTTTGAAGGATAATGCACTCACAATTTCTTCATGTCATTTTTCAAACTCTTTAGAATCTAGTTTCCCCTTCTATATAAATTCGACATACTGATGTCATTCTTCAAGTATAGGATTTCAGTAATTGCATGAAATTCAGATATATATATATACATGCTTATAGTTATATAGATGTGCTCCTCAGCATTTCCTACTAGAAATCTTGTCTCCCTTGATCTAATTTAGTTTAATATCACATTTATTATTTTAAATATAGCATTATATTTTTATATTTCGCTTTACTCATAAATGACAGGATATTAGAATTAGAAAACATTTTAGAAATCAAATACTCCAAATCCCAATCTTACAATGAGAAAATAATAACAGGATTGAGGAGAGGAAACAATTGTACTAAAGACACAGTTTATTTACTTGGTTCTGGTGGAGACAAAATCAGGACTCAATTCCAAAATCTCTAGGTCAGTGTTTCTTGTTTTTATTTTTAATTTAAGCATGACTTCATTTTATTGATTAAAAATTGTTTAAAGCAACAGTTTATCATAACATATAGGTGTAAGGTGTGTATCATTGTAAATCAACTTCTGTATATAATACATTAAGTATCATCATCAGTACAATTTTATCCTTTGCCGTATAATTGACCCATTTTGCCCAATTTGCCCAACTCTATCTCCCTTTATTTCTGGTAACCACTTGTTTTATTTTTATAGATTAAAATTTTATTTTTGTCTTATTTGTTTCATTGTTTAATTTTTTATATGCCATATATGAGTGAAATCACACAATATTTTTCTTTTTCCTTTGACTTACCTCATTAAGCATAATTCCTTCTAGATCTATCCATGTTTTGTTGCTAATGACAGAACTTCATCTATTTTAATAGTGGGATAACATTACATTACATGTATATATACCCTGTCTTCATTACCCACCTGTCTTAGGTTGTTTCCAGCTCTTAGCTATAGCAAATAACACTGCAATGAACATAGGATGCATATATCTCTTTGGATTAGACTGCGTTTTTTGTTTGTTTGCTTTGGGATTAAATATCTAGAAGTGGGATAACTGGACCATTTCATTCTCTGTTTTTGAGGACTCTTCATACTGCTTTACATAATGGTTATACCGATTTGCTCCAATCAACAGTATACAAAGTTTTCCTTATCTTCACATCCTCACCAAAAATTGCTGTTTCTAGTTTTTGTACAATAGTTTCACATAAGTAAGATGACATCTTATTGCCATTTTGATCTGCATTTCTCTAATAACAAGAGGTATAGAACATCTTTTCATTTGTTTACTGGCCATCTGTATATCTTATTTGAAGGAATATCTATTCATATCATCTGCCCATTATTTGATTGGATTATTTATTTTTCTGGATTACTTATTTTTCTGCTGTTGAGCTTTATGAGTTCTTCATATATTTTGGAAATTAACTGCTTGTCAGATGTATGATATGCAAATATCTTCCTATTCAGTAGGATGTATTTTTCTTTTACTACAAAAGTGTAGGCCAGTGTTTTAACTCAACTGCCAACTCTAATCAACTGCTGATCATACAGTTAGGAAAGATCTGAAAATTTAGTCTGGCTCCCAGGAAAAGAATGATAACTATTAGAAATGTCTGATGAGCAAAGAAATGAGAAGTGGTATACTCATACCACATACTTGTAATTTTAATGTAAATTCCTGCTAAAACACATTGCTCCATGTCTGAAATCAAGCACTTGATTCTCTGCATCCAAGTGAGAAATTTCACATTTATGTTTCTCAAGTTATTGTATTTAGAGTCCATTATTCTAGTCTATTGACTAATAATAAAATCTTGATTCTGACATCAAATATATTTGCTCCCCCTTATATCTGTAGAGCATCTATAAGTTTGATAAGCATAAAAAATATCTCTATCGAAATCATTCATTGAAATGTAGAACAAGGGTGTTTTTTAATATTTTAATAATATCTGTCTTACATTTTCCCTAAAACAGAACTGAAAGCAAATATTGCTCACTCTGCTTATGGCATATCTAATAGCAATCAAAGAGCAGTTCTATTAAAGAAGTCATATGTTCAGCACTCCAATTTCCTTTCTGATATGATTTCATGGGAATATAAATGTGAGGAGAATAAGTACAGTTACTTTGAAAAATATTACTGTTTATTTGACATAAATGAGTAGTAGAAAGAGTGTGAAAGCAATTTAGGGGAGATAGTATAAAGGAGAAAAATTGCTAATGGTTGACAGAGGCAGAGGGAAGAGAAGATCATATTATAGGCCATGCAGACTAATTAAAAACTTAAGGAAAATTATCTTAAGCATTTTAGAAACCACGGCAAGAATATCTGCTAGACCAGAAAGGTTAACTTGAACCCTGAAAAAGTCTTCTCATTTCTTTTCACTAATAGGTAGGACAATGCCCACAGCACTCAATCAACTTCTAGTTCCAAAGTGGAGCAGGTCACAGCAAGCCCCCAGTGCTGACTGGTCAGTTTGAAACATTTCTCTCTTGGGACGAATACACAAGTAAATTGTGAATATTGAAGCACTAGCCAGCATGACACCTGGCCACTCAGGAGACATTTCATCTGCTCTGCCTAAAAGGCAGCTTGCTTATGAGTCTTTACAAATCTGAAGTGGCTCCTCACTGCCATTAAGAGGAAACTAATAAGCAGAATCAAACATTAGATTCTTTCTCCAGTTGCCACAGAATCAGAATATCTAGAATGTTTCTAATATAGCTGTCTCATAAACTGGGTCTTTATTATTCCCTCCATGTGTCTGTTTCATAACCAAAAAACAACAACAAAAAAAGAACAAACTCAAAACAAAATGAAAAAATCCAAAACAACAAGAACAATAAAAACTAAAACATAAGTAATCCAGAAATAATCCTAACGCAATAGGAGGAGTGATGATGGCAGCCAGCACCTGGGTGATTATGTTCACCAGGGGCCCCTGCAGTTGTGTGCATTTCTACTGCTCAGTCAAGGCAAACAGCAACCAGCTGGCTGTGACTAGCTCAGACTAATAAGCATAAAATCAACATCGGCTGATCCAGGCTGAATATCAGCATCTGTTAAGCCATTGTCTCTGCTGATATGTCTGACTGAGCAGAAGGAAGAGTCGAATAGACAGCCTGTTATGAGGCAGAACACAAGATGAGGAGCCTCTCGCCACCTGTAAAGTTTGGGGTGAAGCAGTGGTAGGAAGGAGAGGCAAATACATAGAGGAGGTATCTCATCCAACCTCTAAATTCTGCCCTTTTCCAGCTGGATTTTGTCTTTGCATTGCATTTGGCCAGTTTTAAACAAAAGGCAGTAAAAACAGAGACACTGATGAATCAGGAATTAGGATTAAGATGAGGAATCTTACAAGTCTCTTTGTGCTTCATTACATTCACCAGAGAGATTCAGAAAAACAAACATGTCGGATCATGTACCATTGCAACAAAAAAATGAGGTAGCTCTCTGATTGGAGCGAGTCATATTAAAAAATAAAGCATTGATTTTTATAATGGATATGGGAACAGATTTATCTCTCACTTTGCTTTCTTATTCTCCCCCGTCTCCTACCTCTAACTCAGCTCTGTCCCTGAGTATATTTGCCTCTTCCTTGACCTTAATATTCAGGACCTTAATATTGTGCTCAGACTCTCCTGATGCGTGATTATGCCATAAAATAAAGTTTCTATTTTGGGGGGAATAAGGTTCTTAGAACCATAATTTAAAGGTAGAAAACGGACAGAGAGAAAAACAAGTGGTCTCCTTTCCAATCTCTGCTGTAATATACCAGATTAAATTTTGGAAAAGAATAATTTCCTCTTGCCATTCCTCAAATAAAATAAACTGAAAATTGCTTTACATTTAATATTAAGGTAAGAACTTCAGATTTCTGCAGAGTATTTTATAAAATGGAAGAATGTGAGTGTGACAGTCTAGTGTGTTAAAAAGTGGTGTTTTAAGAGTGTGATCGAGAAGTGTGTATGTGATTGGTATTGAGCAGCAGAATATGTCGGCCCAAAATATCCCACTTTGTTATATTGATTATTTTGAACTGTAGGATCTTAAAAAACAGCAAAGGCAGGGAGGGACTTTCTTTGAACTTCCCTTATCATCCTCAAGTTGACTGCTCTAAAACAAATTCAACTGACATAAATCACCTCCCCAGGACATCTCATCAATCAGCGAAGATTAACTTTTGTCATTGGAGAGGAGACTAGAAGTATATACCACACCCAGGAAGACTTTGTTATAAACTATCATACACTTATATTCTTATACTTTAATGACCAGTTATCTTTCCTAAAAATAATTTACTCTTCTCTAAAAGACCTTCCCTTTACTCTTTCTCTATTAAGATGACATTTAAGTCTGAAGTCTAAGTTACCTTGGGAGTTATTCATTTTTCTATGGACATCTCCCATGTATACACATATGATACATCTATTAATAAACTTCTATTTTTTTTCTCCTATTAGTCTGTCTTGTAGTACAAGGATCTCAGCTAAGAATGCAAGTGGATAAACGGAATGTTATTTTTCTTCCCAATGCAAATATTCAAGTATTTTTGTGATGGCTAAAGAATATATTAATTATGAAGTCTTTTTTTTTTAAGAAAATCAAGAGAAACTGCTATCTCAGTTCAATAGAAGACATGAAAGACAATAGCAAAGACAAATGGAAGAGATAAGAAATCTAGAATTTTTACTTTTTAGTATAAATGCAGAGAAAAAAGTCATTTTTGAACCAAATATGAGAAGAGTCATAAATTGTGACTCACTCGGACAGGGGTGAGTCTGGGGGGGGCGGATTATAATTCCAATTGACTCAATATTTTCATGTTTTCTATTTTTTTTGGAAAATCAACACAGAGCACATAAAAACATCAGAACCTTGTATATCAATATTTTTCCATTTTCCTTGTGCATCAAAATTAGCTGGATAATTTTTTTTTTTAAGCCACAATTTTATGCACCTCTTCCACTCACCCTATAGTTTAATTTGGATGAGTAGAGTCCTAGTGATAGAAATTTTTTAAACCTCTCCAAGTGATTTTATCGCAGCTGTGACTAAGAACTGCTATTCCTATAAGTGGAGAAATACCCTAAAAACATTAGATAACAGTATTAAAGAGCAAAGACCCAGGTCTCTTCAGTTGCTTGAAATTGATATGTCAAGTTTTTTAAGAGTAAATGAAAAGTTGAGCTCAACGAGTTCTGTTGTCATGTTTTTTAAAAAAAATTCTTTTGTAGTACAAGTGTTTTATTTGCTTTACACCTCTCATGCCATGAATTCATAAGGAATAGGTTACAACAGCTCAGACTCCTTCCCATTGGTTCTCTCAAATGATTTTTCTCTGGGTGGAGCAGGTCAGCATTTGAGTTGAACCCAAGTGCTTTTCTCTTGGCTTCCTTCTTCTTCTGATCATTTTACTTCGCATGTTCAGAAAGCAATCTCAGAACTTAAAGCTTATAAGATACTCAATAAGAGCATTAATTTTCTTGACAAGAATATTACCCTTTACTTGTATGTTTACAACAATGCCAATTGCATGCTGGGTAGCATTGTAACCTCTTCCAGGTTTTCCATGGAAACATGCATAGGGTATTCCTTCTTGAACAGTGATCATTCCCTTGATGTTTACAATATATCACCTTTCTTATAACTTCATATACACGTTGCCAAAGGAGAACCCCCAAGGTTCCTAAAAGGCCTGAAGAACATAGCCGGTCCCTCGCCTCTTTTCCTTTGAGTTGGTCATTTTAGCAGATTAATGGAAGATGGCAGTTTTGACAGAAAAGAAAGCCAGTTGCCACATTAAAGGGCTTAAAAATATATACTTCAAGAGATGGTGGTGTCTTGTGCCCTACAAAGAACTACATCTCAAACTGGAGATATCCTCTCTTCAGTCTTTAGCTCTTTGTCCATGGCAAATACAAGGAAACTCGCAGTTTTTGTAAATGTCACTAAGGGAACAGAGAACACTCATCCTGAAGTGTGGGTCCGATTGCCATGTTTCTAGGGTGAATTTGGAGAAATTGACAGGGGGGAGGGAAGAAGGAAACAGGAGTTACAGGAAAGAAGCCTAGTTACTTAGACCCAGCGTGTTAATTTAATTTAGCAAATTGAGTGAGACAACTAGATTGCCAGACATAAGTAAGCAAATCAGGTATTCATAACAGTCCAAACACAAAAATGAATTTCAGTTGCATAAAAGAATTAAAAAGAGGACTTTTTGAAATTAAGCACAAAATTTAGCACATTTCTAAGTCCTCCCATTAAAGTTTTGTTAAGTCAATATTAAAATTATAGATGACAAAATACATAAAATTTGAGCATGAGAAGTATACAATAGGATTTGTTATTAAAAAAGAAAAGAGAATTCAAGACAGACTAAAAGAGAATATTTTAACAATATATATTACAGAGAAAGATTTCATATACAGAATAAAGAATGCACTTTAAATATTTAGAAGATGAACAAATAGAAAAAGATGAGCAAATTTGCAATTCACAGAAAACACTAGTGACCAATGAAACTTCGTTAAGGAACCACAAAATACACTTTGGCATGCCTCAGATTGGTAGAAAATTGATATAATTTCAAATATTGACAAAAGATAGAAAAATGTGAATAGTCGAGCACTACTAATTGAAGTATAAATTGCTTCAACCTCTTTAGAGAGGACTGTGATATTTTATATATTAATCGAATAGACATGTAAAAGACTAGAAATTTCACATGTAGGCCTTTATCTTTGTGAAACTCATGCAGTGGACATGAAAATGTATAAAAAATTATTCACTAAATCACTAAGTTTTTATCAGCAAAACAAAATGAAAAGTAAATGTTCATTAACAGAGGACTCTGAAAATAAACTATATTATACTATACATGTGCGACTTTTACAGCTGGTAAAATAAAGCTAAATAAATATAACGTTGACTGAAAGAAGGGAAGAGTTCATAGAAAATAAAGAAAAAAAGGGAGAATTTATGGTCTTTGGACTAACAACTTCCAGAATTAGTAGAAAAACATTGAAGAAGGTCCTAGAATAGACTAATTAAATAGTCTGAACTTTAAAGTCAAGTAGATCTGGGTTCAAAATCTCTAACAGTACTTTCAATGTAACACAATACAGTGACTCAATCTCTGTACCCTTCTATGCCTATGTCTACTATAAGAATAATAAAATCTAGCTTAGGGAATTGTTCCAAGCATTAAATTAGACAAAGGAATAATTAAAATGTTTTCTGACATAAGAAAATTACTCAATTAAACAAAAGAAGATTACAGTAATCTTTTTCTTATCTTACGTTTTCACCTTGTACAAGTTGAGCTCAGTGATAAAAAACCATGTGGACAATAGGGATGTGATCCCTACCACTACGTAAATGAGGATCCTTTAAATTAGAACTTAAAGACAATATCACACCAGCTGCCTCAGAATCTCGACTATAATTCTGTATACTTTTATTCCACAGCTGGGCAATCAAAAAACCTAAATCTGTCAAACCAGAAAATCTATAATCACTGGGAGTATTTCACTCTTTGGAAGTGGATGATGCCATTAATGTAAAGGTCAACTCCTTAGACAAGCTTTAGATGGGTAGCCTTTCCTTTCCACAGAAATGAACATATTGAACTAATAACTGGCAGTAGTAGATGACTATGTTACATTACCAGGCTAGGCATATATTCTCATTTTTAAATATTAGAGAACTGAAGGTAATATGTCCCTGTTTTAATTGGTCTCTATTTACTGCTACTTTGTGCACATTAAACCATTTCAGAGCATAATGTTCATAATTAAATGAACATATTCTCTTATATCATCTAACTACCAAATGCAAGATTTCAGTTTCACACCCAGTAGTTGGAGACTGCAAAATGAATTTAAGGCATAAATCACAGTTGTCCTCGTGATGTAAATCTTCTCTCTCTCTTTCAATAAACTTTGATAATAGTATCTTAAGGTAGTTCAACATAGAACAGTTCAACTATGTCAGAAGAGGTTGTACATAGCAGAACAGCTTTAATTTATGCACATAGGAATCATGATTACACCTCAACAGTATAGCATGTAAATTGAAAAATAAAAATTAGTGTAGGTTTTAGATGATCACGAACTGTGTTACCTGTGAACAAACCCACAAAACAAAAATATCAATGCCTCCTCCTTTATTCAATGAAGACTATTTAAGACTTTCAATTCCTGGAATGATCCAATGTTGAATAGAAAATGTACTTCTAGTAACATCATATAGAGTGGGTTTTAATAAGCAAAGTTGAGCAAGTCCTTTGCTAATATATTTAAACAATATGAAGACAATAGAAACAAAATATGAAGGAAAGAATGTAAAGAAATAGGAAATGCTATACAAAAGAGCATTTAAATAAATGTGAAATATTTTCTGAGAGCACCTATTCATATTAAAGACACACATAGATACTTTGAATATTTTTGTTAGAGGTAGTAAAATGAATTTTCAGTGAACCAAAATATGTATTCAATATATTAATAATTATGTAGCATATTATTCAATTACACAGGTGAAAAAATCATAATCCTTGGTGGAGTAGCAGTTAGGTCAATAACCTCCAAAGAAGAAAGCCACATATCCTGGGTTTGAGTATGGACCCAGGCAGAGGTTGGAGGGTGGGGTGTGTGGAAATAACCAGTATGAAAAACTAAATAAAAATAAAGGTGCTTCTTCCTCCACTTTCTCCCTGCCTTCCTGCCTACTCTGCTTCATTCCTGCCTGCAACTTTCCTTTAAAAGAAAATCATAACACTCAAATAATAATCTACACTTTATTATATAAAGGAAACTGCATGTACAATGTAATGAGAAGTACATCAACAGACATCATTGCTGATGTGGTTATTAATTAGATATTTAAAGGCAGATTATAAAAAGATTAATTAAATAATATAAGGGTATCTTATTCTAGGAAAAAAGAAAAGCACAATTGTAAAATGATGTAAAATAGTGGTGTTCATTTGAGGAAATATAAGCAGTTTTCTATGTATAAAGATTTCATTGTAGTCTCCTGTTGACATTAGCTCTAGTCTTCCAGTGATAGTCTGATTCCTTAATCCTACCATCCATTTGAATGGAAATACTATTTGATTTTGTGACATTTCCAATCTCAGATCAATGCATACATCAAGGAATATAGCCATTTTGGCTCCAACTTCTTATTTCCCAGAGAGAGGTTAATGTTTCAACTTAACGGGTATAGGAAAGATTGCATGGAAACTTTCAACTAATTTCAAATAACCTCTGGAGAAGATACTTACTTTTATAATTGTCATTTTGTTCTCTGTATCTTGTTTCACTCATCTATACGTTCTCAACTCCAGATGGCCAATTCCAACATTATCATGCCTCTAAACTCCATGTATTCTATCAGTTTACTGATGGCTAAATTTTCTAATTTGCCTCTTAAAACATGTTATCTTTAATATGTTACATTTTCTCAAGTGAGATATTACAAATGATTAGAATGTGTTGACTTTGAATGGCGTATTCATGAAACATAATGAACAAGGAAGCGTTTCATAGCTTTCAAATGTTTAATCTTTGTTGTCATTTATATCTATGCCTCATAACATGGATAAATTTAGGTTATGTCCATATATATGTGTGTGTGTATAGGAATACATATATGTACATACACACACACACACACATATATATATATATATTGCGGTAGTTTTTATTTAAAAAATAATATAAACCCATACATCTAGATTCCTCATGCCTCAAATATCTAACAACACAACCTGCCCACCACCAAATTACCCAAAGTTATTCACCATTTTCTATTGTATGTCCCTCTTTATAGTACTAGATTTTTGAGTATTGCAAAGGGAAATTTTTCTTCTTTTTGCCTTACTATCTTCAGTCTGCTTAATGGATAAATGGAAAAATGAATGGATAAATTTAAGCCAAGGGAATGAAGTGAACTGCAGAGCAGTGAAGTGAATGTATGAACTCCTATTAACAGTTTTATCAGCAAAGTGATTTTTATTCATTTTATTTTTGATCCCTCTTGTCTCTGATACAGAAGCAACTTAATAATAAACAAGAATGGAGGCCATTCATATGCCTATGAGCTACATTTAAGAGGAATAAAATGTTGGAAGAAAATCTCACATTTCTATTGCTATACTTTGGTTATATAACGTAGTCATTTTTCCAGTGTTAAATGCAATTTCTCAGCAGGATCAGCTTCATTCAGAGAGAAATTTAGCTAATCAATGTGCTCTGAGGTAAGTTCTAGGATGTATATTCTTTTCAAAACCTTTACAACCTGTCATTCCATAAGAGACCATGCTCTGGATCTTAACAGTTTTAATTTTCAAGAATTTTCTATTTTGATGCAGAGTGTAGTTCTGTGACATTTTAAGTCCACTGAATTCTCTTCACAATTAGTTGCAGTTCCCTTTGAGTAAGACTGATGAAAGTGAAGCTTAAAATAGATTTGAATTAGGTGAAAATGGAGAGTAGAATCTTTGAATTTTGAGGTAGTTAATGTATTCTAAACACAGAATAATCAATGATCAAATAGAAAACCTCAAAATGTTTCTTCAAAATATGAGTTATTGAGAAAAACTCAGGAAATGCCCTTAAAATAGATAGGTGGTTTCAGCTTAGCGGAAAACCTTTTGAATTCCAAAATCCCATTTCTTACTGACAAAACCAGAGAAAGACCTAGTGATGTGCCCTGACAGAGCAGATTGGCAATATTCTCTATCCAATCATTTCTATAATGAATGACAGTAGTTAGTATAAATAGTGGACTAAATCCCAGATTTTTGAAACTACAAAGTCTGCATTACTACTTTTGTTCAATTGCTACTAAGCTGGGTGACTTGGGCCAATACTTCCTCTCTTCCTTTGACAATATAAACTTGGGCTGTTGCTAAGAAGTCAGAAAGGAAACAAATCCCCAATAAATATAATAACTACTTTGATAGGAGTAGAAGTGGAAACACAGAAAAAGAAGCAACTAAGTTTATGTAGGGAAGTTAGAGAGAGCTTCTTGGAAGAGATCATTGAGCTAAGATCTAAATTATGTTTAGGACTTGGCCACATGTACACATTGGAGCTGTAAGTTTCAGGTAAAACCTCCTGCAGAAGTCAAGAAGTTATGAAAACATGTAATCATGGAGAATTTAATATGACTGCAGCTTAAAATAAAAGAGAGACATGGCATTATCAAAGATGTGATAGGAGACCACAAATAATGCAGAGCAGAAGAACAGCACTATTCATTGTGTCTATGGAAAGTGACACTCTGATTTAAGTCAAAATGGTATTACAAAATGCCAACAGCATTGATGAGAACCAATTCAGGGAAAAATAGAAGGAACAGCAGTATAGAAGCAAGACCATAGACAGTGATAGAAACTGCTATGAGAAAACACCGAAACAAAGGAATCAAAATATCCATTTATGAAAAATTAGTACCTAACAAGTAGCAACAGTAAGAGGTAGAATTGTTAAGAGACAACTATACTGAAATGTAGGTTTCGAGCAGTTGAGAACAAAAGTTTCACTGTTTCTATAATTGGTATCCACATGGATATATATATATATACAAAGTCATTAACCTGAAACAATAAAGATGACCAGACAAAGGACTATGGGTGCCATGACATCAGATATAGTCCCCTCTGCAATTCATATTAAAAATTTCAATTCATTGCTGTAGAGGGATTAAAAGCTGAGAGCAATCCAATTACTAGTGCTCTTTATTGTGTTGTTATAACCAATCTCAGTTCATGGTTCAGTAAAATCTGTATGGTTTCATTCAATAGTGTAGGGTAAATTATTCTCAGCAACAACAAAAATTATTTTTAAAATGCACCAAACATCAATTTGGACACAATGAAGACAGTAATGGAGCCAGAATTCTACTTAAAAATTCCGCTAGTTTTGGGAGACCAGATCAGTAACTTCTCCCTCCAATTAAAAAACCCATTCTACAAAGGGATATTTCTTCCTTATAAAGTAAGGTGGAGGTTACCAAAGAAAAGTTTATTAGTCCCAATACTTTACCAAGGACTGGTTCTTTTTATTGAATAAAAGATTAAGGTGTTTTCTATAACTCTTTGTGCAGTTCCCAAGAGTAGTCAAGTATTAGCCTCATGTGCCACAGAGTAATCAGCATCATTTATTTAAGTGAGCGTAATCAAATAGAAAGCAGAGCTTGACAGGATAAATCATTCAGTTAGCTGTGGGGCTCAAGGGTTCCATGTTTAGATATCAAGTGAGGGGTCCTTAGCAGCTTTGTGCCTCAATGTCTCAACTGCACCATTGTGTATAGTAAAATTCTGCCCTCTTCTTTGAGAAAGAAGAAAGAAATGTGCCATAGAAACAGATGTAGTTTTCTCTCCTCTGGCGTTAACACAGCCATGCAGATCCAACTGAACAAACAAATATAATTTATCACTAGCCTGAAAACCTTCTAATGATTGGGCATGTTTTTATTAAGTCTGTTTTTGTAAATTAATGCCAAAGGATCTCAAACAAAGCTACTCTGTAGCAAACAAAATAGCTACTTTTATTTTTGTAGATTCTTATTTTATTTAGGGGTTGGAGTGGGCACACACTTAAGGGACCACAGACTTGAATATGCTGAAATTTGACTTTATTTTGTATAACTGAACTGAAATATCTGTTCTGAGTCCTTATTCTGTCTGATATAGAAAATTTAAATCTAGTTCCTTATAGAAAACTTGATCAAGTTAAAGATTGTTATTGCACTCAGCTATAAAACTCAGCCTCTTTCTAATGTATTCATCTCCCTTTCCTTTGTAGAGTGGATTCTGTACACAATGGCTTATCAACCAGAATGGCATCATTCTCTTGATTCTCAAACCATCATCCTTTTGTCAGCCAACTTCTATATCCACTCCAAGAGGCACAAACTTGCAGATGCTCTCCCATATTGTAATAAAGTACCGGAGGAGTCAAGGGTTTGAGGGGCACTTTCGAGCTTTGATAAGCTTGATGGACTTTCTATAAAACTTTCCATTGCCTTCAGTGTCACCCAAGAAGGATAAATGAATAATGCTTCTATGAACATGGGTGTACAGTATCTCTTTCAACCCTTTCAATTCTTTTGAATATATAGCTGGAAGAAATATGGCATTAGTAGTAATTCTATTTTTATTTTTAAGGAACTTCCGCACTTTTTCCATTATAGCTGAATCACTTACCTTTCCTACCAACATTGCACAAGGATTCCAATTCATCCACATTCTTGCCAATATTTGTCTTTTTTTTTTATTAATAGTAACCAATCTGAGTTTTGGGAAGTGGTATCTCATTGTAGTTTTGATTTGCATTTCCCTAATGATTAGTGATATTCAGCAACTTTTCATGTGTGTATTGACTTTCAGTACATCCTCTTTGGAGAAATATCTATTTATAATGTTTGCCAATTTTTAAACTGCGTCATTTGTTTTTCTGTTGTTGAGTTTTAGGAGTTCTCTATGTACTCTGGATACTAATTTCTTGTTAAGTATATAATTGGCAAATACTATCCCCCTCTTATGTAGATTGCTTGTTTTGCTCTGCTGATAACGTCTTCTGGTGTATAAAATTTAAAAATTTTAATGACTTCCGTGTGTCTATTTTTGTTGCTTGTGTCTTTGCTGTCATATTCGAGAAGTTATTGCCAAATCAAATGTCATGGGTACTTTCACCTCTGTTTTCTTCTAATAATTTTATAGATTTATGTCATTCATTCACTTTGAGTTGATTTTTATATATGGGGTTATGTTATTTTTGCATGTCAATATCCAGTTGCGCTAGTGCTGTCTGTTAAAAAGACTGTCTTTTCCCCACTGAATCCCCTAAGCACTCTCATGAAAAATCAGCTGATGAAAATATGAAGGTTTATTAATGGGCTCTATATTACCCCATTGGTCCATTTATCTGTCTTTATGCCTAAGCACTGCTTTGATTACTATAGCTTTTTTAATAGTTTTTTAAATTAGGAAGGGTTAGTTCATGAGTTTTGTTATTTTTCAGGATTATTTTAGCTATTCAGGCTCCCATGAGAATGCATGTGACTTTTAAAATAAGTTTTATTCTTTTAGAATATTTGTTTTCTTATATAATGATGTCATTGGCATTTTTATCAGTATTGTGCTACATCTCTAGATCATTTTGAGTAGTATTGACATTTTCACAATATTAAGTCTTTCAGCCATGAACATAGGATCTCTTTCCATTTATTTGGCTTCTCAATTTCTTTGGAAATATTTTGCAATTTTTGTTCTGTGATCATTTCACATTCTTGATTAATTCCTAAATATTTTGTACCTTTTGATGCTTTTGTATGTGGAATTCTTTCTTTGATTTCATTCAGCTTGTTGGTTTTCACTGTATAGATACGTAATTTATCTTTGTGTGTTTGCCTTGTACCCTGCTAGTTTATCAAATTCACGTAGTAGTGCTAACAGATTATTTTCTACATACACTTTTTTTTTTTTTTCTGAAAAGTCTTAGGGTTTTCTGCATATAAGATCATATTATCTGCATATTATCTGGGTTATTTTACTTCTTTTTTTCCCATATCAGTGTTTTCTTTTTTCTCTTATTTGTTCTGAACAATTAATTTCCAGTACTGTATTTAACAAAAGTAGAGAAAATGTGTATCCTTGAAGCTTTTGGTTTTCTGCCATTGACCATATGGGTTTTTTCATATATTTTTGTTTGTTTGTTTATAATGTTTTACTAGAATTCAGATTTTTTTCAAAAACAACAAAATTGTATGCATAAAAATTCAGGTATCAGAAAGACTCAAAAGTCTGTTTATCATTTTGCTCAAGTGTATTATTAAGTGTGTCATTAAGTGTATCACATTGTTGTTGCCACTGCTCAGATATTTTTTATTTACTATGTTGAGTTACTTTGTTCCATTCCTGGTTTGTTGAGATTTTCTTTCTTCTTTTTTTTTTTTAATCATGAAAAGGTGTTAAACTTCATGAAATGAGCATCTGCATTAAAATGATCATGTGGTAATTTTTCCTATATTCCATTATGTGATGTGTTATATTAACTGACTTTGATATATTAAATCATCCTGGTACTTCAGGAAAAAATACCACTTGGTCAAGGTGAATAACCCATTTAATATGTTGTTGAAATTGGCTGGCCAGTATTTGTGGAGGATTTTTCCATCAATGTTCATTAGAGATATTATTCTGCAATTATTTTTTATTTTAGCATCCGTCTCTGACATTGTTATTAGGGCAAAACTGACTTCATAGAATGAGTGAATGAATTTTGTGGGTCTTTTTTTAGAAAAATATTGAGATTACTGTTTGTTTTCCTTTAACTATTTGGTAGAATTCAATAGCTAATTCATCAGCTAGAGGCTATTTATTTTAATGGGAAATTTTGATTACTGATATTCAAACTCCTTAACAAATATATCGGTCTCTTTAGATTTTTCATTTCTTCATGGTTCCTTGTAGGAGAAATGAAAAGAAAAATAAAGACAATGCGCTACATGTCATGCAAAACATTTTGCTGTGTACTTACAGACATTTATCCATTTCATCTAGGTTATTTAGTTTTGCTCTATTATTGCTTATGTTATTCTTATTTTGGCAGTATCACTAATGATATGTGCATTTTAACTTATGATTTTAGTAATTTAGTTTTCTCTCTTTTTTCTTAGTCTAACTAGCTAAAAGTTTTTACGTTTTATTAATTTTTGCAAAGAATCAGTTCTTGATTGATCACTCTATTATATTTTTATTATCTAATGTATTTCTGTTCTATTTTTATTATTGCCTTCCTTCTGTTAGCTTTGATTTTAATATTCTCTTCTTTTTCTGATGCCTTAATTCATAGATAGGTCATTGACTTGAGATATTTTCTGTTATATTGATCTATTATTCAGACATAGCCTTGTTTAAGTGTAAGGTATACAAAGCTATTTTATGCACTTGTATATAATGAAAGGATTATGATAATAGAGTTAGTTAACATCTCCATCACCTCACATGAGTACCATTCTTTTGTATGGTGTGAGCACTTAAAATACACTTTCTTAGCAACTTTCATATATCTATAACAATAATAACTATGCTTACATTAGAAACTCAGAACTCACTTATCTTATAACTGGAAGCTTGTAACCTTTGGCCAACATCTCCCCATTTCCACTACCTCTAATCCCTGACAACTATCATTCTACTCTATTTTTTAGCTCAACTTTTTAAGATTCTACATATAAGTTATATAATACAGTACTTTTCTTTCTCTATCTGGTTTATTTCACTTAGCAGAATGTCCTTTAGGTTCACATATATTGTCATAAATGACAGCATTTCTTACTTCTGACTGATATTCCATTGTGTGTATATGCCACATTTTTCATTAGCCAGTCATGTATACATGGATACTTAGATTGTTTCCATATTCTGGCCATTATGGGCACTAGTACAATGAATATGGGAGTGCAGCTATCTCTCCAAGATCCTGATTTCATTTCCATTGGAAATATACTCAGAAGTAAGATGACTAGATCTTATAGTAATTCTATTTGCAAGTTTTTGAGGAAATTTCATATTGTTTTTCATAGTCTTTTACAATTTTCATATGCATCAACTGCAGATAAAGATTCCCTTTTCCACATCCTTACTAAAATTTATTATCTGGGGTTTTTTTTGTTTGTTTGTTTTATTAATAATAGCCATTCTAACAAATATGAGGTGATAATTTATTTTAATTTGGATTTAAATTTCCATGATTGGTGATATTAAGCATCTTTTTTAGTATGTATATGTTGGCCCATCTGAGCCTTCTTATTTTTAATTGGATTGTTTGGTTTTTGATATTGAATTAGAGTTCCTTATATATTTTGGATATTAATCCTTAATAGATAAATTTTTTTGCAATTGTTCTCGCCCATTTCATAGGTGGCCATTTTATTTTGCTGATCGTTTCTTTTGCTGTACAAATACTTTAATTAGATGTAGCCCCATTTATTTATTTATTGTTGTTTATGCTTTTGGAGTCATGTAAAAAAATCATTGCCATGACTAATGTCATGGAGTATTTTTCTTATGTTTTCTTCTAGGAATTTTATGGGTTTATTTCTAATTTTTAAGTTAATTTTTATCCATTTTGAACTAGATTTGTGAGTAGTGTAAGATATAGGGCCAATTTCTTTCTCTGCATGTGATAATCCAGTTTCCTAATGCCATTTGTTGAAGAAACTGCCTTTTCGCCATTGAGTATTCTTGGCTTTGTTGTCAAATATTTGCTGACTGCATTTGCAAGGATTTATTTATGGGTTCTCAATTCTGTCCTGTTTATGTGTCTTTTGACTGGAGAGTTTAACCTATTTACATTTAAGGTGAGTATTGATAGATAAGGTTATACTATAGTCATTTTGATTAATTTTTCCAGCTATTTTATAGTGATTTTTGCCTTTTTTCCCCACCTTACTTGCAGTCTACCTTTGTGAACTGATAATTTTCTTTAGTACTATACTTTGATTCCCTTTTCTTTATCTTGTGTGTATCTTCTGTAGATTTTTGTTCTGTGATTTCCCTGAGGCTAATTTGAAATAAGGAATGCAGATCGCCCCTATTTGATTGTGATAATAACTTCAATTATATAACAGAAAACTACTCTTTTAATCCTTTGCACACTTTCTGTTTTTGATGTCATACTTCATCTCATGTTTTCATTAACAAATTTTGAAACCATGGATTTTACTAAAACATTTGTCTTTGAACTTCTGTGCTTGTTTTGTCATTAATATATCACACTATTTATAGTATTCAAGTATTTTGTATTTGACTGTATATGCACCTTTTCTTGTGAGTTGTATATTTTCATGTTATTAATTAGCATCCATGCATTTCAGCCTTAAGAAACCATTCAGCTTTTCTTGTCAGTCAGGGCTAGTGATGTTAAAATTTCTCAGCATTTATTTGTCTGGGAGCATAATCTCTTTTTTATTTCTGGAGACACTTTGGTGAATAGAGTATACTAGGTTAGAAATTTTATTTAACCATTTGAATATATCATCCCATCTCTACCCTAGTTTACAAATGTTCTGCTGAGAAACTCCCTAGTATCATTGTAAGCTGAGTTGTTTGGTTCATGGATATACAATTATATCTCCAGATTTGGGCATTTCTCATATATTATTTCTTTAAATGGGTTTTAAATGTTCTCTTCTTTTCTGAGACTCCAATACTTCATATTTTTGCTGTTACTGTTTGGTGCTATCCATTCAATCCCATCAATATTTGTTCAGACTTTTTCAATTTTTTTTCCTCTGTCTAGATCATTTCAATACTTTTTTCTAGTTTATATTCTAATATTATATCTAATATTAAACTCTAATATTGATGTCCTACTGCATTTTTCATTGTGGTTCATTGTATTGTCCCTACTAAAATTTCTATTTGGCTTTTACATTTTAATCTTTTTGTAAAACTTCGTATTTTTTCATGTATTGCTTTCTTGATTTTGTTAAAAATGTTTCTTTTGTTTCCTTGTAGTTTGTTGATCTTTCTTAAAATAACAGTTTTGATTTTTTTTTTATAAATAACTTTAACCCATGTCTTTGGAGTTGCTTACTGAAAAAATTTTTGTAATCTTTGGGGGTGTCATATTTCCTTGATTTGTCATGTTCCTTGCAGTCTTATCAAATGTTCATCTTTGTGTTTGAAGAAACAGTCACCTACTCCAGTCTTTACAGCCAACTGACTTTGGGAGCTATACCTCTATCCAACCTGCTAAGGATTCTAAAGTTTTCTCAGAACTTCTATAGCTAGATCTATTCCATTCTCCTTTCTACCTCTTTTTTTTTTTTTTTTTTTTTTTCAAGGAAAGATGCAAGCAGGAATGAAGGCATGTTGACAGAAAGAGAAAGGAGAAATTATTTAGTCATTAGTCATTCACACTTGTTGTAACCCACCAGACACAAGCCTCGAACCCAGGCGATAGCTCCTTTGTGGGAGGTTGACCCAACTGATGCTCCACCAGGGAACATCTCTTGTGACAAGATTCTTACATTTGTATGCCTTCTGTTGATCCTGTACCACACCAGGTTAGCTGCTCATCTACCCCTCTCCCCACCCCTTTGCTTTTCCAAGGTCAGAAATAAATCTAAATTTATAGTCTTTCTCTGACTCACAGATTTCAGCCTGCTATCTGTGTATGATCCCTAGCAAACTGTCCAAACTTACTATAGTGACCACTAGGAAAGGCTCACATAGAATTAACCACTGGTGGGAGTTGGGGGTATGTGGGACACCAGGGTTTCTTAAGGGTAAGTTGAGGGTCTCTGAAGGTAAGGCTGCCCCAGCAGTTTATGGACAAGGCAGTTTCTTTCTCCCCCCTTCAAAACTTGGGGTTTTTGCTTATTTGTTGGTTCTAAGCATGAGCTGAAACTTTTCTACTGAAAACTTAAACCTCCATAAAGGCTTCCTAGTCTGTAAGTGCTTGTCAATGACAGTGTTCTCTAAGGACCCCCTGTCCATTCTCAAGAGAAGCTAGAGCTTGCCGTGTGCCATGGCAGAGACAGCAGAAGCAAAATTCTACATGCCTATTACCCAACATATGAGTGTGTGAGACTTCTCCTCTGCCCTTCATGTGTGGTGCTGAATCCCACAGATACTAGAAAGGCACTCGACTATTGTAAGATGCCAAATTTTTGCAGTTGAATGGATTTATAAATGACACACAGCTTATGTCGCTATACTGCAGAAATCATACTCGTTCTTGTTTTCTTTAAGAATTTGTAGCTATAAAACTTATCAAACCACTAATGCTGCTGCATCTCATACTTTATGACATGTTGTGTTTTCATTTTCGTTTATCTCAAAGGATGTCCTAATTTTCCTTGATGCAAGTTTTTAAGAAGTGTTGCTTAATTTCCATAAATTTGTGAGTTTTCAAGTTTTCCTTCTGTTATTGGTTGCCAATATCTTGCTGTGGTGAGAGAAGATATCGGATGGTATCTATATTTTAAGATTCACTGACACTTAATTTGTTTCTTGATATATGCTTTGTCGTGGAAATGTCCAAAGTGCACTTGAGATGAGCACGCATTGTGTTGCTGTTAGGTAGATAGTTCTGTATATTTTTGTAGAGTTTATTACCTGGTTCTTGTTCTCTATTTCTTCACTTACGTTCTGTTTGGTTCTTCTCTCTATTTTTGAGAGTGAGATCATAGTCTCCAACTATTAGTTATAAAATATTTTCTCCCTTCAATTTATCGATTTTTGTTTAATGCATGCTGATGGTATGTCATTTGGTGAATACATTTGTTTATAATTGTTATATCTTGATGTATTACAGCTTTTAATAATATATAATGTCCTTCTTTGTCACCTGTAATTTTTTAATTCAAAATCTATTTTCTATATTTTTGATATTTGTATAGCCTCCCAACTCTTTTGGCTACTATTCAATTTTATTTTTTCTTTCAATTTCAACTTATATGAGTCTTTAGATCTACTGTGAATCTCTTATAAACAGTATAAATTTGGATCATGTTTTGGTTTGTTTGTCTTTTAATCTATACTGCCAATATTAGTCTTTTGAGTGGAGAGTTTGACCCATGCGCATTTAATAATTATTTATGAGGAGGGACTTCTTTTTGCTACTTCAAGTGTTTTAGCCTTTTGTCCCACATTTCCTGTGTTACTCTTTTCTTTTGTGTTTAGTTACTTTGTTTCCATACCTTTCTGATTTATTTTAATGTTTATTCTTCAGCTGCTTTCTTTATGATTACTTTGGGAATTATGTTAACATTAAAATATAATATAAAAATATAACATGTTAACATAAAAAATACAACACTTTTAATTTGATTTTATACCAGTTTAACTTCAGTAACATACAAAAACTTTTGCTCCTTTAACAACTCTATCCACCTATCCTTAAGTTGTCAGTGACACAAAATTACCTCATTAAACTTCTTGTGTCCAAAATCATAAATGAAAAATTTTAATATATTATTTTCTCAAATGCCATAAAAATTAAATATAGGGCTCTAAATAAAAGTTATATTATGCAAACTTTTAGACTGATATTTTTGAAAAAATTATTAGTCTCTTAAATAATGTGGAAAACAAACAATGGAGCTATATACCCCATTGTTACCATCATATTAGTTTTTATAATTGTTCATGATTGCCTTTACTGAGATTCTTGTTTCTTCATATTGTTTTGAGTTAACATCTACTGTTATTTAATTTAAAACTGTAGGACACCTTTAGCATTTTTGGCAAGACAGCTCTACTGGTAATGAGCTCCACTGGGTATTGCTTATCTGAAAATATCTTAATTTCTCCCTAACTTTTAAAAGGCAATTTTGTCAGATCCAGAATTCTTGGTTGACTTTTTTTTTCCTCTTTGAACACTTTTAATATATCAGGCACTGCCTTCTGGTTACCAAGGTTTCTGAGGAAAAATCTAATTATATTATTGAGAATCCCTTGTATGTGATGTATCATTTCTCTCTCACTGCTTTCAGAATTCTCTCACCTTTTACTTTGAACAGTTTAATTATAATATGATTTGCTATACTTTACTTTGAGTTAGTATTACTGGAGTTCATTAAGATTTTTGGATGTTTATACTCATAACTTTCACCAAATTTAGGAAGTTTCCGGCCATTATTTCTTCATTCACTCTTCATTTTCTGAAATTCCCACACTGATTATAATGGTCTGTGTGATGGCACTCTGTGGCTCCTACAGATATTTGTTCACTTTTATTTTCAATCTTTTATTTTCCTCAGACTCAATTTTTATCCTTGATGTTTGCTAGTCCTTTCTTCTGTCTGCATAAAGTTGCCTTTGAATCACTAAAGTGAATTTTTCATTTCAGTTGTTGTACTTCTCAGTTGCAGAATGCCTCTTTTATTTCTTTTTGGTTTTTTCTTTCTCTGATGGTATTTTAGTTTTTTCATAGGTCACCTTCTTTATCTTTTCCATGCTGTCCTTCTGTTCTGTGATAATATTTTTTAAGTTGTTTTGCATTTTGCAGCATATCCATAATCCTATCTTTGTAAGAGACAATTTCTATTGTTTTGTTTTCCTTCTTCTTTTGAATAGGCTATACTTTCCTATTTCTTTGTAATCCTTGAGGTATAATGTTGCTAAAAATTGAATATTGAACCTATTAATATGGTAATAATTATTAATTCTGGAAATTAGATTATACACCATCCCCAGTATTTATTATTGCTACAATTTAAATTCATATATATATATTTATATATATATACATGAATACACACACACACACATGAGGTTAAGCTTAAGTATTCCTCAGTTCTTTTACGAGAACCTTTATCCTATATATGCAGTTGAATGCTTTAGTCTTCCATGTCTGGCTCCCAATAGATGACAAAGAAAAATAAAGAGGGGTATAAAGGCACTGACCATTTAACTCACCTGGAAGGCACTTCAACCCATGGGGAAGATGCTTACACCAATGGAAGTCATGCAACAATGTCTGCTTCTTCTTTGTCTGTGCTTCTGTGATAAGGAGCAGCAATAAGTGAACAGAGCAAAGACACCTGATGTTTGGAGTACAGAGTTTTTTTGCTTACCCTGGGTCCCCCAAACTGTGGATAGGCTACTGCAGGAATGCTTGCACTTTTGCTTGACTTGGGACTGATTGGTGGATTTTATTGTGCTGTGCTGAGTTGAATTTAACTGAAGTCTCTCACTCAAACTGTTTTCCTCTGTGTTACAAATTTTTAATAAAATCCAGAGTTCTGCAATAGTTAGATTCTGCCAGTACAATAGTTGTCTACAGGAGGAGACAGATATTTTAGTTTGCATTTTTCTTAAAATGAAATTTAACTCTTTAGCATTGCTTTTACATTCAAGGATGGATATAAGAAATAACTATAGGAAAAATATTTTTCTAGCTTCTTCAGAACTTTTTACAATGTTATCCAATAACCACTGTAGAGAAAACAACATGGTAAAATGTTTACCATTTTATAGTCATGAAAAGGTTTATTTCTCCTGAGGCATAAGTATGTTCCTTGTGATCAGTGGAATGTTTTCATTCCCTTTGGTTTTATTTGTCAATTGTCAGAAAGCTAGGTTGAAACGATTGCACAATAATCTCATGTTTAAATCATTTTTTAATATGATCCCTCTCTTTTTACTTTTAAAAAAATTATATAAATATATACATATATAATATGTCCAATCGGACTCTTTTATACCACATTTTAAATAATATCTGTTTAATCTTAATCTCTTTAATAATTAATGCTTTTAATTTTCTTCTCTATTGTTCTTCAGTCAGTGCCAATTTTTAAAAATAGCATCTTTATTTTATATTCATTTTGGATACACTTGTCTAGATTTTTCATCTTTATTAAGGTATAATTGGCATACAGAATTATAAGATTTTATATGACATAATGATATGATATACATTGTGAAAGATATTCCCCCTTTGAGTTAATTAACATATCGGTGATCTCAAATGTTTACTTCTTTTTTAAAACTTTTTTTTTTTTTTTTTGGTGAGAACATTTAAGTTCTACTCGCTCAGCAAATTTCAGCTATATTGTACATTGTTTTAAACTCTGGTGACATATTAGATCTTACTCATCCTATAACTGAACTTTTTACCAATCTTCTCCTGTTTTCCCTACACTCACCCCACCCCAGTCCCTGGCAATCCTACATTTCTTGTCTCTGTTTCAATAGATTCACTTTTATTTTGATTCTTCATATACATGATGACTTATTTCATTTAGCATAATACCCTCCAGATTCATCCATGATGTTGCAAATGACAGGATTTCCTTATCTTTTTTAAGTCTGAATATACATATATTAATATTATATTTCTATATTGTACAAATATATATATATATATATACACACATATCAATATTACATTTTAAAACTACCCCTTCATTAGTGGACATTTCTCTGTACATATGACCTCTTTCTCTATAAGGTTTACATAATTAGTCTTCACTTTTATTTAAAAACACCTAAATATGTTTTGAAAGTCAGCTCAAATGCTTTCTGGAATGTAAAATTTATTAATTACAAATTAGAAAACTTTCTGTGACCATGGTGGTAGTTGTTAATTTATCAGCATTAGCATTATCAAATGTAAACTTAAATTACATTTATATAGTCTATTATCATTGTCCCATCACAATGTATACAGTTTTAGCTTTATTCTCTATCATTGTCAATACTGAAATTACAGTACAAATTTAATTCATTGTTCAGCCTATTTGAGAACTGATCATTAGTATACAATATGAAAAAAGTGTTATGCCTGTGAGTTTGTTCCCTGCCAATTTGATTATATTCCCTTGATTATATCATCCATTAATTTAAGAGTTTTTGCTACTTATCTATACCTCTGAGGAAGAAAATCTCTCTTTTATTATATAAATATTGCTTTACTTTATATAATGATGTGTTTCTGAAACTTTGGGTATAAGCCAGTCTTTTGAAATTCAATTATATTTTATATACACAAATTATATATTTTAAAACATTAACCAAAAATTACTATGTGTATGTGTGTGTGAATTGAATGATCATTTTTGTAAGATTTCTTAATGTAGTGATTTGTAGTGAAGTTCAGGAATTTTCACTTATATCTATATTTTTAATTTACATTGGGCAATTATTATTACTATCTTTGTTGCATTGGTTTCAGTCTTAAAGTATTCATTATGCTGGTTGTTAAATTCTGAAAAACTCTAATAGATGGTTTATACTTAATGATTATTTTCAGCAGTTCAGAAGTGAAACTGAGATGTTTTAATTACGGGTAACCTTAAGTATTAACATCTAACTGCACATGTCAGAACAAGCAATTTGGCATTTATTAGGTTGATGATGTTGGAAGGAAAAAGATAGATGAAGAGAAATGGTTATTTATTAGAAAATAAAAAATGTAGCTTCAGTTTGAAAACAACTGGAATGAAAAGAACCTGAAGGTATTTGCCATATACTAATATTGACTGGCACCAATCTCCAGAGCCAAGGAAAAAAAATTTGAAAGAGTTCAGGAAGTATGCTGTTAAATGGCTTCATGAATATAAACCAGAATCATAACATCATATGCTATTAAAGTTGGAAAAGATTTTTGAGAATATCTACTGTGTTTCAGATTTGAAAATGATAGCCACAGAAATAATGATAGCCATAGAGATTTTTTTCAGAGACAAGGATATTTGTAGCAAGGTTGAATAACATTTTACTGAGTTCTGTACAAATATCAAATATCTCTCTTGTAAACTCAAAACAGAGAGCTTTATTCCAAATCCTCCTATTTAACACCCCACTGTTCCTATGATATACCTCTACTTATCACTAAATATCTCAGAAAGAATGTCAAAATGATACAATAAAAATGTCAATGCTAGTTAGTTCCAAGAACTGAAATCAGTTTCGAGAAAGAATTATAATAGAGAATTTGACTAGAACTTTTTGCTAATCTCGAACTGTTTCATTAATCCTGAGCTTCAATTTTTTCCTTGGAGTTATTTCCCCTTTAATTTAGATAATTATGCAAACGTATTTTGTATCCAGTCTTCTAAGATAATCTTTTTTATTTCTAAAGGAAAGTTGCAGACAGGAATAAAGGTGAGCAGAGGCAGGCAGTCAGGAAGAGAGAGAAGGAAGAAGCATTCTATTTATTTTATTTAGTTAATCTCAGTTGTTCCCTCAAGTCCTGGGATACAAACCCAGGACCTTGGAATGTATCTGTACTGCACCCAAACCCTACTTCACCAGGACATGGCTGAGATAATCATACTATTTTCCTCTCTCTTTACTAGGCATGAGTGATGAGTTATCAATGATTCAGTTTCCCACATACAAGTTGTTTATATTTTAAGTACTTTAAGTACTCTCTTTTATTAACGCAGTAAATGATAATGATAAAATTTAAAAGGGACAGCTAAACTAGGGACATCATATATAAATAGATTAGATTATTTTTTATTGTTTTTAATAGCTATAAACAAAATATGATCTACAACAAAGATAAAAAAAAATCAGAAAATTCCAGACAGAATTCATAGCGCTAAAGAACACAGAAGATGAACTAAAGAACTCAATAAAGGATTTAGCATTAGACCAAAAGAAGTGTCTAATGAATCAGTGAGCTGGACGAGAAGGCAGTGGAAAAACTCAAGCAGGCCAGGAATTAGAAAAGAAAAAGAATAAAAAGAAGTGAAGACAGCATAGGAGACCTATGGAATAACATCAATAGGAATAATATTCACATCAGAAATGTCCCAGAAGAAGAGAAAGAAAGGGGGCAGAAACTGTATCTGAAGAAATAATAGTTTAGAATTTCCTTAATCTGAGGAAGGAAGCAGATCTCTAGACACAGGGAGCTCAAAGAGTTCCCAAACAGAACTACACCTAAACACATTGTCATGAATGCATTGTCAAGAAGTATTAGATAGATAATATCAAAAGACAGAGAATCTTAAAAGCAGCTAGAGAAAAACCACTCACAAGGAAATCTCCATCAGATTATCTGCAGATTTCACAACAGGAACTTTAGAGACAAGAAGAGAACTGGTAATGGCATGATATACTCAGAATACTGAAAAAAAAAAAAGTACTTCCAATCAAGAATACTCTACCCTATTATCAATTAGAGTTGAAGAAGCAGTAGAGAGCTTTCCAGAAAAACAAAAGTTTAAGGAATTTATGACAACCATCTTTGCTAAAATACTAAAAGCATTTCTATAAAATGAATGAAACCCCACTTAGAAACTGCAGGGCACCAAAATATATGTAATTTATGTGCAGGGTCAGGGGAGATAGTAAAAATGTACACTGTTAGAATGAGCTTGAGAAAAACTTGCTTTCAATTTAAAATTCATTATAAGCAAAACAAGAAGATACAGTTTTAAACCCGTTAGGACACCTCTAATCCAAAAGAACAGAAATGAGTGTTGTCTCAGGATAAAACAAAATCTTATACACTTGCTGGTGCAAGTGCAAATTGTTTACAATCACAGGGGTAGTCATATGGAGGGGTCTCAAAAAATGTTAAACACAAATTTCATACCATTACATTATCCCACTTTTGAGTATTTACCTGAAAAACACAAAAATAATTTGAAGAGATATTTGCTGTACATTTATTTGCAATAGCTAGGAGATGGAAGCAAGCTGCATGTCCACTCACAGATGAGTAGATAAAGAAGATGTGCTATATATACATAGATGCATATTACATATATATCATATATATACACATATATGTGTGTGTATATATGTATATATATTTGAGTACTACACAACTATTAAAAATGAGATCCTGTCATTTGGAACAAGATGGGAGAAACTCAAAGAAATTATGCTCAGCGAAACAAGTCAGAAGATAGTCAACTATCACGTAATTTCATTCATGTGAGGTACACAGAGAAACCAAACAAACAAATGAACCAAATAAAATAAAAATAGACTTTTAGTCTATAGGACAAAATTAGTGGTTTACAGAAGGAAAGGGAGGGTTGACAAATTGCGTAAAAGGGGTCAATTATATGATGAAGAATAAAAAAAGACTGCTGGTGTCGTAGCTAGTATATTATATACAGATGTTGATACATTGACTTATGATGACGTATACCTTAAACCTATATAATGTTATGATGCAATATTCTTCTAATAAATTTTCAGTTAAAAAACCCTACTTCTGTTATTCGTTTAGACCAAACAAAACTCTCCTTCACTAACATATTTTTGTTAGCAAAGTAGAATGTTTATTCAAACATTTTTTATCATTTTATTTATTAAAAATTATTGAAGTAACATTGCATTATAACATATAGGTTTAAGGTGTGTATGATTATACATTAACATCTGCATATACTACATTAAGTCCATCACTAACAATCCAATTTTGTCCTTCACCATGTAATTGACCCTTTTTGCCTTATCCCCTTCACATTTCCTGCTATTTGCAGCATGACAGGCTGAGAAGGAATAATGAGCTGTGAAATAAATCAGATGAAGAAAGACGAACACTGTTTGAGATTTCATTGATATGTGGTGTATAGAAACACCAATAAACCAAATAAAGCAAAAGTAAATCTTTAACCTATAAAACCAAATTAGTGGCTTTTGTTTTTTAATTGTCACATATTATATACATTTCCAGAAACAGTGATAATTCCAATTAGTGAAAGAATGAAAAAAGCTAACTCTAACATAAACCTATACCTAAGAAGCGAAAAGAAATAAGATAGAAGCCAGAAATGCAAGAAAAATATTTTTGAAAGTAATAATTCATAATATAGTAAATGTATGTCATTATCTCATAAATGGAGCTGAATAGTCCCCATTCTTGTAACACATTCTGCCTCAACTTTATCAACACAAAGTTAGGACATTTGTTCAAAGAAACATCCATTCTGCTTTCTACTCTATTACTATCACCTCAAACACACACACATATAGTCTTTTATTAGACTGAATGCTTGTAATGGGTCAAACTGATAATCCTTCTTTTTAACATGTTTGAGAAATTAGGGAAATCTGGAGAAGGAAAGAGATATGCTGGTCACAGCTTTCCTTGTTGTTACTGGACGGCTATAGGAAACATCTACTATTGGGAGTTACTAGGTTATCTATTTACTAAAGTTAGGGTTTGTCTGGAGAACATTTTAAATTCTTTTTGCGTTTTTCAGTGGCATGCCATATCATTTCAATCTAGGTGAGTGATAAAGTAATAAAAATACTATGATAATTAATAAAGTCACAATTTCTAGCCATTGTCAATTAGGACAATGATGTGCTACTTATCTCTGCAACAAGTATAGGAGAACAATTAAAGTAGTTTGGTTCTAACTTGTAGAAAAGGGGTTATGAGATTTGGTTTCAGCTCTCAGAAGAAACACATGTTTTATATACCTCTATTAGCACATGTCAGCTGAGAAATTGCAAAAGTCTCAATTTAAATGATTGCCTATTTTAGATTGATGTTGTTCCTAACTCTGGTCTGTATTTAACTCTAAATAGAATGAAAGCTGTAAGCACACAGGTGTAATGGGAGTGGCTACTACAGCAATTATCATTTTTTCTCCCCATACAACAAATGTTAGCTATTCAAGAGCAGAGGACATCATCATTATAATAGCTAGTGGAGACCCAAAGGGCAGGAGATAACATCAATTTCCAGGCTGCCTTTTCAAACAAGCCTATGTAAAGGAAAGGGAAGCTATCTGTTTTGCTTAACAAAATGAGAAGACTAAAATATGTGTTCCATTAAGAGAAATCATTTGCCTTAATGTGCTACATAATGCTTAGCACATGTTTAAAGTATTCAGCAATATGTGTTGAGACAATGAATAATGAATAAGTAATTTGATATCAATAAACTCAAACTTAAAGGAAAAACTATGTTTTCTTCAATATAAATAAAATGGTATTTCTAACCTGTAATACAAATGGTAATTATTTCTAATCTTTGACTAACAAACAATTGAATTAAATTTTTAATAAATGCAAGTATTATATACATTCAGCAGGAAGTTGTTGATCTCCTGCTAAATGTCAGGCATTATCTTAGAATCTTAAGGATGTGAAAATGAATAAGTCATATTATCTAGTTTAAAAGAAACAGAGTTCAGACTGAGTGCCATAAATGCTCTGCCCATATCCCTTCTTCATGCGTATGAGCACTCAAACTCCTAATTGCTGAGAGGATTGATGAGTGATAATTCTTAGCTGGGTTCCTCCGAGAAATTCCTTAGCTGAAGGAATGAAATTATGTGATGTATGATCATACCCCTTCCCCATTCTAATCCACATCTAAAAACTAGTTGCTGTGAGAATAAAACCTTATCTCAAGGTAAAGAACTATGAAACACTAGACCTGGAAGCTCAGAGTTTACTACAGTCCAGCTAACCCAGACCAAGCTTCCAATTTTGAATCTAAATAGAATCAGATACATATATTGCAACTCACATGCACTTTGATTGCTCCTGATGCCAAAACCCATATCTTCATTCCCCAATGGGTATTGTTTCCTAGGCGCCTCTGATCAATTTCCTGCAGAAAGATACCCGTCTCAGGATGTTTCATGGAAAACACTAAGTAAGTTGATGCCAGAAGTCATTTGAGAAAATGGGATTTAAGAGCTGACTACAGAGCAATGAAGATGTCCTCACTGGTGTAAGTGAAACACTAATTGCTTTTGAATACTGGAGGAGTGCATTTCTCAGAATTTTCATGAGTAGCAAACTGGAATGGGATTCTGGTAGAAGGGAATAATGTACTATCAAGTACAATATCTCAGACATTTAAGGGGAAGTACAAAATGTTATATATAAAGGTGAGAGGAAGCTGATGACTCTTAATGAGAGACATTGGTATATTGAGAAAGACTGCAAAATTTAGGTGTTGAATTGCCAAGTGAAGATAAAGTGTGTCACAGTACTTCTTTGGCAACACCAAGAAACTATTATCTCATGCAACTAAAGACTGAAAAAGCTGAGAGTTGGGCCCAGAGTTGAATTACAAGAGTTGCAGAGCTCTACATATTGAAATCCTTACCATACCAAGTGTGCTCTTTCATCATACTGATGCGGGTGTGGAAGCAGCCAGGAATTTAGACTTGAGTATCTCTAGGAGAACCTTGTACTCCCTGGATCTGCATGGGCGTAGCTTGGATCCCAGAAATCTGTAGACATAAGTAACAGAGAAATGTATCCTATTTTCATGATAGATGGGTAATCAAAAAGGACATCGCTCTATGTATGAAATCAAAGAAATAAGAAATAGATGATCAGGAAGGGAAGAGCCATCACTCTCAAGAGTAGTCATACTACCTCACTCAGTTACTGATATTGAGCAATATGGAATGATATGGAATTCTATTAACACACATCAGACCAAGAACTCACTTTAAAGCAAAGGCAGTACATCAGAGGACACATGATTATAGGATGCATTTGCTCTATCACATACATATCTGTACATCTTTTCCAAACTGCACCCTTAGTGATGTCACACTGGTATATACTGAAATTACCTGTGATGAAAGTATTTATACTACAGAAATTAGCAAATATTAGAAACCAGATGTATAACCAGGTTATATATGGGTATATACACATGTGTGTGCATGTGAGTGTGTGTGTGTAAGTATTGAGGAATATACAATTTATTAGAACACTATGGTTCTGGATTGCCTAGCACATGTTGTGCAGACAAACATAAATGATTATTAAAGTGGAGGGGAACCTAAAATTGATAGTCAAGGGGAGAAAAGACAAGAATCAATTATGGATATAAAATCAGTTGCAGCAATGGGGTTGCCATTCCTCCAAACTTTTCTCTTGTAATTCCTTCAATAAAAAGAGATTATCAGATGTCTGAAGAAGTTATTTTCATAACATGTATAAAGCAAGTGGATCCAAACAGCACAAGTATTGAACTGTGGTGGATACTACCATGTAAATACTCTCAAGGAGACTAGTTTAAAATTACCAACGTGGTGTTATTGAACACGAAATTGGAAAGATACGTTAAAATGATTCTCAGCTTGAAACTCAATTGAGTTCACAAGTTTTATTCTTCAGAGAGCACACTCTAAAACTGAGTTTAGTGTGCAGGATGTTTAGTAGGTAGTGATCTTAGCATCAACAGTAGAGGAAGTGAGGAGGAAGAAGTATGATTGGGCAAGTACAGAAGTCAGACTCCAACGCAGACCTGCACAGTTTCTATCAATTCCACGGAGGAACTCAAGAGTTTGGAGTTTGCATGCTCTGGACGAAAAGGAGCAGACCTTTATGATTCACTTTGATCAATCCCTGTATGGGGTGTTCTAGAATTAGGACAAGCAGTTATTTGCAGCTGAGGCAATCCCTGATGGAGCTGATCAAATATAATCCAATGACTATTTCCATCTGGGCAGCAGGTGCTTCTGTAAAGGGGACTTTGAACAGAGCATCCTTATGCCCATCAGACTGTGTAGACCTCTTCAAAGTGTGACACTCCTGCCCTCAGCTGCCAAAGGATTGGTAGTTGATGGCTATCAGTTAAGAGTCCCTTTGAGAACTGCCCTCAGTCAAAGAGTTTCCTTGCCAAAATTCATGTTCCCTCCCTGGGAAATACCCACATGGAAAGACTAGTTTATTAGGGAGAAACTGGATACAATAGTTTAATCTCTTGCTCAAACATGTCCACATTGAAGGACTATTCTAGTGACAGAATTTTCCTGAGATTGTCTGAGGCCTTTGTTGTAACTATCTGGATCTAATCTTCTGTGCCCCTATCCCTTCCTCCTTCAGCCCCACCCTCAAATGTTGATTCTGAGGACACACTGCAAGGAACATTCTCCAAGCAAATTATTGTCTCAGTGTCTGTTTCCCAGGCAACCTAATCCAAGAAGTGGTAAGTCAAACAGTTATAAATCTATGCAATAAATTATATGACAGAGGTATGCAACAGTTTTCACTGAAGCAAAGGAAGAGAATTCAGCCCAGACCCAAAAGGTTGTAGAGACCTAGAGGAGGGGTCAGCCAGTCTCCTCAGGAACAATCATATCATCTTTCTCTCATGTTGCACAAGTAGCATGGAGCCCTTAACTACTTCAATTTTGATGAGACATTAATTGTTTTACGTGAATATATAGCAACTGAAATCTAAGTGTGCAAGCATTAAATAGTCAGAAATTGTTTTTCAATGAAAGACTTCACATTTAGTATTTTAAAAAATATTGACAGAACATAGCATGCTAACATTACCTATCTTTAAGGTGTACATCACTGTAAACCAACATCTGCATAAATATGTTAAGTTTATCACTAACAATTCAGTTCTACTATCACCATATAATCGACTGCTTTTTACCCTGATCACCCTCCCTCACCCTCCCCTTCTTCTGATCATTCATTTGATCTCTCTATTTAGGAATTTCCATAAAGGTCATACGGAGTTGGTGTGGCAGCTCCATAGAGTTAATGGTGACCCATATTTGTTCTCTGTACCAACTTTATCATTCCTAGTGTGAGACTTAGAGGATAATTGCTGGTTCCAAAGGGAAATGGTAGAGAGAAAAGGTTGCAATAGGCAGAAGTTAAATGACTTTATCCCCTTTTAAATGTTTTCCAAATAAGCAATTTCTGGTTCTAGCTCATTGACCAGAACTAGTTCCTATGACACATCTAGCTGCCAGAGAAACTAGGAAGCAGATTACCTTGCACCCTCTGACAAATTGAGGTTCAGTCAGGAAGTCAGAGACAACAGATAATGGGTAGGCAGCTAGCAGTAGCTATTAAAAAGATTATTATAAAAAAGAAAAAATAAAGAAGAATATTCATAATTGTTACTATGGATTATATGTGGCTTAGTCAGTTCGGAACTCGATTGTGTTATCTGGTCTATATATCTAGCAACCAATTTCCAAATAGCATAAGATCTATTATATAATCAAGGAGCGCTCACTAACATGTTGGGAGGGGTCAACTAACATATTTAATGTCAACTCAATTACTAATGTAAAAGAAACAAGCTTAAGTTATTCATGTAGGCAAAAATTTTCCTTTCCAGTGTGATATGGCTTTAAATTGCCAAAATGAAAGAACAGGAAAGAGTCCAACTTATCACAACTGCTGTTTAAGCAGAAACTTTTCATTGACTTACAAACTCAAGTCAAAGAACACTTTATTCGCACTGTGACTTACAGAATCTCAAAATGATTTATAAAGTTAAATAATACAATTACACAGTTAAATAACCACAAAGGGAGAAGAAAATTAAGAGAGCTTTAGGCAAGAGAGAAGAGACTTTCAAGAGCTATATGAAAAGAAGAGATAGCATCAATGAGGCAGAAAAATGCAAGAAGTTTCTTCCAGATGCCAAGAGCAATAAAGGAAAAGGCTTTTGATCCTATCTCATGGAAAAGCCCCATGGAAGGAAGGGAAAATTAATGTCAGAGAACTAAGGGAATGGAATGGAAAGGAGACAAATATGTCTTGAAATACATTTCCTAGCTGCAAGCAGATGCTAACATTTGAAACGACATTGGATATAAAAAAAATTTTGAGGCACAAAAATCATTTGTGTATGTTTTCCGGAATCCTACCACACCAGTAGACAGTTTCTAAAGCAGGAAATGGAATCATGACTAGACTGGCAGGATTGGATTAAATGAGCCCTCTCTATCCAGCCACCTGTCCTCATATCACAGTATATAACTTATTAAACATAAATCTTTCATATAAAAATATTTCTTTTATGTTAAGGGCAGTCTACACCTCGAAGACCAGCTCAACAGCCTGTAGTGAGAATTGCAGTTGTAGTTAATTCAGTCGACAGGCTCTTTATTGAGCGTCCTCATTTCCCATACCCTTTTCATCAACTGCTAGATTTCTATTTGGATCACTTACCCACAGACATTTGCACAGCTTACACCTTCATTATGAATTCTTGAATGGAATTCTAAGTATAATAAACATATTACTAGATTTGAATTTGAAAGAAGAGATTTAGTAATGTTGCTAAGCTATTCCAGTGTCTATTCATTAATGAGTTCCTTAATTTATGCACTTAACTGCCCTCATCAATGAGAGAGGATAATGGTCCAGGGTCCGCCAAGATGAAAACAAATCCCATGAACTTCATGACAGAGAGAAGAGACAAATGAGACATAGTCAAGCAAAAGAAAAGATAGCATCAATAAAGTTAAAATATGGACATTTATTTCAATACTATCAAAAGAACAATGTAAAATGTATGAGTACTTTGTGAATTTTAAATACATAGATTTAAGCTAGTCTTCTCAAGAAACTCAGTCTATAGGAAACAGAATCAATTATGGAAACCATCTTTATAGATGTAAAAGCACTGTGACTATATTTTCCACATTAACTAAACCACCCAGTCTGCTCTTAGAAATCCTCTTTAACATGATTACCTTCTGAAAATGTCATTATATTATCCTGTAGTATGAAGAAATACAATCTCTTCACATACCTTACTTTCTCTAGCAAATATTTTGGAAGTATAGTCCTTTATTGGCCTGATAATGGATGACTAATTATGGAAAACTGTAAGATGCTAATGATAGGAAAAATTACACATAATGGATACAGAAATGACAGTATTTGGGTTTTCAAATCTCTGTTCTCTTCACTCCATTTGTGGTAGAACATGGATTTCATTATCAGGCTCTTTCGTCTTTTATTGTGCCATCTGATGGGAATCATTGCAATGAAAGAGAGAGGCTAAGTTGAATTGCATGACTTGTATATGTCAGAATGAAGTGGAATCCATAGATAGGGGGGTAAAATGGGAAGAGGAAAGAGAACCAGAGACTAGAATGGAGGAAGACTTTGGAAGAGAGGAACTGGTACATATTTGAGGAGTAACCCTAGTGACAAGTGAGGTTTTAGGGATTCAGAGGAGGGAGAAATTAGGACATCGTCATGCATATGTCATGCAAAGCCGTTCTCTATCTCTCCTCTTTTGTGTAAGACATTTCCTTTCAAGCTTTTTTTTTTTAAATGTTTGACTTGTATTTTCTTTTACAGATAACACTCTGCTGAGACAGGTCATGAGGCACTGTAGGTGAGATGAACATAGTAATATCTTTATAGAGCTACTTAAATTATATTACTACATATACACACAAAGTTTGACAGTGGTGAAAATTTATGACTTCGGGAAAAGAAAAACTAACTTGTGTTTGAAACAACTTTCAGGTACCATATATCTTACTTCTGCCCAGACCATCCATTGTAGATACAGGAGGGTTTCTGGTGAAAAGGAAGGGTTAAATGGAAAACAACAATGCCTTGAGCAAAATAAATAAACCAGATAATAATAAAAAGCTCCTATGACAATATCATAAAACTTGCCTTTAATCTTATTTCTCCTTTTGAAAGACGGAAGTATTCATATGAGAAATTTTCCCTTTTGTGTTTCTCTCTCTACCAATTTGACCTTTCCGGTGTAAAACTCTTGAGACCCCAAATAGACCATTTACAATAATTATAATTTGGCAATTATAATTTTCCTCACTTTACGATTTCTTTCACGTCAGTTTTTTTGCCTTCCATATGATGTTTTCCTAAAGCCATCATCCAGCAGGATCTGCTTATTAAAAATGTTTCAATGAGAGCAAGATAGTAGTGAATTTAAGGCACCAGGAGTCACTATCATTGAAAATGGTTGTATTTAATACAGTTAAGTGAAAACATCTATTGATAAAAGTCATATTTTTCAGTACAGCCTATTCTTGTGGTCTAATTTACTCTCCAGGCCCAGCCTCTTCCTCCAACTGTTTATAGCTAAACATAATATTACTTTCTCTCTTTAATTAACTTACCAACCAACCCTAAATAAACACAATAGCTTAATTGTACTTATTTGTGAGCTATCTGTTGAAGTGTGGTTCTAAATGATTACCTTTTCCAATTATTTTTGTGAAGCTGCTGCTCATAAAAAGAAGATATAAGTCAGTGACTCCAGCAGCAAAGAGGTAACGGGTACATTAAGAAAGGAATAGAATTGTGTTATAAGAGGAATGGAAAGTGCTTTAGATTCCAGCTAGTCCTACCTACCAAATCATTAACCTCATAACAGACTGCAGTCCATGAAAAGGACCAGTCAAACTATATATTAACTAGATGTCAAAGAATCACAGAAGAGGCTGTGACTTAATACCTAGATCTGCCTTCTATAACAGACACTGATGATGTCAGCAGCTAAGAATTTGTTTTCTGAGAGGTCACAACTGTGACTTCTCTAAGAATTGTCCTTAGAGTAAGGATTACATTCCTTCCCTGGAATGTCTAACTTTAAACTACTGGTTTATATAGCCTTGGTCCTTTTACCTCAATTGAAGGTATCTCTCAATATTCATACAAACTTTCAAATGGACCTTGAAGGTGGTCAAGTCCTTTGATACAATTACAACACAGTTTAACTCTTTCTAAACAGTTATGCTTTTCTCATTTCTCCCAATAAATGTTTTTAGTTTCACTTTCCAGTAAATATGATTCATACAAATTTTGACCTCAAAATGTGTATTCCAGGAAATCCAGTCTGTGGCACTTATTTGGGCCAATATAACTATTGTGTACTGCCAACTACAGAAACTTATAAATATTTAAGGTGTCTGGATTTCAATCATATTTTAAAGATAAGGTGATTAAGTTAAATGCTAAAGTGAGGAATCTGAATTTCTAAACAATTATTCCTCAGAATTAAATTAAAAATTGTAAAATTTCTTATCACTTATAGTTAGTTAAACACTAGTTTCAGAACCTAATCATCTCTGGTGATGAGTGGTGTTCACAGATTGAGGAGTGAACTCAATCTCCTAAAAATTATATAGCAATGTAAACTAAAGAAATTTATTTTTAAAGATACCTTGAATTAGAAAAAGTTTTTAAAGAGTATCTGCTATATCCTCTCATGTTGCAAAGAACCAAGAAAGTCAAATATGACACAACCCTTGCCATCAAGGAGCAATTATTTCATCAATTATTTTCTTCAAAATATGAAAGAAACGTAGGTATGTATCAGATAGAGAAATGGGGAAAAGGAAGAGTAATGGAGAATAATTTAGCTGTGACTACAAAAATTAGCTCATGAAGTAGAAAATATAAGAGTAGAAAGAGTAATTCTGGGAACTATAATATGTATAAAGCTACAGAAGGAGAAAGAAGGGCATTCTATCTGAGGAAACTCAAGTGATTCAACATGGTTGGCATGAAAAGATAGCGTGGCATTGCAAAATGGGCAAATGAAAACAACAGAGTCTCTGACATACCAGAAAGCTTATATAATCTCTGAAATAATATCATAAAATGTGTATTTTAGAAAGAGCATTCTGGAAAACAAGGAGAGAATGTTGGAGGGAAGCAAGGGCAGGAACTGGATCCAAAGTGAGGAGAGTCTGGCAGTACTACGAATGTAAGATGATGAGAGATACAGGTGAGAAATAAGAGGAAGAACAAGTACCAGGGTACAGTGACCTATTTCCCCTTGGAGCAAGCCTCCTTTTTGTTGATAGGCTTTCTCTCAGGTGTCTGGTGGTCAATGCAGCCATGTACAAGTATATCCCAAGTTGCCTCTGAGTATAACCCATAACTGTCTGATATCAAAGTCTGTGTGTTCCATAACCATGTCTTTAAGAACCTGCTCGTTAATTGGTAAATTAACTTATTACAGACTTTAATCACTCCAATATTAAATATCTCCCATTGTTATCTATAGTTTACTGAGGGTCTTAATGGATATGTAAGGTCATAACTTTGGAGAATGAAACCCTAACGATGAGATTGTAGGCTGTGCTTAAATTGTTCTATACTAAGGCCAGTTCAGTTTCTTACCTACATGCCTGTTTCCCAACAAGGAAATGAGAATATAGCTTGGTCATGAAAAACCTAATTCCAAGCAAATAAATCTTTCTGACATGGAGGATTAAAAAAAATTCTGGCACACTCTCTTGGAGTAAGTTTGGGGTACGGTCCACATACAGTCGGAGGTCCTGGGTTCATATCCCAGGACAGGCAGGAACAACCATGATGAACAACTAAATAAAGTGATTCTTCTTCCTCTCTTCTCCTGCCTGCCTCTGCTCACCTTCATTCCTGCCTGCATCTTCCTTTAAAAAAAAAAAATCCTTTTGTTGACATAATCAAGCTTATTTCAACAGCACAACCTTGAGAAGTAGTGATAAACAATTGAAGCATCGCTGCATTATGAACTGTGGCTGAGAAAAGATAGCTAAATTTGGAAAAGAAAAGAATTCTAAACATGTTAATTTATACTTTAAAAAACTCAAATGAAGAATATTAAGGTACTTAGATTCCAACTTTTGGAATTCGCAGAGAAGTCAACTGAGGTCATACAAAATAAAGTCACTGTCCTCACAATTAATTAGCTTTCCTACGCTGATAAAAAGTTCAAGACAGCAGTTCAGTGTATATGTAATCAACATTTCAATTTAGTGGGGTTTCTTTCCTCCAATACTTGTTACATAACAACTCACCCACTCTTCTGCTATATTCTAGAAGAATGAGAACATATAATATTGACTTGGTTGAGATTACAATAACCAGTTTTAATTGTTTTTTCCATTCCGTAGAGTCCATTGATAGGTTTTATAGAATTACCCCGCTAGCTCATTCAGTCCCAGTTTTATGACTCCAGAATATGTATTTTATCTTTTATAAATTTCTCCCAAAATTGTTCTTTTTGTCATAGCTATTTCCTTTGAGTTGCCTGAACAGTTCTCCCCATCACTCATCTCTGACCACAGGAATATTTGTTCCTCAAGTTCCAGGAATTAGCACTTCAGAGAGAAGTCACTTTGAGGACTTGGCTTCAAATCCTTCTTGGTAGAAGAGGAGTATAAATAGATTCAATTTAATAATACTGAGATTTTTAGACTTCTTCCATCTTATCCCCCACAATTCTTGTTACTCAGAGACATTGAGAAAAAATGTTCAAAAATTCTGAAATTTCAGACTCTCAAAAGGCAAGTGGAGGAGGCAATTAAAGGCAGACCTGTGAAGAGTTCTATCTTAAGACCTCACACAGAAAGGACACCAATAAATGAGAGTAGATGAAACATGTTTGAACCCATTCTTTAGTTTATCTATCTATCAATCTATCTAGCACACACACATATAAACATATATAGTCATGTTACAAATAAAAGTGCTGGTATCATAAACTTATTGTAACGAATAAACTGTCAGATTTATGATGAAGGTAAGCAGAGGAGAGCAAAGACAAGTTAGCAAATAAACAAAAAAAAATCTATTTAATGATTTAGGATTAATAATATTAGCAAGATTTTACTGACAAACTTAACATTGAAAGCTTTATAATAGTTTCCAGTAATATCTGATTGATCAAGACTTGAAATTATTATTTTTGAGTTACTCATAAAATGTGTCATTGCATTTAAATGACAAAGTCAAGTTCAAAAGTAGACTAAATAAAGTTGAGTTACTATATTTCATGAGTATAAGTGATACATATATATATTTATATACATAAATATACTAAATGAATTACCAAATAGTTCAGAACAAACAAAAGAAATCCCAAGGATTCTATCAAAAATTAACAATTATGATAGAACCAGCAATGGATATCAACATTTATATTTTTATATGTAGCTTCATATAATTTTATAACTCATCAAACTGCAATTAAATAAGAAAAATATTAAAATAAATTATATTTTAATATTAAACATATACCAGCTAAAGCATATTTAACCATTTGTAGCTACAGTTAAAGTGCAAAATAAGAATTTAACTTTATTTTTAAGCACATGCTGGTTGACGTATACCCTTAACAACTTGATGAGAGAGCTAGACTAATTTTTTAAGATAAAAAATTTATGTTGACATATGCGATTTATTATTACATCAGAAAATCTAATAATGAGATTTAGGTTTCTTGAAAAAACAGGGAGACTGAAAAGCCATCTCATAAATGACAAAGAATTTAAAATAATAGTCATTTTTAATTCAGAAAAAAGTGATTTCAGTATCGATTAGTGTTTAATATTTATCTGTCAATTAACCTTGTCAAAAATATTGTCTCCTAGAAGTGAGAATATTTTCATGTATTCATTACTTCCTTAGTTGGTTTAATTCTAATCCTAATATATTGGCTAATGTAAAGTTTTATTCATTTCCTGTGAAAACTTTGTCAAGAAATTCGCTATAATAGTTATCCACTCCAAGTTTGATAATAGCTTTAAGCTGCATTTTTCTTTAAAAAGTTTCAAATGCAGTAGAAATATAGAATATCTTTAATTTTAAGGAAAAAATTCATGCAAATATTTCCATGTTCAACAATCATGCTGTTGATACCACAATTAATATATTATATACAGATACTGATTTATAATGATGCACAGCTAATCTATGTTATGACATCATGCTCTTTCAATAAAATTAGGAAAAAAGTCATGCCTGCTTCAAATTGATCAAATAGCATGTTGGTGATAACAACTAGCAAACAATAAAAATCATATATGAAAAATATATGGAAAATTTAGTTAATTATTTTGTAAATATTTTATCACAAGATGGGAATGCAAGAGAGTTAAACATGTAAATCTTCCTATTGAAAAATGGCTTAGGTGACTGTTGTACAAAATAGAATGATAAAAATTGTCTGCTCTACTCTTGTAATCTCCCAATACAAGGTTCAATATCACTATCCTTGATAATAAGCAAACATATGGCTTTCCCCGATTTGTTCTATTTTCCCATTCCACTAACAGAATTGGATGTCAGTGGGAAGGTGTGCTGTATCTTCACGCATCTGAGTGTTAGTGTGTGTATTGGAGGGAGAGAAAACATACACACATTCATTCATAAAGTTAATGAGACATAAGATATTCAAGCAGTTTCTAAAAATATATAGAGTTAACATCAATAGTAAATGAAGACTAAAGAATAATATAGGGAATCATATCAAAAGCTGTTATAAAATGTATATACTCAGATGTTTGCAAATGGCTTTTCTGTAGCTACAGTATACAAGAAAAAGGAATCCCAAAGTTCCGTTTAATTTTGCAAAAATTCCTAATAGCTTTTTTCAGAAATAAGGGAAAGTTCTGCAAAGATAATTGAAAAGGAGAAGAAATCCAATTTTGGTAAAATAATACAGGCTTATAAACTCTGAAGAATTATAGAACAGATAAAATAAAATAATCCCATTGCTTCAAATTTTCATAGGTTCTTCCTCTCAGCCTAATCGCAATGCTACAAATACACACAAAACTGTTAAGGGATGGGGAAAATGTCCTCAAATGCAGAGCAATTTAAATAATACCCTAAAGCGATCTTTAAATAATAAGGCAGACAATTAAGAATTGTATGAAATGTGTTGTAATTGAAGTCTAAAAGAAAATTTCAAAATATTCCAAGAGAGCATGTAAATGTAACTCAAGAAATAGAAGAAGATGAGGAAAATGAAGAGGAAAAAGGTAATAATAAGAACCATCTGAAATATAAAATGGAATGGAAAGCCAATTAAAATTGACTATTGTAATCTCAATCAAGTCAATATTATATGCATCATTATAAATCAACATCTGTACATAATATATTAATTGTACAACAGCACGATTGTTAAACATAAAAAGATTTACATAAATTCTTTCTTTAAAAGTGAATATATACCAACCTCTATGTGAATACCTTCAAACAGGAGAAACACCTTTGTATTGAGATGTTACCTACAGACTTCATTAAATGTATTTTCAAAATTGGGTTATGGTTGACTGTAATTTCTAAAGTTGTTTTAGATAGCTTGACTGAAGTACATAAAACAGCCAGACAGATGAGCATTTTGTATACTATCCAAAACATTTAAATAATAAAAGTATGTTCTGTTTCCTGATGTGTGCACTTTGACTTTTGGTTAGCATGATATTTAATAGTTTGCAATTTAAAACAAAGTCTTAGAAATCCTAGATAGTAAATTCTATCATCCAATGTTTAGAAGATATAAAAATTCTTGGAAACATATTTGTAATTTTAATCAGTTACAAAGGAAAATTGCTTTGATGTCTATAGCTTTCATAGAGAAACATTACCTTTAGAACAAATTAGATGTAGTTATGCCTTAGTGAGCACTAAGTTTAGAGGCATTTTATTTTGTACTCAGGGAATTAGAATTTTATTTTCATTCTTAGTTTTGGAAAGGGGTTTCCCTGGCATAATAATTTGCTTTATTTAGTTAGGTAAGTGCAGTATTTTAAAACTCAAATGATAGATCAACTTTTGTAACGAAAGGCCAATCCAGCTATTTAAATTCTATTGAATTAAAAATCTGTAGTTAAAACAATATGTACAATACTAATGTTGTACATGAAAAATATTGAAATGTTTCTGAAGCTAAAATAATAGTTTCATTAAAGTAGCAGTGTGTTTTTACATCAGCATAAAAATCTGAGTGAGCAAAGAGCAAAATAAATCGAGTTTAAGTTCTTTAGATCTATCTACAAAACTATATGTATGTATATATATATATATAAATATAAAAGGTTGTTGGAATAGGGTAACTGAGTGATGGTGATTTATTTTTCATAAGCTTTTCTCTATTATAATAATAGCGTTTTTGTAAATCTAAAGGAAAACACATTTAAAAAGCAATATTGTTTAACCCTTTGAAAATAGCTGCATGATTAAAACATAAATGCTAATTTAGACCAGATATGTAACAAGAGCTCAGAATATTAGAAAATTTAATCAGCACATAAGTAGTTGGTTGTGATTACCTTTATGATTGATTTTACTCAGCAGATATGAGTTTTATTTGGTATCCAAGAAACGAAGTGATTTTCATTCTCTGTTGTAGTATATGTATATCTTGCTTTCTTTTCTCTAAAGCATTTCCATAAAACATGATTTTTGACACCAAAGCTCAAAAAATCACTTTCTTTTCTCATTCTGAAAGAGGTTTTTGAAGGAGGTAACTCCTTAACTGCCACCCACATTGAAGTGTTGAAAATATTTCTCTCTGTACCAAATAAGCCCAGTAGGAAAGAAATCAGATCCCGTACTCTGTGTGCATCCTTGGATATTTCTGACAAGTAGAAATGGGTTTAAATACCAACAGCCTGTGTTTTCATAAACTAGCTACACACAAACTTTTCTGCTCAGGAAGAAAGCTACGCCCACCCTGAAGGGTCCACTTAGGAGTAACTTTGTTCCGATGCCATTTGCTCTTGAGAAAATATTATCCCTGTAATTCTATCCAGTCAGTGGATCCTTAAACACTTCATTTTCTAGGTGAGGGTGGTTAAAGTCAAACATCTGTCTTTCCAGAATATCTTTTGTCATCATTTCATAAGTCAGAAAAAAATGACTGTTTTCTTGTGCCTCTCAAAAGTCGACACGTGATCAACTAGCCCATCAGACATCAATTTAAACTTTATTCTCAGTCACTGCTTCTTACTGGTAGAGTGCAAACATCTATTTCACATGTACTGTCTTAGTAAATTACAATAATACTCGTAGGGGAGTTGCATAGCTTCACTTATTAATACCAATGTCTGGAGTGAGAAAGAATTTACTTCTGAAGTTAGATTATTTATGTTCTCAGTTGCTACCCACACATTTTGGGAGGTTGGATTTGGGGGGAATGTTTTCATTATTTTTTCTTGGAGAAAAACTCATGTGTTACACTTAAGTTGTCCCAAATCTAGAGTTCAGCAGTTTCATAAGTTATACTTAAACTCATAATTGAAAGATGAAAAACATGTATCCCTCCACAAAACAAAGCAATCTTCTTACCAATGCATATTTCATGGGATATAAATATGTTCATATATAGCAATCTTTATCAAAACCACATGAACTTCGCTGTCAATTACTATGCTGTTCATCTCTCCCCCCACCCTTTATTATGATTGGCACTTTTTTTGATGATGGCATACTTAATGTGTTCTACACAGATGTTGATTTACAGCAGTGTACACCTTACATCTATATAATGTTATGATGCAATGTTCCTTCAATAAAATTTTAAAGAATTTTAAAGTGCAAAGCATATAGCTGATGTTCTCTGTTTGCTATGCATATTTTAACTAACAAAGCAAACAAACTTCTGAACAACTTTTCTCACCACTGTTGACTTCAGACCAAGCCCAGGAAATGCTCTGCTCAGCAGAGGGAACCACTCCTTCCCCTGGGAAACACTAAGCAAAGGATATGACTACACTGAGGCAACTTCATTCTGTTGAGAAAACAAATACCAGTGAATCATTTAGTGGTGACTGGCTCTCTTTCACCTTTTCTTCTGTCTTCCCTTTAAAATAAGGAAGTTATTGTGTCTTTACAGATCTGAATCTACGGTAACAGAGATAGGTATTATGAACAGGTAAAATTGGTCCAAAAATAACTGAGAAGAATCAAATAAACGGTCGGTTCGTATAAGAATGTAATAGGTCCATAAATGAAATCCATGGATGGAAACTACTTTTAGACTCCAGACGTGGAATACTTTCTTTACTAAAATATTGATATACACTGGAAGAGTGTATATGTTTTTCTGCAAGGAAATGCTCCTTAGATATAAAGAGCTCTCTTTGTTTATAAAATTTAAGTTGGATACAGCTTAAATACCAAAAGAGGTCAGAAATTTTGGAATATGACAGAAAGTGAGTCAAAACAAATAACATCACAAAAACATGTATACACAACAAGGCAAATGTACAAATAAAAATAAAAGAGAAAAAAAAAAGAGAATGGTGAAAATGGATGACTTTCAATGAGAATATTATCTATTACATCAGGTGAAAAGTATATCATAGAATTCCAATTAATTGGCGAAATAGTCCATATTTAAAATAAGCAGATCATTTTGACAATAGCCCACAAGAAAAAGTAATAATATATTCCACAGCAAAATTTGTAAGGATCTCCATTCTTTCCTCTCTAGTATACTGTTCCTTCTGTCTAGAATGCACTTGTTACTCACCTCTCACACTTCTTTTTATTTTTCTAATTAATACAGTTTTATGTAATATAAGCGCTATTTAAATATTCCTTCCCATGCAAGTTCCTTTTTTATATACCCTTGTAACATATATTACATAATTTTATTACAGACTTTGCCACATTATCAAGTAACTGTTGGCATGGCTGTGGCATTGCCTGATCTGTGTAAGGCAGGGATCACATTTTATTATTAATTTCAGTATTTGAAACATTTTATACCATGGTAAAAGTCAATTTTTTTCTTAGAGCCTAAGTAATCAGAATGATTGAAAGATATCTCTTAGGATAGCTTTCTCTTTTTTCAGGTTTCTTGATGTGAACTGTTCTAAATATGTTTGAATACGTATATTCAAAAGTTTATAGGTAAAAGGAAACCATCTTAAATCTTTCTTTCTTTCTTACTTATTTCCTGCCAAAAGTATTTCCTAATACCAACCCAGGTTCCTGACAAAATTTTCAAGACGAAAAATATTCAAATACGCATAATTTTTCTTAGTGATCAAAGAAACTGTATCTCCGTGGGTGACATTACTGCTTATATAATTTAGAAGTTTTAAAATCAGATACTATGGAGATACTGGAGTGCTTTGGATATCATTAAAAACCACTTACTACTCTGGAAATATTAGTTGTTCAACTGATGAAATAGTGCATATTTTTTTTACTTTGTCAAGTATGAAAAATGGTTATCTTCTTTTTAGCAAATAAAAATATACACACTTCAATGTATGTCTATATACAAACCTGCACACAAACATTTATAACATTATTAATGATTTCCTAAACTGGAAGCACTGAAGCTACTTCCAATGAGTAAATCAATAAACATACATACCTTGGAATGATCTTCAGTGATGAAAGTCCTACCTTGATGGATAAACTTTAAAAGCATAGTGCTAAGACTAAGAAGTCAGTTAGACAGGTTACATACTATATAATTCCACTTACATGATAGTCTGAAAAGGGTAAAACTATAGAAACCATAAACAGAGAAGTTGTGAAGTTGTTTTCTGGGGCCTGCTAGGGAAGGAGAACAATGAACAAAGATTTCTCTCTGTGCTGTGTGACTCTCCTGAATGGCTCCATAAATGGTACATACATGACACCATACTTTTGTCAAAACCCATGCCATGGTTGAAGCACAAAGAACAGTTTTAATGTTTGCATATTTAAAAAAAAAAAAACATTTGGGAGGCTGGGAGATTTCTCAGGATGACAAGTAGAATGGAACAAAAGACTGAACTGTACTACACATGTATGATATAGCATCACTGAAGGGTATGAAGGTAGGTGTTGACCTAAGTGACTAAGAAAATGAGTGGAATCTGAAAGACTCAAGGCAAAGGAATTATGCACAAGTTCTGCACTCTAGTAGAGATAGTTTTCTTTTTCCCCCACCGAAGTAGAGTTAAACAATTTTAAACAAATATATACATATACTGGCATGGAATAATCGAGCAACTGAATAGCCAGTGGTGGGAGCCAAGTTGCTCGTTGTTAAAGTAGAAGATTACAGATAAACAAAGGGAGAAGCTAGACTTATCCAGGAGGCAATGGAATCAAGTTGGAAATGTCAGTATGTACATCTGTTTAGCTTACTATAGACACAAATCCCTTTGTCCAGAAATACTTATGAATAGGTGTCTAAATACGTGGGTTGGCATGTACACACATGTATCCTTTCTCTGTCACCTGAGAGGACCTAGAATTAATGATACCCCTGTAAGGAGTTCAGCTACTGCACAGATCTTGGTTTCTAATACCATCCTCGAAGAAAAGAAAACTGTATTCCTTAGAGAAATCACTGATGCTGTGGTTGTGACAGGAAATACATAAGATGAGCTTGGAGCAATTTGCAGTACCAGAAGATAAGGAAGTACTAAAATAGAAAGAGAGAAAGAGGTAGAGGGAGGGAGGGAGGGAGGGGAGAATTTTTCATGTATGTCATAAGGAGGCAACTGAAAGAGTTCCCAATGCGCCAAAGTTGGAGCAATTTAGAAAACAAAATTAGGTAGTATTATTATAACCTAAAGTATAAAATAAATTTCTATGAGTACATATCAATATATATAAATGATACATACATACATGCATGCATATGTACTATATACATACATACGTAGTGCAAACATGGAGAATAGTCAAATAGCAGGAAAGTGCCAAAAATCAATTAGATACATACTTGACACCTAAGGTGGAAGAGCAAAATGCTCTATCCCTTAAATACAGGCTAAACATAATGACTTTTCCAAAGAGTACAGTATGGAAAAAGTGAGGAAAATAACCTTACATTTTAGTGACAAAGTTAAAGTCAATATTGATCATAGAATCATCAATATGATTTTATGAGAACCACATTGTATTTCTGTGATATTTTTTATGAGGGGAAAAAATAGACAACTCCCAAATGAGGAATATTTTGCAAAATAACTGACCAGTACTTCTCAGAAACAGGAGCCTCTGGAGTCATGATGACTTGATGTAATATAGTATTAGGTTGGGCTAATAGAACAATAAAAAGACAATAGGTACAAAAGAGGTACAAACAAGGGCAGTCTGAATAAGTGGTCTTTTGTTGATAATAATGCATCAATAGTTCAAAAAAGAAATACACTGAGCAGTATTTTCATGTTAACCTTGCACACTCTCTTTCTCTCTCTCTCTCTCGCGAACACACACACACTAAGACCATCCTACACTCAGAACTCAAATACTACATAGAAATTGACATGCTATAGCATTGTTAGTGTTTATATTTAGCAACCCCATAGTTATTCCACTTCTAAGTGGATATAACCAATAACAAACTTTATTGTTTATCTAACAACTATTCTATGAAACAGATCAGCTTTAAACCTCTGCACAACCAAGAGTTTGAGTCCTCAATAAAAAAGACAACTCAAAAATGTTTTCAACTTTTTAATTTACTTTTGTGAGTTTTTTTAATGATTAGCATTTAGTGTAATTTTAAAAAATAAATAGCAATCTGAAATAAGTTTTCTAATATTCCCATCCTCCAGAGAAGTATATTTGAATAACTATGCTATTCTTTCTAAATCTTTACTCATAGTAAATAGCTATTTACACATAGCTATATTATCCTGATGCGTGAAAAAGAGGTTCCTAGAAAAAAACATTGTCATGTAATTATTTCTGATGCCTTCAATCTAAAAATTTAGGCCAACAACCCATCTAGTGGATAAATTAACATAACCTCTGCCCTCAATTTCTACAAAAACTAATTTTTTGAGACTCATCTGTTATCTAATGTGTCATTTCAGAAGAGCTCAGTGTAATGGACAAAGTAATCAGGTAGATGCCAGGCGTTATATCAGGTGATATGAAAATTTCAAAACTATTGAAACTATTGATTGTAGCTACTAAAATCAGTATGTCACCAGCAGTAAGGGAGCACACTTGTGGTTATATAGAATGAAGTTTTGACTCAAATTTCCAAAAGTAGGGCTAAGATATGATTGGAGACCACTGAACTTGTTGCTGAGCTTCATTATGGGAGAAGAGATAAAATTCACGATAACTTAATGTCTCTAAACTGTGTTTAAGTGACCTAGAAGAAATACATAATTAAATTAAATTGGGTAATAATATTTGAGACATCTTCCAAATCTGTATTTGACTTAGTATTTTTAAAACCACAATATTTAAACACGTGTGTATTTGTGTGTGTGTGTGTGTGTGTGTGTGTGTGTGTGTGTGTTTGAGAGAAAAGGAGAAACAGAGCTAGAGCATTAAAACATAATCTCAGGAGATCTCTCTATTGCTCATATTTAAACTAGAGAAATCAGAAATCATTTTTCAAGGAACAACTCTCATGTATTCATTACCCCCTTAGTTTTTCTATTAACAAAAGGAATTTCTTATATAATTATGTACTTGGCAAATGCAAAGAAACATCAGAGTAAAAGATTATCTAATTTGGTTTATTAATATATCCAGCTTCTTTTCAACTGACAAGCTCTGAAATTCTTTTTGTAGTCAGATATATGCAAGCAAAGTGTGATTGTCTTAAAATTGCATATCAGGTTTCTCATAGAAAAACTCACGGTCAAATTGGAAGTTATGTAAAAATTTTACTTCCATTTCTTTATATGCTGAGAATCAGAATGACAGCTCCAGTCTTCAGTAGTTGATTAGAGGAGGAGATTACAGATCGTCCCTTTCCATCATTCAGTCTATCAAAATTTCAAGGCAGAAAAAGTTGCTTATTTATTTGATATTTGTATACTAAAAGAGATAAAGAAAATAGATTACTTTGAAAAAACCATGATGCAGATGAAAAATTTAAATGACTGATCAAATCCTTGGCTATGCAGTTATACTGTTTATTATTTAAAAAATGAAACGGAGTTATCTATATTATGATAAAATTGCTGTAAATCTCTGTGAATGTGGAATTTCTGTGTTTTGTATTGATCTTTTTTGGGAAAAGTCTATTTTTTTATTATACTAATTAAACATTTATGTAGTAATTCTGATGAATCATATATGGCTCCTGGCTCTCAGCACTATTTACATCTCTGTGAAGCAGGATTCAACAGTTATTCTTTCTACAGAATGCAAAGTGGATCTTAGAGACCAGGTAATTTCTCCCAGTGCCCACAGGCAGAAGTGATGGAACCGGGGTTGACATCCAAGTGGTCTGGCTCCAGATTCGTATTCTTACATGTTCTATTTCTTGAGCTTTTCACATTTGTCGATTACACGTCAATAAATCATGAATTCAACATTTGCTTCACACTGCTTCAATTCACCTGGAAACTTACTGAATTTGCAAAAAAAAAGACAATGATTTTATTAAAACAGATTATTTTTCCATTTAAAATAAATGCCAAGCATAGGATAAAATACTTAAAATATTACTCAGTATATATACTTAATTTTGAAAATATAAATTGCAGAAGTTATCAAAAAAGCATAATAAACCCATTCCTATGACACAGAACATGCTGTGTTTGAAAGGAAAACATAATCAAATGCTTATTACATTGTCATTCTTTTTCTTGTGATTTCAAGTTAAATCAGTGTCATCAAGCAATAGCTTTACTGCTAACATCAAGTAATTCTATGCAGATAGATGAATCCTCCTGCTTGTTTGTGGAATTATGGTGTCATTCTAAAATTTAACTTGAGATGCTTGGTCAGTATTTATACTATAGACTCAGTGAGTAATCACTATTACAAGAAAATCATTGAACAATGATCATGTTTATATAAACCGTACACATTTAGAATAATTATTTAACAAATAAATAAATGTGCAAAGCAAAAATGACTAAATCTACATCCTATTTAATATCAGAGATGAAGATAATTTAACTTTCATAGACTATTTTTAGTTTGTCCCAACAAAAAAAGAGAGTGATATAGAGGAAATTGGTCAATAATTTATTTTTCCATCTTCTTTTCTTTTGACCTATTCAAAATGCATTATGTTGAATTTATTAATCAGCTACCATGTAAATATTCCAAACATGTGCATATGCTACAATTGCAAATACTGAGCTAATAAAAACATACATTATAAGGTGATATTAAAAAGCAGCATCTCAACTTCATAAATTAACATCAAATGTATTTTCATGATCAACATTTCAGAAATGGTTACTTTTCTTCCACTGAATGAAGTAATATCATAGTAGAATGTTACAAATTGTTTAGCATTTTTAGATCATCACAGCCTTAAATGAAAATCCTTCACAAAACATTTGGTCATCATACCAGATGAAAAAGTTAACTGATACTCTATTCCCATTTCTTTGTAGAATATGATTTCATAAAGAGGCAATTTTGAAAGCTGGGGGAAGAGGGAGATAGCTTTAGGCCTTTTATGTTCAGAATTTCAAAAAAGAAGAGATGAGACGTAGATCATTGGGATCATAAGCTTAGTGGAGAGAAAGTGAATGAAAAGTCCCTATATTTCAGTGTGCAGAAAGGCTATCATCTGGTTCAAAATATATTGGGGTTATTTTATGCTTTTGGAGATCCATACAGCTATGCCTCTTGACATACAGCCTCAGTGCCTGGATAGAGACATATTTTTAATTCTTTCCTGGAGAATCAAAATTAACTTTAAAATAAGAACCAATAGAGCCGGGCTTAGTAGTGAGGTTGAAAGGGATGACTAGGCAGAAAACCGTGGATTCTTAGGGTAGTGAAAATTCTTAGCATGATACCATATCATTATATATTTTTCCAAATCTATAAGCTGTGCAACACCAAGAGTGAACTATAATGTAAACTAGTCATTTAGGGTGTTATAATGTGTCAGTTTAGGTTCAACAATTCTAGCAAAAGTGCTAGTCAGGTAGATGTTAAAAATGGGCAAGATTATGTATGTTTCATGAAGCAGGGGCTATGTGGGAAATCTCTATACCTTCCCCTATATTTTGCAAGAAACACTAAACTGCTTTAAACAAATAAAAATATTATTCAATGTAAAAAAAATCTACTCAGAAACCTTCCAAATGAAAATAAATCAATAACCATTTTCCTTTTATAATTTCTGAGCAGTTTCTTTCTGTCTACTATAATCTGAATTCCAATATATAAGATTCAATTAATCTTAGAAAGAATATTCGAGTTAAGTAGGTTCTATTGAAGAAGTACTGTTAAATTTCTACCTTACCTTTTCCCTATCATGACACTTAGAAACAAAATTATAATTCTTGTGACAACTGACGGAGAATAACTTCTCCTAATTTTTTTTGATATATTCTAGTAGAGCATTCTATTCCTTATTTCACACTTCACATCAGTCCCTTTGCCATGGATCCAGCTTCCTATAATTGTTGAAAATGAATATTTTTGGAGACCAGCAGCAGTCTCAGAGGTCCATGCTAAATATTCCAACCAAATGTAGGATGAAAATATTTACTTTTTGCTTTACTCTTTATATTATCATGTGTTGATGATATAAGAAAGCAAACAATATGACCTTCTTTCAAAAACTTTATTCTCAACTTCATTTTCTCAAACTCCTCCACAAATTCTTTATTTCCTCATTATAAATACCAAAAATAGCTGCCAAGTTGTTCCTAAGCAAATGCTCGGTTTAAGGACTGTATCCAATTATTTTCCTTTAAACTTCTGACCTGGTGAAGGAAGTCGGGCCTCTTTCCAACAGAAGAGTTTACTTTTTTGTCATTCTTAGATGGGGGAGCATTGGAACAGGGAATAAAGGAAGGCTTCGTCTCATTTGTCTCTTTCCATGGCACAAGGCCAGGGAGTCAGCATGCCTCCAAGTTAAAATGAGCTGAGAGTGTTATAAAGCATGTTTCCACCTTTCTGCCCTTTTAGGATTGAAAACAGGGTGGATTGTCTGCCTTGGCAGCTCCCAAAGTTAGTCACAAAAAGATACAGGAAGACTGAGAAAATTCTTACTATCTAGAATATATTCTCAGCTACAGGATTGAAAGCTAGGCTATAGAAAGAGGCAAGATTTCATAAAACTCCGCAACTTCATGGAAATATTTTTTTCTTGAAAAGGTAAAGGGGTAAAATAGGTCTTCAAAGATATTAAACATATTCAGAAGTATACCATAGGGGTCCTAACCACTTCTCCCCTGCACTGCTAGTTTCTAAATTGAACTCTTTCACCAGTCAGTTCACAGGTAGATTCCAGGACTGCTTCAGCAATTAAACAGAATACTATTTGCTTGGTTTGGTTTCACCGAAAGGCAAACTGAACTTTGCACATGTAAGTAAATTGCAGAGGTATCTACTCCAAGGGAAGTCATCAATACCTACAAAAGACATGGGTTCCTTATGTAGCAGTCTAATACAGAATACCTAAATCCCCCACCCTTCTTGCTGTATTCTGATTTTACCCATTTCATAGTCCTTTCAGTCTCTGAATTAATTTCTGTGAAAATAGCTTCTTTAAGTTGCAATACAATAGAAAAGTGATATTGAATTATGACTGTTCAAATTAGAAAGACAGGAAATAGAGTTAAGTTTTCCAAATCAGAATGACATTTTTAGTGGCCATACTGGTGTGTGTCAAATGTAGAGGGGATATAAGATAGAGGCATGAGTATGATAAAAAATTAATCTTAAGATATCTGGAAATAAAGGTGAATAAAATCTCTTCACATGAGTGATTGAAAAAGGAATGCATTAGCACTAAATTTTCTCATCTCATATAAAAATGTTGTATATTAAAAATTTTGATGCCACAATCATTGCCTTTCATATATTCTACTCCTTATTTTTAGCCATAAATCTCAAAATATTCTTTGAATAACTTAGTCTGTCATCCTTCTCAGGTCTTGTTCTCTCTTTATGCTGTATCTTTCAAACCTCTATCATGTCCTAACCTTGCTCCAGGCCTGCCTCTGGCTAGAATTAGCTCATCATTCTCTCTCACTAGATGGGGACAAATGAAACTAGGTGTTTAAGTTTCACCAGTAACAGTAATCAAGAGCAGAAACTTCATTTGAGCTAAAAAGCAGAAAATATTCAAGTTAAATTTAACAAATAGAATAGTTTTAGCTGTAAATATTTCGTGATTATAATACAATCCTGGATTTTAGAATTATAATTTTCTTTCCTTGATTTAAAATTGTTAATGTTCAATGCATTTAACCATTATGTAAGAATTTTGCTCCTGAATAAATTTCTGAGTTGAACCAGGCTTGGAGAATTTTTCAGGGGTGCAGGATTTACATCAGTGAATCCTGGAAGTTCCAGGTAAATCAGGAGTGTTGGTCACACAAGTTTGTGTGCATGGTATGTGTGTGGTGGGGAAGCAGTAGTGAGAGAGTGTGTGTGTTCAGAGGGGGAGAATAGCTAGGATACTTAGAGTGGGTTTTGGAGGAATATAACTTGAAGTATTATATAGAAAAGAAATGTCTTAAAAGTGAAAAATATTCAAGATGCAGAGTTAGCTTTCAGAGGCATGCAATCTTACATTTCAGACTATATTCTGATCACTTTAATAGAAAACCATAGTTTTCTATTTAGTGATGAATATTCTGTCTTTCCATCTCCAGACTTGATATAAAAGTGTTTTTTCACATTAATCGTACAACAAAATACTGTTTCCACACTGCCACATAGTATGGCATGTTTAAGGAATTATAATTTGTTTCCCAAATCTAGTAAAATAGTCATAGAAACTACTGCTATATGTACTTATAATGTATAATATGACGTATATTAGCTTATTTTACTGTGAAATGTAATGCATATAAAAAGCACATGTGAAAACTATAAATAGATACCTCAAAAGATTATCTTAATCATGCCATGGCCACTCTGGCCAAGAAATAAAACATCATCAGCATTCATAAGTCTACATCACATCTCCTACCAAATACAACCCCTTTCTTCCACTGTAAAACTCTGTTCTGGTTGTCGTGGTGATCACGTGTGTGCTTATTTCTTTTTTAGCCATTAAGTGTATGTCTGTAAGAACTGCTATTATATTCTACCTTTCTTTTGAGTTTTTATAAATGGAATAAAGCTTTTTATAATTTTTGTACAATCTTATCATCTTTTGCTTAGGATACTTATTAATATTTCTATATGCAGTGGTTCACTCATCACCACACATAATTCTATTATATAAATGCAATACAACTGATGTAACCATTTCAATAATAATGACCGTTTGGATTACAGTTTACAGCTAGCAAATTTAAATTTTGTAATAAAAATTACCATACCTAGATCTTGCTGCCCAAGGGTATGTATTTCTGTTGTGTTTGACTTACTAATAACTTTGTTGAAGTATAGGTATGAGTGATCATTTTTTTCCTGGTTTTGTATTATAAATCTTAGTATTGGTCATTGTAGAGGATATATAGCAATACGTCATTGTAGCTCTAATTTCCGTTTTCCTGATTAGCTATTGTGTTGAATATTTTTAATATATTCCATCTAGAAAGGATCTTTTGTAAACTGCTCAAGTCTGTTGCACATCGCTTTATTAGGATATGTATATTTTTTCTTGTAATTTGTAGCAATTTTTTATATGAAACTTTGGTTAGTTATACTTGTTTCAAACATCATCTCCCATATTGCAGCATTTTTCAAAGAAACAAACTAGATTACCTTTACCAATAATGTCCATTATGATTAATTATTCTTTGTCACTGTTGAGGAAATACTACCTTATACTGAGGACTTGAACATATTATCCTGTGCTATCACATAGAAGTTATTTAAATCTATAGTTTGCTTGACATCTATTTTATATAGGAAAGGAGGTAGAGGTGACATTTCACTTTTTAAATATGAATTTTAGACTTTTCTAGAAATCATTGTTGAGAAGATTACTCATTCCCCTTCTTTATCATACATCAAGTATCTAAATATTTATGTGTCTACATATGAAACCAATATTGTCTTTTGTTCCTCTATCAGTTTATTCTGGATGCAAGGTCACACATCTTTAAGACTTTAAAATAGGTCTTAAAATCTGGTACAGCAAGTTCGCCCTCCTGCTTATTTTCCTTGAAGAATGTCTTACTTATTTTTAGAATTTTTATCTGAATTTTAACTTTAGCTTATGCAATTTTACGGACATTACACAGACTTGCACGCACATCCACACACAAAAAGCTGCTAGAAATTCTTTGACACTTTAAATTAAATTTATAATAATTGATTTTTATGAGATTATTCAAATCTATAAATATATATGTTGTATCTCTGCTTGGTTAGGTTTTCATTTACTTATCCTCTATGATATAATACTAATATGTTACAATAAATAATCTATCCTTATACAGGCCTCAAAGAACTTTGGCTGGAATAATTTATAGGGGTGTCCTATTTTATGTTGGCATATTTTTTCTAAAATCAGTTGACCACGTAAGTCGTAAGTCACATCCATTACAGTAAATCCTCACTTAATGTTGTTAATAGGTTCTTGAAAACTACCACTATGAGCAAGAGAACAAATAAGGAAAGCAGGTCCTATAATAGTAGAATTCTTGATTCAACTTCAGCTTGAATAGTTTTTTCTCATCAATGTTATAACAAAGCAAAGCTGAACAAAACAACAATGTTGACAGAACATTCACAGACCTCTTGTACTGAGGTGTTTAATTTATTTTTGTTTTCATTTGATTTGTGTGTATTTATACAGTCTTAAAATCAGGTAATCAAAGTTTCCCCAAAATGTACATCTTTTGCAAAAGTGTTTTATCTATTCTAATTCATTTTGCCATTTCATGGATATTTTCATCAGAATTTCAAAATCTTTTAAAAATTTAGGATTTTGATTGGCATTGCATATACATTAATTTGGGGAGAATCATTGTTTCAACGGTATCGAGGTTTTTAATCCACCATCACTCACATATCCCTATGCACATAGATCTACTTAAATTGTCATTTAGAATGTTGTGTAGTTTTGATACTACATAGTTTTTATTCCTACATGATATTTTGATGCTATTAAGAATCATAGTGTTTATTTTCTCAGTTTTCATTGAGAGAATAGAGGGATACAGCTGATTTTTGTATATTGAATTTGTATCATGGAAACTTGTTTAAATCAATTAATGGTTCTATTAACTTTATCATGATTTCCCTTAGAATTTTCCATATATTTGATTGTCTCATGTGAAGTTTTTCCAGTCTACATGGCTTTATTTCTTTTGCTGTCCACTAACACTGGAAATGATCTCCAGAATATTTGTCTTTTTGCTGGCCTTAGAAAATAATGAATCTTCAAAATTGAATATTACGATAGCTGTAGGTTTTTCATAGTTTTCTTTACTCAGGTGAAGAACTCCTCCTTTATTCCTAATGTGTCCAGAGTTTGTGTAATAAACAGTGTTGAAACTGTTAATTTTTTTCTTTTGCATCTATGAAGGAATCATGTGGTTTTCGCTTTCATTCTATTAATATGGTGAATTACATTGATTGATTTTGATGTGTTCAGTCAAACTTCCTAATTGTGGAATAAATTCTACCTGGTGATGATGAATTTTTGTTTTAGAACATTGTTGCATTTATTTTGTACTTTGTTCAAAGGATTTTTGCTTTTATGCTTTGAGAGATAGTGTAGTTCTCTTTTATGTTATCTCTGTCTAATTTTAGAAAAAAGGTAATAACTAGCCCCCAGAGGTGAGCTGATAAGTATTCTCTTCTGCTCTATTAAAAGTTTGAAATTGGTATTATTTCTGCTTTACATTTTTGATAAAATTAATTAATGAAGGCATTTTAGGTTGGAGAGTTTTAGGGAAAGATTTTTTAGTTAAAAACTCATTGATTTCATTTACTTAAGACAGTCAAAATACTCTTATTTTTCTTGGTTCAATTTTTTTCGTTTGTATCTTTTCAGATATGTGTATCTTATTTAGGATTTTTTTAATTTGTTGTCATAAAGTTGTTTATATTATTTATTAAAGTCTGAAAACTGTAGTGAGTTTCTTTGTTTTCTATTAGTATTTCATGTCTTCTCTTTTTAAAATTGCTAGTTTTGTTGATTATATTAATTTTTAAAGAACAAGTATTTTGTTTCAATGATTTTCTCCTGTTGTTCTTTATTGCAATGATCTCTGCTTTTTTTTCTTATTATTGACTTTATTTGTTTGCTTTGAGTTTTATTTACTTTTTTTTTCCAATTTCTTAAGGTAGAAGATGAAATTATTGATTCAAGACCTTTTTTCTAACGACACTTAAAGCAGTAATTTCTTTCAAAGCATTGTTTTATGTGTATCCCACACATTTTAGCACATTGTATTTTCATTATTATTGCGCACTATTCTAATCTTCATTTTAATTCTGATCTTTCTACATTTAAATCCTGATTTCTTTGTTATCCTTAAAATAATTTAGAAGTATATGGTTTGTTTCTAATTATTTTTAGGTTTTTGTTAGGATCCTCTTATTATTTTTCCAATTAAATGCCATTGTGATCAGTACAAATTATCTGTATGATTAAAACATTTTATAATTTATTGTGACAAATTTACTGTGACTGTGTTTGTATATTGAGCAACAATGTATACAGAAGGAGAATGTGTATTTTGCTATTATAGAATGAATTAAATTTAAAATAAATACCAAGTTACTGCAACTAGCACTGTTTAGAACTTCTTAGTCTATCTTGATTTTTGACTAGTTTTTTCAGTATGATGGTGAAATTATTTTTTTCTGACATTGATTTGTCAAAATTTACTCTGTATATTTTGAAGCTTTGTTATTAAGAATTTATGATTGTGGCAACTCTTCTTGTATTGAACTTTCATCATTGACAAATATTCTTCTTATGTCTATTAATAAATTTTACTCTAAAAGTCTATTTTCTGTTATTGATCTAGTCACTGCACCCTCTTTAGAATTAATATTTGCGTATTTTTCTCATTCATTTAGCTTCATCTGTCTGTGTCTTTATATTTGAAGTGTATTTCAGGGAGAGAACATACAGCTGATTCTTTTTTTTTTTTGATCCCATTCAGACCATCTCTGCCTCTTAACTGAAGTGTTTAGTCAATAAAAAATTTAGTAAAATTTTTGGGTAGGTCTGTCATTTGACTTTTTATTACTCTCATCTATTTTTTTCCAGTCTCTGCTTCTCCTCTCCCAGCTTTTTACAAAATCACAGTATTTTAAGAATTATCTTTTAAGTTTATTCTTTTTAAAAGCTATTCTTTCACAAATTGTTTTCACAGTGGCTGCCCTAGAGATGGATATCTATCATTTTTAACACAACTTAATTACCAAATGTAAAATGGTTCTCAACTTATATATTTGTATTTACCACCTTCTTTGTGTTATTTTTAATATAACACAACTATATATGCTATAAATTCCACAAGACAACATTATAATTCTATTTTTTTAACAGCTATGTGTTTCACAAATAAGGTAGGAGAAAAATATGCAATTTTTTTTCATTTACCTTTTCTCCATTCCCTCTAAGGACCCATCTGTTATCCTTTCTCTTCGTTGTAAGATAATTTTTGTCATTCTTATAAGTTGTCTAACAAAATATTTTATCTGAAAAGGAACTCTTTGGCCCTCCTTCTTGCTTTTGTTTTTATGAAAAGAAGACAGAAGCAGAGGAAGAAGCATTTTTAAGGAAGGAAGCACTTTTGAAATTTATATCTTTATTTATTTTGGTTGTTCTCTTAGCCCCAGATCTCAAACCCAGGTCTTTGTGTTGCTAATGAGGGTGAGTGAGACACACTGATGGAATGCTGGGTCTGCCCAGAAAGAATTTGTGGAGAGAGCCATTTAGTCAGGATCACACAGCAAGCTTATTAGAAGCAGAAACAGTGAGTTTAAGCTCCCTGTAGGCCTGGAAAGTTTTATCAAGGGAAGGTACACATATGAATATGACCTGTGCTGCTTGTCTCTCAGGCAAGATGGAGTCTTATGCATATATATGAGGGGTGGGAATTTCTTCCTTCTGGTTGTGTCCGGGTTACCTGAAGGAAAAATGGTGCTTAGTATCTAGGGTGTGTCCTAGACTCAGGTTGCTAAGGTGAGTCTCCCTGTCTTTGGGGTCTTCACTCCTAGATATCTCAGGTTTTGCCTGCTGTTTTTCTACTCATACATCTGCATACTGCCCTGTAGATTCCAAGCTATGCTGTTCACTTGGACTTCTGGACAGAAGCTGCTATCTCAGCTGCCAACTTAGCACCTAACTCTCAAAATGAATTTTATCCACAAGGTTAACTACAAGGTTAACAATCTCTCTTCATTCAGCATTATAAACAAACAGTTCTATTCTTTTTTTGTACTGTTTCAAGGAGTCATATATTAAATTAGTCATAAATTAGCCATTAGTTATTGTTCCTCTGGATGAAATCTGCTGGGTGTTTTGCTTTGTTACTTTCAGGAATTGTTCTTTATCTCCAGATTGGAATTGTTTTCTTTCCTTCATTGTTTATAGTTACAATAACCCCTGTAAAATTTATATCTCCTAGTTCAAACATTTTGGTTCATCTCAAGGCCAAAATGAATTGATTTCTTTTTCTCTTGAAAGTTTAATTTTCTTGCCTACTCCTATGTCATATAATTTTGAACTTTATTGTGGGCGTAATCAATGTTGAATTGTAAAGATTCAGAATTTTTTAATTTTTCTCAAAGATATTTATCCTGTTTCAGAAAATAGTTTTCTGGACTGATCATGAACTGAAATACATTGTTTAGTACTCAACAACTCTGAAATTTGCTCTACCAGATTTCCTTTAATTGGCTTTCTTGAATCTGTTCTGCACATGCCCATTTTAGTGATGAAAGATGTGAAGAGACAGATATAGGGCTCCCTCTCATTTTCTTTCCTGAATCTCTTCCACATTCATACTTTCCTGGTTTGACAGTTCTGATCAATCGCCCAACCAGAAATAATTAGGTTTGTTTGGGGAGTGACTTCAACCCCCACCCCTACTACCGTTCATGAGCATATTGTGAGGACTGGAATTATCCCAAGTAAAAAGTCATAGCACACACCTCATTTCCTCCAGGGAATAGGCTTTCCCTACCAAGGTTAGGAAACCTTCATTCTCCTTCCCTGTGTGTAGGGCAACAGTCCTGGTCTCCTTTCAAATTTTCCTCTTTGTCTTATTTCCTTTGCTATGCGTGTCATAAATTACATCGACAACGTTATAATTTCAGCTGTTTAAAAGTTACGTTTCATAAAGATGTTAAAAGAAAAAAGGCAAATAGAAATAGACTTTCGCATTTATGCACATCATGGCCAGCTACCTAATTTGTAAGAGAGAGGAAACAATGACTAAGCAAGATCATGTTTTTCAAAAAGCAGGGAAAACTTTTTGTTTCTATTACAATCGTTCTCCTAACCTGATCTGGTGTTCTTTATTTGCTAATTAATGTTACACTTCTTCTCACTTGAAGGTATTCATAGGATGAGTACAGATCTTCACAGTTGTCCTGATACCCAATCAACTCAGAGAATAGGGCACAGGCATGTGACCCTGACCTCGCTTGCACCTATATTCAAGTTCACCCTGGGGCCAAAGGAAAGCAGTGGTTCCTGTGTTTGACTAGGGGAGCCAGCAGCTGGGAATCCAGGTACTGTTGTTGGAGGTGGGAGCATGTGTGAGCTGAGGTTCCAAGTACCCATGATATGCTTCATTGTCTCATTGGACCTCCCACACCAAAGGAAAGTTCCAAGATAAAATGACTAATAATTACAGAGTTTTAGATCCCAAGCCAAGGACTTCCCTCTGAGCAGAAGACCCTATGAAGCTGCAGTAGTTTCTTTGGCATCAAGGCATGCATCTAAACCTGACCCAGGTATTTTCATTTCTGATGGTCTTCATTCTTTTATAAGGAATTAATTTTATCTTATATAATTTTCCTTCTTTCTGAAGAACTTTCTTTAGAATTCCTTATTATGTAGGACTGACAGATTTTTTTTTTTTTCTTTCTTGCAAAACTCCTTGTCTCTACTCTTTCAACCCAGTGAGAACTGTCCACCAGAGTCTGACTACTTTTGTTTACTTCAGGTACTTTCAGGTAGTTGTTTTTTGTATGATATATAGGTTGTTAGCTGCTTTCTGCAGAAGAGGGTCTCCTGAAGTAGGTTTAGACTGCCATACCTGGAAGCAGCACTTGATTAATTTTTCATTATTTCTCCAATTTTGTAGGTGGTCTCAGGAAGAATATAAATATGAGTTACACAGTTTTCCATTTTTCAGATACAAGGATTTTGAACAATAACAATAAAACATTACACTGATTGCTTTCCTTGCACAGAAAGTATTTTCGTTCTTTTTCTACTACGGAGCAATTCTTTAGGGGACCTAATTCTTCATATTCTAGGGTTTTTTTAGGTCAAGACTAGGCATATTTTATTTTGGAAATTATGGCAATTATGTGACTCAAGTCTGATTAATCATATTTCTCCAGTCCCCAAGCTATGCATATTGATTAAGATATTGGTAAACAGCTCAAACTTAGGCAATTAAGGACTTTTTTCTATCATGATCAATCACTGAACAAATACTATATGTTCTTAAAGCTAACTCTTGGTGAGAGTCTGCCTAAGAATAATGTCAGAAAGAGGTAAATAACATCTTATATAGATTTTTTTTGAAAATCCTACAGTCGTTGAATGATTAACTCACTATTATTCAAAACCCTGCTACTATTGTGTCAAAATCAACATCATAGCTCAAACTCCCCAAATATGAGAACCAATAATTTCATTTTAAGATGGAAATATTTGTTCAATATTGGAACAAAGTGAACTCTAATAAATTTTTGTCACTAATCAATATATGTGGAAAGTTTTATCTCAAGTTGAGAGATGGTAGCAAGAGAATTGTCTTTTCAGGGGTTATCTTTTTTAAGCATTATTTGTTATACACCTATTTTAATGGAATGATAAAGTAAAGGTTAATTTTTAAAAATATAGTTAATGAATGCTTTATAAATGTTTTATAGTAAGTATTTTCCTATCTGATAAAGTTTTTAGTACCCCCTTTCTTCCTGATAATTATATATTAGCATTGATGCTAAGGAAAACAGTAGTAATAATTTTGCTGATATTTTAACATTGCATTCATTAAGTATAATGATAGTTTTATTTATTGAAATCATGTTATCAAACTATTGAATATTTATATGAATATAACATACCCTTGAATAATCATATCTTCATTGATAATATAAAGCTATGTCATATGGAAGATTAGAAATGTAGAATCCTAAAGAAAGGAAAATATTTCCATATCTTAAGAGGTAATGCAAAACTACTTCCCATTGTTAGGTATGCAAAGCACAACACAAGTAGAATCTCTTTTTTTTCCCACAAGTATTTAAAAAATTGTATATAAGTCAACAAAGAGGCTAGTTTGACTTTTGATCTTATCTCTTATATTTTTCTGTTGTCTAATAAACAAAGTTTAATTATTTTCTTTCTAGAATTAGGCACTAAATTATAACATTTCTGCCCCACACAGGTGTTATGAATAACAGTTAATAATTCTTACGTACTGTGATGCATTTTTAAAAATCACAGTATTTAACATGTTGTGACATTGTAAATTAATCACACAGTTGTCAGAGTACCTGGGAAAGCAAGTGTTGCCATGGAAATGTTGACGCATCCACACAGCAGAAAAAGTGCTATATATTAAATGTATATTACCTTGAAAAATGAGCAAAAGTTTAACTTTCTTTTAGAACTCAAAAAACTGTGTCTTTAATAAACTTTTCTGGTGTCATCAACTAAAACAAGTAAAAGAATAGACAAAATAAACTCAACAAACTAGCAGTAGCAGGGAATTTCTCAACTTGTAAAAGTCATCTATGGAAAGCCCACAACAAACATTGCACTTAATAGTGAATGAGTTAATACTTTCCTCAGCAGTGGAATCACAATTAGGTTGCTTACTCTTACCACTTCTATTGAACATTACACTAGTGGTTATAACCAAGGAAATGATGAAGAAAAAAAAAGTGAAAAACCCATCGACTGGAAAATTAGAAGTAAAGCTATCTCTACTGGTAAATGACTTAATCAATGTAGAAAGTCTGAAGGAATACACATACATGTATATACATACAATTAGCACTATTAAGAGTTAAGTTGGGGAATATAAAATTGGTAGATAAGTCAGTATACAAATACCAACAATATTTATATACTCTATCAAGGAATGACCTGAAAATAAAATGAACAGAAGAATTCCATTTTTAATAGCATCAAAAAGAATATAATTATTAGAAGTAACTAATAAAAGAAGTACAAAACTACACTAAAAAAACTGTTGCGATTCATTAAAGAGGACCAAAATCAACGAAAAGACATATATATTCATGGGTAGAATGATTTAATATAGTTAATATTGCAATGCTTCCCAAATTGATCTACAGTCTAAATATAATTACTATCAAATACCAACTAACATTTGAAGAAATTGACAATCTAATTTTCAAATTCACATGGAAATTCAAGGACCCAAATGCCAAAAATAATCTTGAAAAACAACAAATGTATAGAAGTTATACTTCTCAAGTCAGAATGACATAGCTGCAGTAATTAATAGCGTGTTGTACTGGCATAAGGGAGTAGAATAAAGACTCAAGAAATAAACCTTTATCTTCAATTGATTATGAAGGGTGCTAAGACCATCCAATGGAAAAACAATAGTATTTTCAACAAATGATGCTGAAACAACTATAAATCCACATGCAACCAAATAAATTGACTGCTACCACAAACCATATACAAAATGTATCCAATACCTAAATGAAAGAACTGATTCTGCACAACTTTAGAAGGTATAGGCTTACATCTTGAATTAGGCAGTGACTTCTTGGATGACATGACATAAAAATCACCAATGACAAAATGAAATTTGACAAATTCACTTTAAAAATATAAAAGCTTTTAACCTACAAGGACCCCATCAATTAAAAAAACTCATGGAATAAACAAACGTATTTGCAAATCATATATCCAATGAGAGATTTGATCTAGAATATAGAAAAAAACTTAAAACTCAACATAGAGAACTCAATTTTGATGGTGGAAAAGTTTTAGACATCTCTTCAAGGAAGATAAATAAATAGCTAATAATCATATGAAAACATTCTCTATATCATTAGTCATTTGGGAAATGAAAATAAATACCAGGATGAGTTACCTTTACACCCTTGGGATAGCTATCACCATTAAGATGAATGATAATCGCTGTTATGAACATTAGAACCTTCACACTGTGATGATAGGAATATAAAATGCCACAACAGTTTGGGAAAACAGTTTAAAGGTTCCTAAAAATATTAAACATGGATTTATCATGTGATCTAGTAGCCCTACTCTTAGACATGTGCCCAAGATAATTGAAAGCAACCAAGAATAAGTGCATAAATTAATTAAAGTAAATCAGTGAATGAATAACTAAAAGTACTTCTTCTTCTTCCTTTCTTCCTTAAAAATGCTTCTTCATCCTCTCCCTTTCTTCCTCTCTAAAAAACAGATTAAAAAAAAGAGCCTTTCAGACAACCATTAAACATCAATTAGATATTTATATAAGTAAGAAATAAGCTTTTATTATCTCCTGTCACTGATGTATTTGGGTTTATCTTTTATTTCAGAGTTTTGATTTTTTTAACTATGAAATTAGATTTACTTGGTAGATTACAAAATTAAAGTCATTCTAGGAAAATCAAAATAATCATACGCATACACGAAGACCAATTATTTTGCTTAGGTAACTAAGTTTGTATTCTAAGAAGAAAATGAAATGACTCTCTAAATAGTCATAAAAGTATCATTTGGTATTCACTACATAAGTAAAATCAGACAGCTGAATATTTAGATGTGGAGTTTATAACTGAAACTTAATGTGAATAAAACCAATCTTCTTTCCTTCCTTCCTTCCTTCCTTCCTTCCAAAATTGGTGAAGGAACATTGCATTATAGTATAATACAAACTTAAGTTGCACATCATCCTAAGTCAACATCTATATATAACACATTTAAGTTTACCACCTTGGTAAACCTTGTTTAACTACTATCAGTAGTTTAAAAAAACTTTTAAAATAAATTTTCTTATATGCAATACTTGGTAGTAATTTAAACTTTTCTTTTACCTTAATTTCTTAAATAGGAAAAATTACAAAAACCCTAATGTGAAAATTCTTGAAGCTAGCTTTCAATTTGCTTCTTCCTAAATTATTTGTTCCCTCAACAATTGCAGATTTTATGCTTAGATCTGTAAGTTCAAACTATAAAAAGCAAAGATAAATTGCTGTAACTATTTCCTTCATATAGATAATTTTCAAAATTACCATTCAATACTTTAATTGCTTAAAATTACTCTAAAATTATTCTTCAAAAATAAAATGCACATTATAATAGAAACTCATATTTCATATTTGAGAAAGGAAATTTGACTCAGAGATGACAGTGGTGTATATTTGATTTGAGTACTAAAGTGTTAACCCAAATTTTACATCATATATTATTAAAAATTGAGATCCATTTGCCTAATTTTCTTCAGCTGTTTTGAACATCTAACAGGAAAACATGGGGTCATAGTTTCCAAACAGAACACTTAATTTTAGGTGTAAATAAAGAAATTTGCCATGACCATTTCAATGCAGATGAACTGATAGTTAAAAAAATAGTCATGTGCAATGAGCCTTGGGTTTCTTTATAATTTTATTGAATGAATACTGTATCGCAACATCATATCGGGTTAATTAAGGTGTATATCATTATAAATCAGCATCCACATATCATTTATAATGTTTACCAACAGTTCAATTTTAATCTTCACCATATAAGTAACCTCTTTTACTTAAAATGTGCGTGTTTCAAATTTTCCTCAGCTGCATCCTATCAGTGGCTTTTCCTTTTAACTCAAAATCTCAAGGTTGAGACTTAGGTATTGATATAAAATTGTGTTCATCATTGGCCCAAGGGTTAGGAATGGGATAATGAAGGTATTTCCTCACATTCCTTGGTAATAAAAATGCCAAAATTACAATGATCCAAACAAATCCACTAAAGAGGAAGCTCTGCGCTTCAAACATATCCCCAGATTACTTCTCACCATCTCCTCTGCACCATTTGTGATCTAGTTCCCATAATTTCATGCTTGAAATACTAAAAGATTCTTAACAGATGGCATTGTGTCAGTCCTGTCTTCTGAGTAATTCAATATAGAGCCTCCCTTATAAACATAAGTTCATTCCAGTCTCTCCAATACTTTATGCCCATTGACCTCCTGTAACTTGCAAAGAAATTCACACTCTGATCCTGAGAATTCAATACTATTGGCCACTTCTCTGCTGCTTCTCTGTGTTTCTCTTCTTTATTCTATTAAATTCACACTGACCTTGTCACTACTTTCCTTTTTCCTCATATTTTAAACCTTTATTATTGAAGCATATATCAAATGATGCAAAATATATTCATTTTAATGTGCATTTTGATTAGAATTAGTAAATGTATACCATGTATATCTATCAATATATCTTAGTCTTAAAACATTTATTCCCCTCAAAGTTATTTGTGCCCTTTTATAGTTAATTACTACTTCTACCCACAGGTCCAGAAGGTCTTTGATTTGCTCTCTGTATGTATAATTTGTCCTTTCTGGTAACTGAATACAAACTGAATCATACAATATATCATTTGAATATAGGGCATCTTTCATTTAGCATAACATTTTGAGGCCTACCTATCTATATGGTACCATGTAATAGAAGTTTATTCCTTTTTATGACTGACTAGTGTCCATTTTTACAGCTATCCTACATTTTGTGTTCTACTTGCCACTTGGTGAACATTTGGATTTTTTTCCAATTTTTAATTCTGTAAAATAATGTGGTTATTTCCAATAATGTTCAAATCAAGTGGACATTGATTTTTATCCTATTTATTTTATCCTATTTGGCAGGCAACTAGGAATGAAATTTCTTGATCACATAGTAAATGCGTTCAACTTTTTGAGAAATTACCAAACTGTTTTCCAAAGTAACTACAGCTTTACATTCCTATGAGCAACACATGAAAGTGCAATCTTGCACAGTTGGCAACAATTGGTATTGTCCATTGTCTTTATAACAGCCATTCTAGTGAGTATATGTAGTACCTCATTCTAGTTTAACTTCCATTTCCATAATGGCTGCATCTGAAGTCTTGTTATGTGTTCAGTTACCATTTGTCTATCATCTTGGCTGAAGTGTCTCAAATATTTTCCCCTTATTTTTTTGGGGGGGAAATTTTTTTTTTTTTTAAATATTCTGATAAGTGTTCTTTGTGTATTCTGGATATATGTATCCACATTAGATAACATAACTTGCAATTATTTTCTCCCCATCTGTAGCTACTTTTTTCATTTTCTTGCATTGCAGTATTTGTACTTTTTATTTTGATAAAATCATGACTTCTTTTTAAACAAATCAAACAGGCTTTCACTTATTCCTTTTTCTTAAGAATGTTCTATCCCTACTTCTCTCGCTGTCATTTCTTTTGTGTCTCAATTCTAATGTCTCCTTAGAAAGTTATTTTTTGTCTGCCATCCCTTCTTGGAGGTTTTTAGTGTAGTTTAACTAAGATGCTTCGGTCTCCCAACTCTTCCTCTACTCTGTGACAGAGTGGGCCATAAGCTGTATTCTGGAAGAGAGATGTGACATACTTCTTTCTGCATCAAATCCCTTCAGAACTTTTTTTTTTTTTTTTCATTTTAACACAATTACTAGCAGCAATCAATACAGTGACGATTATTCAGCTTGGGTCACTGAATTATTTCAACGAACAGAGTTTGATGTCAGTTCACAGCAAACATATTACATGAGCAGGAAGCCTATATTTTCAAAGCCACTGACTTTTGAATAGTATTCATTATTGCAGCATATTTTGATTGATATGCCTTCCCAAAGATCTTTCTCATGGAAATTTCTACTCACTTACCCAGCTTTTTATTTATAGCATTTAGTACCTGGCATGTATCTGCCTTTCCCACTAACACTCATGCTGATAAAATAGTTTGATTCACTTTTACATTCCTAACACCTAAAAACAGAGCCTTGCACATGAAAATATTTATGAAATACTTGTTAAATAGACAAATAATAAATGAATATGGTATCATATCCAGCAAGCTGTGTTAAATTCCACATTTCAAATATAACAAATTCTTTAAAACAACATCTGAGAATGTTGCGTTTTATTTTGTTCTAGTTATTTATTAAAAACAGCAAAGTTTTAGTGTACTTATAATTGGATTATCATTGTTAAAAGTTGTTCTCTTTGACAAAGTTGTAAATAAAACCCTAAATCAATTGGGAATTAGTTAATTCCTCTGAAACTGCTATACACTGAATATATTGCTTATTAAGCAGAGAACTTGGACCAATGTTCTCTAATGTAAATATGTTAGTCCCACATTATCTTTTAATCACTTCTAAGGCATTAGATGCTTAGCTAGTTATAGCAAGGCACATTATTTTACCTTGCTGCCTCAGCAGCATACTCTTTTTCTTTATTTTGACGTTTCATAGTCTGCCGGTCCCCACTGGTGCCCTATGTTAATCAGCAGTAGATTGGTCATGTCAACTATTCATTTTTCATTCATTATAAATGGCTTTCCTGACTGGGCAGGAGAAAGAACATTAAAGTTTTTGTTCTATGGAGTTAAGACCCAAACTTGTGTCTTTTCCTTTCATAGTCACCTAGGACACTCCCTCTGTAAGAACTGTATACTTTTGTCTGCTCTGGCTGGAAAGATCTCCTTGCAGAGATCTTGACTCAAAGATGTCCTCCATATGCAGGAACCCTTGATCATTCTATATGAAAAAGAAAATTATCCTCACTCCCAGTATGACCCATTTTCTGCTTTATCTTTTTAGCACTCACTTCCATGTAAAATGATACTTTTTACTAATTTACTTATTCTGTCATCACTGCAGTAAGCTATATGAATTCACACATTCCTTCTTCTTCTTTTTCTTCTTCTCCTCCTCCTCCTTATTCTTCTCTATGCTTGCCTCATGTTTGACACATAGTAACAATGGACAATCTTTTATAACAGATCATCTCATTTATTCAATTAAAGATTGACATGTCCTCCATAAGAACAGGCAAAGGAGATAGGAACTGAAGGATTTCCACAATAATGTCCAAACATACACATTATGTTAGACTAAATGCCATGACTGGAAGACAAATTGTATGACACTGAGAAATATCTGATCCTAAGGAGGTATACAGTGACAAAGCCTGAAAACATGATTTAGTGCCAAAGACGGACATTAACCATGAACAGTAGCCCGGCTATAGCAGAAAATTCACCTACCCTTAGGCAAAGTAGTAACATACATTTTTGTAAGAATTGTTGAAAGAGCCATATTATATACCTGATAACTGGTACACTTATAAAACTTTTCTTTGAAAATTGAAGGTTTCTCATCACTTCAGTAGAACAATTAAAAGTTAGCCAGGACTTCATGTCCATAGATGCTATCTAGTGACAATGACAAGTGGCTGAATTTCACCTCTACCAATACAATTATCAAAGTCTTCTATGAGTTTATATCTCACCATCACTTGGAATTGGATTTATCAAAACCAGGATGTTTTGGTTTAGAACTGTAGTTCTGTGACATTGAAATTGCAGAATACACATCTACCTAACTCTAACATTGTCCAAAAATAGTGCATCACTGTCCCCTGGCATACTGAGACCCTAGAAGTATTCCATAAAAGTCCTCAAGAAGGAGATGAAAGAAGGCAAGTTCTCCTCATTTCTGAGCAGCACCATGACAAATATATGTGATGAGATGAGACGCAACATCTGCCTCCTTTTCCACTATCACCTTCCGTCAGTACACGTTAGGATGTGGAAGGCAACCCTGGCAAGGCTGATGATGACGGCAGCATTCTAACTGAGTGAGCGTCTTTGTAGAAATGTTAGGGACTTGGAATGACTATCTACACTCAACAGCAATCAGTCACAATCAGAAGAGACCTTTGGCACTTGAGATTCCTGAAATTTGGTGTGTGAGAAGCAACTGTGTAAGAAGTTAGCATCACTTCAATCACGAAGAAAATAGAAAAAAATTTTTTTTTCTACTTGGGGACTCAAAGCTGAAGAAAGACACTTGAAACACAATAAAATAGAAAGCACAGTAAATTTCAGGAATCCTTGCTTTGTAGGTTTATAGCTCACTCTATTTCTATAGCCTGGCTGCTACCAATACCAACATTCTACCACACATGTACAGGCAATAGAGAATCTTAGAGAAGTACACTGTTCAATTTAGTAAGGAAAATATACATGTACTTGTCTGTTTTCTCAAGAATGGTTACAAAATCTCGCCTTTTGGGAAATACAGAGTGGCATGGGTGGATGGCGGGAGGGGCCTTTAAAAATACCCTGGACATTATAGTCTGAAAATTAAAACTTCTAGGAAAGTTGCATTGTTTAATCTTCTTCACTGAATAAAAATTATTATTATGAGAGCTTCTATGTCACAGACTATTAAACTATCCCACTAAATGCAAGTCCTTCATTGTTTTCTGGTTAATCACTTCTCACTATATTTGTTATGTTGGCAGAGAAGAATAGAAAAAAAATAGTACTCTCACTTCTCTCAATATGAATTTATCTCTACACTGAAAATGATATCATAGCTATTAGCAATTATGCCAATTAAAAGATGATTCACTGTTGTCCTTATATGCATATTCTATCTTGTATTTCGTGTGGAGTGAATATGATCCAGCACACCAGCTTTTATTATTTCTGGGAACATAGAATATATTTCCTTATTTCTCCCAACTATTTCTATCTGTCTAAACTCCAGCCTCTTAGAAATTTGGCCAGCAGTAAACTTGATGTTATTTGGAACAGGACTAGGACTCAAGTATAGCCAGTAGAAGACCTCAAGTTCAAATGATTAGGTGAATCGAAGGTTATTTTAAGAAAAATCAGATTCTAGAATGCTAGAGAGAGATTTATACAGCTATCAAATCTGAGAAAAGGAAATCCAGGATTTACATCCATAGAACTGAATCTTTATTATCAGTGAGGTATTGTAATTAAGAGATTGGAAGAAGATGGTGAAGGCTGAGGTCATTAAATAAAAGGCTGGGGCCTCATCTAGCCTGCAGCTTTCACTTAAAAATAAATTTAGACATGGTGCATAAAATGGATTGTCCTGATTTAAAAGGCCAGATACAAAGTCACTCTTGCACTCATATAGTCAGACATCTTTATCAAGATACTTAATGTAGTAGCCTATAACTGTGAACCTACTTGTTTCAATCATTGAAAATATATACAGCAATCATACTTGATCTTCTTGGCCTCATTTCTAAAGGTTGAAAAGAATAATTGGCCAGGTATGGGAAGATATTAAAAAATTAACGTCAATCTCAAAAATAGAAAGGGAATGTCTGTTCTTTCACTTTTTCATTTATTGAACAAACGCTTTTGAAATGCCTGTCACTGTCAAACAGAGGCATCTATTATTTTGTCATTGCTTTTAATGAATTGAAAGTTTGTAGTTATTTTAACACAACTAAAATAAGGCAGACTTGTAAAAAAGGAGAAAAATAATCATGAGAAAGTAGATCATATCAAAATACCAGGTATCTACTCCCTTATAATTCTTCAATAAATGCCTACTGATTTTTTTAATGGAATAAATGATTGAGACAGTAATTTTCAGATCCTCATTTCCTTTACTATCTGTTAAGGAAAATTTCATCATTGACTAGGTTGGCAATGTCCAACCCTTTCTCTATGTGTGTGTGTGTGTGTTTGTGTGTGTGTGTTCATTTACACACTCAAGCCTTACAAAAACAGGCATTAGGGAAAAGACCACTAGAAATAGTTTTGGAGTTGGGAAATTGCATCAGAGAGCACTGCAAGTGATTTTAAAATAGAAAGGAAAGTGTGGCAAAGAGGAGAAAAACAACTAAAGCAGGTGGACTGATCAGAGACATGTTTATGAGGGGTGCATTAGGAATCCTGACTATCCTATAAGGGAGAGAAACAAAAAGATGTTACAATGTTTTTGTTTTTTTAATGGAAATAGTGAAGACGCTTTTTGATTACTATTAGTTGCATCATCAATGTGATTTCATTAAGAGATTTGAGCTTCTGGTGTGTATAGTAATTACATTTATACTGGAGACAACCTAAAAGAGAAGAGTGATAATGACATTTTAAAAAAATGTATTTCATTGTTTTGCATTCTATATTCCTTTTTCTCCCACTGAAATAAATTGAATAAGAATTAATGTTTTGGACCTTCCCTACACTTGCACACTTTTGCAAAATAAATATTTCAGAATGATTAGCCAACAAACACTTGCCCATTTACAGATTTCCTAATCTATTTCAACAGAGAGATGTTAGTTTAAGTTGAAAGGCATAAAAACTCTTGTGCTTGAAAAATAAATTTAACTTCCTTTTAATTTTTCCATGTAAAATCATTTTAAATGGAGAAAGTTTTAAGATATTTAAAATTATTTGGGTGTTCTTAGGTTTAAAAATATGCATACTTTATTCTTCCTTTCTCGTAACTAAATTACTCTGCTAGAAAGAAGGAGTCAATGAGGAGGTTAAAAGAATGGCCCAACTGACTTCACATAATTAAAAAAGAATCATATTTTAGATCCTGACAGACACCTAGTTCTAGTCCAAGCATCACCTAGAAACGTATCCCCAGCTGTTGTCATTTTACTGAATTGGACTCTGTTTACTCTGACAAAATATTCACCATGTTGATGATGAGAAGAGATGGGAACATTGCAAAAATAAATAATGAGTGCCACCATTTACTCCACCCTTTAAAAATATTAATGTGGAAGCACTGTCAATATTAACCTTACGACATGCCATCATTCTCAGGACTACTAAGTAGGCACTTGAATATGACATTTTCCCTCCCCGGTGTTTTAAATTCCATAGGATGATTATAGGAGGGAGCTTCTCTTAGTAAGTCAGATTGCTGCTTTCATCCCAGTGAGATTGCTGCTTTCATCCCAGTCATTTCATAATAATCCATTATAATGAATTCACAGTAAAGATTCATAAGAGATGTAGAACAGCTGCCTTTTCAAACTTAAAAGCTCCAATTTAAAAAATTCTACCTTATTAGGGATGAGCTAATCATGCTTTTATCAAACATCACAAAACTGATTGTATGGTTCAGATGAATAAAATAGCTACCAACTTCTTACCACATATTTCCTTACTGGGGTTTCAATGATGGCATAATCCTAAAGGGGAGAAAAGTTTTATCTGTGGTTCTGGTTCACTGATTATTCACTGAACGAAATGGTAAACTATGAGACACATTTGTAGTTCATGAAATCTTCTGCTATCACTTTATGTCCTATAATCATGACTGTTTTTGCCTGAATAAAGCTAATTTTACTTCCATTCTGATAGCTAGTGAAGATAGTTGATGTTGCCTTTAAAGCTTTAAGGTTTATAATTTGATAGCTCATCTTGGGTGAATTGCTACAGTGGGATTTGTTATCCCTGAAGTTTCTGAAAAAATTTTATGACGCTATAGAAATTATTTTGCTGGGTGTTTTCTCCTACAGATTTTCCCTAATATAGATTGTTAAATAGAATCAATGAAGGTAAAAAATGAATTCCTAATTCTGAATCAGTGATACTTTTAACATTATCTTCTTGGAAACGTTCAAAAAGAAGGTTGTTAGTGGATATATTATGTCACCTAATTCATAAATGTGACAAAATTCTTTAGTTCCATACTTTCCCAATAAATTACTGCATGGCTATCAAGACAAGTCTTACTAGTTGTATATCAAAATGTTAATAGGAATTGTTTCTGAACTGTTTATCTTTGCCTTCTCTGTTGTCTCATTTTCAGTTTCTAATTTGAAAATATATAACAGAAATAATAAATAAAAATTTAAAACTCATCTTGTTATCTACACATTAAGACACCCTAAGAGAAATTAACTTAAGGATTTGAGTATATTTTTAGAAAATAGGAAACAAGTAAATCCATAGTAAAGCTCCTAGATTTCAGACATTTTTAGCATCCTAGTAAATGAATAATTGCAAGATGTTTAAAATTTACTTGAAAATTGTGAAATAAAAAGGTAGAAAATAATTTATCAGAAAAGTACTTGAATCTGTAAGCTTGATTTTCATACAATCCAATCTTACCTATGTTATAATTTGCACCCCTGTGTCTTCTGCACAGAGAATTCAGAATTCTGTGCCAGCAGACAAATGAATATTTCAGGACTTACCATCTTTAACACCTTCACTGCAGAATTATTTTGTAAGTGAAACTAAAACAACAGAAAAGAATGTCTTTTTCTAGGGCTACATGGTATATCTCTTAAATTTAATATATTTGAGATAATGATTACAATGATCCTGTATACCAAATATGATAATCATGATATGCAAAAAGATTTCAGTTGCAAGTCTTTAGCTTCTCATATATGGATTTAAATGTGAATGAAATTAAAGTATAGCTGTGAAAGCCTGTCTATATCTTCACCAAAGATCCTAAGAGGTGAGTTATAATTAGTGTTTTTAGTTCTCAGTAAAGAATCTTCTTTGTAGAACATGTAAATATGTTTTTATATTCAATTTAAATTTTGTCTTACATTTACAAATAGGTTTATGAAAATACTGCTTCCTTGACTGTGATGAGTATTAAATTGCCTCACACTGTTGGATATTTTCTCAATTTCAAAATTAAGAGATAGGTAGCAATAAACAGAGGGACAAGTTAAATCATTGTCTTTCTGATTCCCTCCAAACAGACTCTTTTATTAAAACATTCTTTCAAGCAAACAACAAAAAATCATTATTCAAGATTGAGATTTCAAAACTCTAGCCAATATCAGAAGAATCAATGAAATTAGAAGTTAGTGCATAGAATGTTAAATCTGATAGAATCTTGAAAGTTATTTAATCCATATATTACATTTGGTGACCAAATAACTCAAAATTGTCTGAAAGATGAAAAGATACAAAAGATAGGGTCATACCATCTTACTGTCTACAGGGTTCCTGAATAGCAACTGCTGGTGTTTTCACTAGTATGAAGGTGCAATCAGAATGAGATATACTTTCAAATACTTTCTTCTTTTTTACTTGCTTCTCTCCTTTACTTCTAGGGAATCCAGCATCTGCTCACATCAGGTCCACCAGCCCTCTACCATGGGGTCCTGCTGATCTACTCACTCTTCTAGTAGATCAGTTGGACCTATGGCTGCTTGGGCTGGCATTTTAAACTCTGCCCTTCCAGGATATGTAAAATCTTTTAATTTTCAGTTTTACAAATATTTGAAAAGTATTCTTTTATATGTATTCCTATTTTTGTTGTATATGCTCTGTGCAGTATTTAGACATTCTAATGTAATGATAGGTATATGTACATGTTATGGAATAAATACATCTACCATCTGTTCTCTGTGGGATCATATAAAAATGACAAACTATATATTTGAAAATCTTTTAAATCTAAATCAGTTCAATTTAATTTGAGATCATTTAACTAATGTATAGATATGTGAATCTATTTGAAATTGATTTAAAAAGGAAGCAAAATATTGACCTAATGTTAATTAAAAAGGTGTAAAACTATAACTAATATTGACATTATCAATGTAATATGTTTTTCATTATCAATTTCCTTTCCAATTCTACCTTTGATATTCATATCAAGGCATAATTTTGATTTGGATTAAGACAAGGTGTGTATTCAATATGACTAAAGCAAAAATTCAGTATCTGAGCTTTCATGTGTATATGTGTGTGTGAATTTTCATTTAAAGTGCTATTTGAATTGAATACATTTATACTTATACTTTTATATAGTGTCTTTCATCCAGCTTAATTAATGTATAATTCACAAATAAAAGTTGTATATATTTAAGGTATATGGTGTGTTGGTTTCATGTACCTATACATTGTGAAATAATTTCCAAAGTCAAATTAATTAACACATTCTTCACCTTTCATAGGGTGGGGTGTTTTCCCTAGTAAATATGCCAGTTTACATACTTACCAAGAGTGTATAAGGTTTCCCTTTTCTCCACATAGTTTCCATACTTTTGTTGTCTCCTATTTTTAATAATATTCATCTTAACAGATGTGAAGTGATACCTCATCACTTTTATTTGCCTTTTTCTGATGACTGGCAATTTGAGTGTCTTCTCATGAATCTGCTAACCATTTGTATATCTTCTTTGGGAAAATGGTAAAGTCTTTTGTTCATTTTTAAATCTGATTATTTGATCTTTATATCTTTTTATATTAACTCCTTATCAGGAACATGATTTGCAAAAATTTTTTCATTTCATAGATTGCTTTTTCATTTTGTCATTTCCTTTGTTGTACATAAACCTTTTAGTTTGATGCCTCATTTGCTTAATTTTTATTGCCTGAACTTTGGAGTCATATTAAAAAATGATTGCCAAAACTAATGTGAAGAAAAATATACCTTATGTTTTCTTTGTAGTGTGTTAATCTACAAATTGAAAGAGGTTTTGAATATAAAGAAGCCAAATGTAGTAAGAGAGAAAAAATAAGCATTTTAACAGCTTTCGAAGTATCTGTTCATGGTCTTCTCATTTGAGAAGGAGATATAGCACTTTAGAAATTCTCCCACCACCTTTTAAAACTAATCAAAAGAGCTTTCTGTAAATACTCTCGAATCTTTCTAAAATGAAGCCAATAATGATTAACTATATTAATATAATAGCTGACATGATTTTCAAATTGATAGTATGCATACCCATCTCTAAGAGAAAATTCAAAGGATAAAATTTCTTTTATGCTGAAAAAATATTTATTTTTAAAAACTAAATGTATCCTCAGCAAATTAATCACTTTTAGGAAAAAGTTTACTACACATATGCTATAACTATAGTGACTTTGTTAAACATTTGCCATTGTCTACATGACTAATGGCAATAAAATCACCAGAAATATACTGGCAGATTCATCAATATGTTGCTCTATGAAAATTAAATATCTTCTGACTCATGATGATGAGTTTTTCATGATTTAAGACAACTTAGTAGGTTCTGAATTTAAATTCTAACATCTGCACTGAGTACTTGTCTTATTGACATAAAGTCATTTTCACCCTTGGAAAATTTTTTGCCTTGATTTAAGGCACATTTATTGCCCATACCAATGCATATTTTAGATGGTTCTTTCACCATAATATGAACCAATGTTGTCATTTTAATATCGAGTTCTTAGAGTATATGATCCCTCTTCAACAATTTTTAATTTAAGTTAGTGCCAAACAATTCAACAATGCAATGACTGACATTCACCATATGCTCCCTCTGATATTTGAGAGAGCTCATCTGAAAGATATGTTAAATTTCCATTTCACTAAGTTTGAGTTATATTCCTATATTATTACATCTGGTCTATATTATCTTACCCTGCCACCCACCCAAAGTTATGCCTTCATAGTTAAGATGTAAAGCTATGCCTTTAGTTTTTCTTGCATTTTATTTTGTTGGAAATATAGGTTTAGAGTGTTCCTATCTTTTGCAATTCCACTATCAAAGCTATTTGAATATTAAACTATATTTGTAGTAGAAACAGCCACATAATTGATTTCTCTGGAAACAAATTATTAGGAAAAATTATATCCTTGTAAAAATTATACCCTATTTTTAAAAAATTGGATTGTGAGTGTGTGTGTGTGTGTGTGTGTGTGTGTGTTTTACCCATTTACCAGAATTTTGAGAGTTAAACTTAATACTAAATGTATTTAGCTAGTCATTCTGGATTACTAGTACAGTGACCTTTATTCTCTTCTTTTTTTCTCCTTAACATTTCTGGGACTGCTAATTCTGTGAGAATAGGATCAGTAATAAAGCCATATCTCACATTAATGAACACATGCATATACAGTTGAACATAACCTTAAAGGATCTTAATTATACTAGGTTAATAATCCTTATATTAAAAGCTTTCTGATCCAGTTTTTTAGCTTCACAGTACTGTTTTTCATCATGTAAAAACAGGGTATAAGTTGCAAATTCTTTAGTAGAAAACAAGCTATAAGTTACAAATTAAAATAATTTCAAAATAAATAGGAAAGTTAATATAATAATTATATCAATCATTATAGTAAATATCAACTTTAAGCTTTCATTAATCTCAAACAACTTTAGTAAAATCTCATTTATGTTGTTTTTTCTTTTTTCTGCTAAAGATAGGACAAAGAAATAAGAGGAGACCCACGATTTTATATACTACATTCTAAATATGGGCATTATATCTCTCCACATTCTTTTTTCAGCGCAAACTTTATTTGCAGCTTCAGAACTCTGGTTTGACCACACAAGATTCCTGGATTCCTTGGTTGTGTGCCTTGACTTGGACAGACCCTAAGAATATTTTTCCAGGACCCAGAAAACCCATATTTGTTTATAACTTTGTAAACTGAAAATCAGATGTGTAGAACAGTTTCCTCAAAATCACCATCATGACTGACTGTGCGCTGTGTTAGTCCATCCCATACACTGAAATGCTCTGAAGTCACAGATATTTATTTCCACCCTCTGCTTCTTAATTGGAAGTTCCAGGGTAAGTGGTGAGTCTTTTTAAGGAAACAGTATTTCATATAGAGACAAATTCACATTTTAGGGAACACATTTTGAAAAACTATAACGTGCCATTTTGGTTTTAAGAGAAGAAGAAAAATTAAAATTGAATAAGAAATAAAATAAAAGAGGCCACCATTCTACCCATAACATTTGCAGTGCAGTAGGTGAAGGCATAGTAACAGGAAACCTCATTCACGTGTTAAGTGTTTCTCTTCTTCATCTATGCTTATCCAGCACAGAAAAATAAAGGAAATCTTTTTACAACTCTCTCTTTTTTGTCATAATTTTTCTATCACCACATTTGGAATGATGTTCATATTCTTGGCTATTAAACATTGTAGAATTAAGTTTAGAGTAGACTCATCTAAAGAAGGTCCTTCTGATTTGTACTCACTATAGTAGATTCCTAAGTTTGCTGTAACAAATCTTCATAAATGTAGAAGTTTAAAACAGCAGAAATGTATCCTTTTAAGGTTCTGGTTTTAAGGTTTAAGTGTAACCCTTGGTTTTTCTTGGCCAGGGACTAGATGCTTCCAGTGTCTGCCTCCGTTTCAAACGACCTTTGTTCTGTGCCTTCAATGCTCCAAATCAACCTCTGCTTTCTTTCATAAGGACTCCAGCCACTGAGTTTATGTGTACAGATAACTTTATCCCAAATAAGGTCATAGTCTGACATTCTGGATGAATGAAAACTTTCAAAAGATTCCCTCCAACCCATAACACCAACTGTAGAAACTGACACTAAAGCAGGATGCGGTACATATAACCTGTTCTTTTTGTTTCTGGCCCTGCTGCTGCCTCTTTCAGACACTGCTATAATAATTAGCTGTTAAAAGCAACCATTTTTTCTATTTTGAAGTCTTCTAGAATGCTATGTTGCAGAAGTTATTCTTTCTTGTTTTTTTTTTAAAGCAATGTCATCAATATTCATTTTAGAAAATTTGAGAATATGGAAAACCACAAAAGAAAAGCTCAAAAAAAATGTGTAATCTCAAAGCTAAATATTCTTAATCTAGTTAATTAAATTTACTAGTTTATGTAAAAATATGTGTGTTTGTTTCTTATACATGTAGAATCATACTAGGCATATTTTCATATCCTAATTTGCATTAGCCTAAATACCATTCAATTATTCAACATGTAGTTTTTTAACGTCATAATTACATGTTTTAAAGGTCAACAGACTGGACCTAAGGGGGACTGACTGCTGAGGCAAGAGGACCCCAGGAAAAAAGTTTCTTTAGTACAAGTCATCTGCCTTCGAATGCTCTTACTGTAGAAGCTGAGGGAGATGACAGAAAGTTAGCCAACTAGTCTACTATCTTTATAACTGAAGCACTGTGGGAGTCCTTACAATGGGAACTCTCAGAAAAGCCAACAAAAATATCTCATGAGGTATTTCATATATCATATGCTCATCTGTCATTGGAAGAGTGCCTACTTTCAAGATTTCAACATGATCATCATTGCCTTTGCCAACTAATATTCCTTAAAACTCAAACCTGTAAGAGAAACAGTTAAGCAAAAGTAGAATACATAAGAACCCTTTCATCACTGTGAGCTGGAGGATGGAGTAAGAATTAAGAATTGATGAAGTAGTAGTGTTCAATTCATACACATAAATGAGACGGCTTAGCTCTGCAGTAGTCACAAGCCACTGAGATCTGAAGATAATTGTTTTCTAAAAGATGAAAAATGAAGATGTAACACAAGTTAATATTAAAGGAGATATTCTAGTTGTATCCTCTGAGTTCAACTTGTTATTAACTTTTTAAACAGTTAAAAGAATAGTTATGTTTTTATTCATGCATCTTCTGACCTCTAGATGAATCATAAATCAATATCCCAAATTCCAAAGAAATCTTGTGGGATTTGCTAAAAAAAATATTTTTCACTTTCACAGATATTTTTTTCTAAAATTCAGAAAGATCAGATCATCTACAATATGATAACAACTATGGCCACAAGATACTTGTGCCTCATACTTCTTTTCTAGCATCATATTTATTCTTAGCTGAGTTCTGACTTTTAAAACATCCTCTATTCTTCAAGACAAAGCCCATTGCTATAAATATTCTTTCACCCAAGTTGAGCTATGTTCTTTCTTATTATTGGTTTAGATAAGCTTACTATTTTTAAAAAGTTAATGAGAATATGGAAATATTTTTCAGAGTAGATTTAACACATTTGTTTAACTAATACATATTGTGTTCTTATTCTGATTGCTACACAATCTGAATTCCCTAGATTTAGAAATGAATGCACTGAAACTCTCAAAAGCTTATAAGCTACTAAGGGGTGAGACTATATAAATAATGATGTAATAGAAAGAGAAGAAATTGAGCTCAACAAACATGAATGCAAAGTTCCGTAAAAGAGGAGAAATTACTTTTGATGAGGGAAATCCAGGAACTTCAAGAAGATGAAGTAGCCATTTTCAGAGACTACTGATGTTGATTTTTATGGCTATCTCGACAGACTCTTGACAGACAATTTTCCATTCTCTCTGCCACTATAAATTATAATTAAAAAAATTAAATTTCTATGTAATCCCTGATATATAGCACATTCCTTTCGGAAGCATCCCTTCTGTATTATCTGCTCATTCTTTGTTTGGTTAAATCTTTGTGTTTCATGATGCATCATCAGTTTGGATATTTAGCTTGAACCCAGATTAGGTGATAGAATAAATATTTCCTCCAACATAATTTAACAAAATAAATAATTTTTACATAGTTTCATTTGGAGAAATGAAGCACAGTGTACATTATTCCCAAAGCAGTGGAAATAAAATCACTTTGTACCTCTGTGTTCTCAGAGGGTATTAAGGGTGCCAAAGCTATTTTTAAGGATATGAATAACTAAGTGCCTTTGAATACAGTTCAGAAACTCTAAAGAATTTTTTTCTGCTAAGAAATACTGTTCTCAATGACAAAAAATGGTAAACTTTCTACAAGAGGAGAATTTTTATTGGTGAGGAATGTTAAAAATGTGACCTCACTATGGTAATTTTTCACCTTTTAAATTAAATTCCTAAGAATGATAGTTTTTAGAAACTACCTCAATTCTACTGTCAGAGGTCAAATTTGCTTAGAATAAGTAACATATTACAATAGATAAATCTGAGTTTACAAAACACATAAACTAGGTGGTGATTATTCCCACTACAAATGATTCACTGCAGGGTTCCTTTGAGTCTCTTCTAGTAATTTTAAGTAATTGCTTACAGTTCATTAACTACTTCATAGAAAGAATAGAAGGAACAGAAAAGCTTAATGTTAAAACAATTCTGAGATAAAAAAAAAAAAACCATGACCTAAGAGATCAATAAAGTCATCTTGTTTTTGGAGATCATTTGCTAAGAGAAAGTAAATGAATTCCTGTATAGCATCTAACAATTACCTGAATGAGCAAAACAAAAGCTCAGCCTTTTTAACCCACAGTCTCAAAGTCAATCCATTACATCTCAACCAGCTTGATAAACCAATCTGGAAAAATGTGATCACCAAGAGCCTTTTTAGTAAGATACTTATTCCAGAATAAAAATATATACAACTTACTTTTAACTACAAATAAAGAAGTGTTCATTTTATAACAGTCAAATTCCAGGGACAATAAGGAATATGTAAGTGTCATTTGATGGTGTAACAGTAAATCACCTCTTCCAAAATAATAAGAATTGAAATTCATCAGGAAACTTGGGACATAGCCCATGGGATACAATAGACAATTTTCTAATTGATTCCTTGTGTTAAAGATTGCATTCTCTAAAAATCTAATCTGAGTCTGAATTTAATGTTTAAGATAATTTAGGGAGTATCCTTGGAATCAATTTTTTTAGAAGAGTAGAGATTAGGTTACAATACTAGAGTCAAAACTTCAGCCAAGTGTACAAAAAATACTGGGATTAAAACATTAGCTGTCTCATGTTGGGCCAAATAGTGGAATTATCTTGCTACCACACCACCCATCATTAGTTAATGGGTGAGAGATTCAAAAATGAACTTAAATCTCGATTTTCATATTACCAGCAAGGTGGTTTTGGACAACTCATCTAAACACTTTGAACTTCTATTTCTTCATGTTTAACAAAGATCATTAAAATTTATCTCATAGAATGACTTAAACACAAAATATTAGCCCATAAAATATGGTCAATTATAGTGTCTATTGGGGATGTGATTAATCACTTGCTTAATTATTGAGTTGTGTTTTGTGTACTTTTTATATAACAAAAAAAAATTTCTTCCTACTGCTCATCCTTTGGAAGAAATATTTCAAATTCATGTGGCCTAGAATGGCTTGTATTGAATTATAAAGAAGATCCTAAGATCTTCAAATTATGCAACAAAATTGCAAGTTCTTAATACCATTAATAGGATCTTAATATTGATTCCTACTGATAGCATTTAAATATATACATAAATACAAGCATACATACATACATATATATATGTATATATATATATATATACAAACGTAACTGTTAAAATGACTGTAAAATTGCATATTCTCATTCAATATCCCCCAATGGCTTTAATGGTCATTGTGGCTTATTATCTGCATTTCACAGAGGATAAAACTGGATTTTAGATTGAGTGATCTTCTCGAGATCAGTTTGGGCTTCAGATATCCATATGCTATACTCCCTGGCTAAGGCTGGAAGACTCAGAGAATGTTTAAATGGATATTTTTTAAATTACCACATTAAACATTCAAAATCCAATTGCCGTATTTAAAGCAAATACTCTACTTTTTGGTTATGTCAATTAAGTTTCCTATTATCTAAATTTAAGGTGTAATTAAGTTCAAAATAACTCATAGTCAAAGTGTTATAGTAGATAATTAAATCTCAGATGTTAAATACACCTGTTCTGGGATTGCATTTTACTATTTCGCTGTCAAATACATATATATGTGCTAATATACTGGCTTTCGTAACTACACATTTGTGATGATAGTCACACAGTTTACTCCAATAGGCTGTTAAACTCTTCCTAAGGACATTATATTATCCACTCAATATAATTTTTTGTCTTTTATTTACCATTATATCATTTTATTTGTTTTCTAAAATGGCTTACTTTTTTTTTTAATCATTTATGCTTATTAAATCTTTCTATTGACAATACTGCATTCATTTTGAAATACTGACACTGTATCTCAATCTATATTTCACACAACACTGTTCACCAGAGTTCTAGCGTCATTCACCACAACGCTTGGCCCTCTTTCCATCCTTCCCTCCTCCCACTCCTCTGGAAGTCACCATCTTATGTCCTAAGAGTTTTTGCTGGAGTTTATCTACTTCATTGTTCCATTTTATTATATTCCACATCTGAGTGAAATCATCCTATGTTTCTCTTTTTCTTTCTGGCTTATTTCATTTAACGTGACCCCTTCCTATTCCATTCAGATTGTTCAAAGGGCAAAATTACATTTTTTCAGTTGCTGCATAGAATTCCATTGAGTATAGAGAGCACAGTTCTTTTATCTGATGCAATGATAAGATTTATTCAGAAAAATTGGTTAAGAAATTTGACGAGGCATGCTCTGGTGGCTCAGTGGTTAGGTCTACAGACTCTGAATGGAGCACTAGACAAAAATACCAAGGATCCTTGTTCATGATTGATTTTAGGGTCGGGTTGGGGAAACAACAAAGTTGATAACTAAATAAAGTAAATAAAATGCTTCTTCCTCTCTGTTAGGCTGGCCCAGAAGAACAAAATGGCGGCCCAGAAGGACAAAATGGCGGCCATACCCGGGAAAAAGGAAGCTGACGAAACCATACCTGTAATCACAGGACCAATCCCCAATCGCGACGTATGAAGCCCGCGAAATTCTTTTGCTTAAAGAGCGCGCTTCCCTTTGTTCAGCGCGACTTCCCCGGCCCTCGTTCTGCGGACCGGAGAACCTCGCCCGGGTGCGCAAACCCCGATCAAGCCCTGGCTATTCGACTTTTTGTTTAATTGACTTTCTCTCCTCGCGGAGCCCAGAAAAAACCTTTCACTCTCCTCTTCCTGACAACCAGCTGCCTGCTTGTCTTTATTCCTACCTTCACCTTTCCTTTAAAAAAACCTAATCGTTAAAAACAATCAGACATTTAACCAGAGTTCTTTAATAAGTAATACAAAGCACAGAATGGAAACATTACATTTTAAAACATTCTAATTCCATAAAAGTACAAAAACAAAACAAAAAATCAATTAAATGTTGAATTTTATTTACTTTCAAATCTAATCTGGTTTAGATTTTCAGACATGATGGTTTTGACCCCAATGTACAATAATTGACTCCTTACGTTTCTTTCTGGTGCCTTTAGACAGATCTCTCTCGTTCTCATGCTAGTTGCTTCTCTGTTTATTTGGAAATACTAAGCTGGCTAATAAAAATGTATATTCTTTGCTCTCATGAACATGTAGAATACATTGCTGTATAGAATTTGAGTAAAGACAAAAGCGTGGAAAACTAAGGCAATCTATAGAGGTTCTACATGCTATTTAGTAAAAATACAGTTTCCCTTCAAAACAAAAGCTTTTTAAAATAACAAAAGAGTAGTTAAACAAAAGGGAAATTCCCATCACAGTTTTTTTCCCAAAAATTTACATATCTTTTGATATACAGAGAGAAATCACAATGAAATTTTAAAATGGAATGCTTTCCTTAAAGTATAAATATCAAATATTGCTACTCTGCTTTTAAATAGCACTTCATACAGGTCTTTTTATTTAGCAATTTAATTTTTAAAATTGAGCAAAATGCAAAAATACGTAGATCAATAACATAGGCCAAGTAAATAAAAGTCTATATTTTAAAAATGATGGGTGGTGATAAAATTTTATTATTCATTACTTTCAACAAAGTAGAGGTTAACAAACTAAAATTCAAGTAGTTAATGAAGAATTCTGTAAAATATATAATTTTAGGAAGCAAATTTCCTCACTCCATAAGGAAAGCATGTTTTCTACAGAAGTGAGGTTTGAAAAATCTTCAGTTAGGATGAGATGAAGGACTGAATGCAATGGAGAGAAAATATTTGTAATAGGTGTGGGATAATCTGTATATAAGAAATAAAGGAGAAAAAGTAAGGAATAGAAAGGTCACGGTCTTATTTTGCATTGAAATCTTGACCTTGCAACAGCACCTAAAATTATTCTTGTAAGGAATTTGCAGCCATGACCTGGTGTGACATTTAGGGAAAGTTTTTTGCACAATATGATAGTACAAAATAATAGATACCATTGCTGAGATTTATCTTAAGTTATATTTACCATAAATTTGTGATCTCCGTATTATAGATAAGAAGCATGAAGGGCAGAGTTATTAATAAGACCTTCATAACCGGAGAATGGAAGAGTCAGAATTTTACACCAAGTGTCCACTAAGGTCAGCATCATGATAACATGACTCACAAAGAAGAGTTTGAACTTAATTCTTAGGGAATCAAGAAGAACTTTTGTGTTTTTGAGAAGGTTCCATAATCTTATCATTAGTTATGTCCCCTTAGGATCCTGGGTAACTTAATTATGGTATCTTCAAATCTATTTCCAAAGTTCCTTCTTTAAATAAGACATAAGCATCTTACCTCATATTGGATACACTTGAATGGCTTAGAAGAAAGAGAAAGACCTTTCCAATAATATTTTCACTGACACCATTAATGTTGTATTCTTTTACTTCCTTGTGGACTATTACAGTTACCTATTTTCATTGAAAAGTCCAATGGCCTCCATGTATTGATTAAATTCTCCTTTTATGTATCATTAGTACCAAATGTCATCATTATACAGTCAATATATCTCTATAAAAAGGCATAAACAAAATATTTAATACTGAAGTATAGTAATTAGAGGTTTTCTTTGAGCTACTCTCTTTAAGAGACAAAGGAAGACAGAATTCCAGATGAAAATTTGCAAGAAATTTTTGTTAAATCAACTTCGAATCTAGACCCCAATAGTAAAGAAGAGAATATGGCCTCTCAATGATAACTGAAACTATACTCAACAGTTTGCAATTCCTCTTCCGGTTCCAGAGTTGTCAGTAATCACTCTGTTTACATAAGCACTTTAAATTTGTGAGTATATTACAGAGAATAAATATATACAAAGTGCATCAGGACATAGACTAGTCCCATAAAAGTCCCTTGATTTGTATCTGTACTTCACTGAGACTAAACTGTTGATGCTCACTGCTAGACAAGATAGGATTACAGGGACCAGATTTATATTCCCACCTGAAACATCTTAAAAAAGAAAGGATAAAGTATATGAAAATATACTGACTCAAGACACTGGATTTCAAGCAAAGAAGGACAAAAACCCCTTAGAGACAAAATAAATAAATGAATTATGTCAATGTTGCCAGCCTGCTGAGAGTTTCCATGCAAAGACAGGAAATTCAGCAGAACAAATTGGTCTGCCTTAGTAGAAGAAGCAGCTGAGAGTCTAGGGAAGCCAAGAATTCATCTGCCGACAAGACATACTCCATAGAAGTGTTTTTCTATGACTGATATTACTCTTAGCTACCTCATCATCTCCATTATGGATGCAAATATTAATCTTTAACCCATTATGTGTTTATGTCAACCCCAAGAGACAACAATGTAACATCTAGAGGTAGGCCAAGACAATTATTTCCCTTCTCTTTGTACTCTCAGCTAGAGATTTTTGTCCTCTAACTTTTTTTTTTTTTGAGCTCTCCCCTTTCCCTATTTAAGAAGAATAATGATTAATGGGTAGCCAAAATATGTCCCCTATAAGCATGAAATAAATATAACAAGTACTATTGCTTCCTTTTTCTATAGATGACCTCATTAAATCCTTTTAACAACACCCTGAAATAGGTATTATTAGAGGAGAAATAAAAGATTTAGAAGTCAGATAAACATCCTTATCTATTGTGTTACATTTAGGATTTGATTAGGTATAACTCCTTACACTGGACTCTCCTCTATTGCATATATCACACTTCGAATATATGTAGGATCGTTTACATAGTTGGCGAGGGAAAGGAATGTGACTCTATCTATACAAATACATTTCCATTCCCAGAAAACACCATTCAACCATACATGGGGAATGGCTTTTCTATTAATATTTTTAATTCTTACAGTTCTTGACCCAATGTCTTACACATACGATAGACTCACAAATTGTTCCACAAATATCCATTACATTCAGAATATATGATAATCTCAGAAAGACAGAATTGAGAAAGAATAAGAAATTACTCTTAAAAAAATTCTTCCCTTCAATTAATGTTTAGTAAAGTCTGCTGGCACTGCAAACCCCAATAAAAACCTTAGAAGCAGGTTTAGAAGCATGAAATCACCTATATTTTCCTTCACCTATATTTTCAGTCTGAAGAAAAGATACAATCTGAAGAGCTTTGAAATGTGACTGTGGGCCCTTATAACATCTTCTTAGTATCACTAGCTTTACAGAGAAAGAAAAGCACGTAGCTGGTAGGGATACAATGTAAGAACTACATAACAAAAGGACTTGTGACAGATGAATAGACAGGGTCACCTAGTCCTAGTGTGACAATCAGAAGGGATATTGTGGTGCAGACCAAGCCCCTGCAGGTTAATGAAAGGAACAGAAAAACCTGGAGGGGAGAAGATGGCCTGACTGTCAAAAAAGGTTGAATGATAAAAAATAGAGAAATACTATGAGGGCACCATATCTCTCTAGGAAGCCACAAGAAAAAAAAAGATGAGTAGACACTTGATCACAGTCTATAACTTCAAGTTGAAAATATAAATGAAGTAAGGGAATTATTCACAACCTCCACATATAGTAGGGAAAAGATCAGTGCCCTATAGCTAAAGAAAAGTGCTTTGAACTTATTGGGAGGAAAAGAGATATTATTTTTACTTTGAACAATTGGACAATAGGTGTAACTCCCAAAGGAAATCCATGATTGATCTTTCTGCCAACACCCTGTAAAGGTCAGAGAAGACAGCAGTCAGACAGAAGGACTAAGTTACTATCATTTCACAGTGGTACAAGTGGTCAAGATCAGCTTTTGTCAAATAACAAAGACTATGATTTTTTTAAACAGAATTCTAAATATTTACTTTCCCTCATCAACCATATTTTTTTAAAGGAAAGATGCAGACAGGTATGAAGGCCAGTAGGTAGACAGGCAGTAAGAGAGAGAAGGAAGAAGCAGTTTTAAAATTTTATTTCCATTTTAGTTGTTCACACTAGTTCTCCCCCAGTCCTGCCCAGATCTCAGAACTGGGGACTTGAACCCAAGGGTTGGCATCCTACATCCTTCAGAGGTGGGTAATCCAACCATTGTTCCACCAGGATGCACCAGATCAACTGTATTAAGTCCTTAGGTGCTTTCTAAAGATACTAGGCTGCAATGAAGACCAGTTTTAAGTAACTGAATAATATGTGACTATTCGATACTGAATGTATATCTAGAGGATTTTACAAAATGAATTGCTTTGTTAAGACTGGCCCTCTACAAAATCAGTGAGCATGTATTTAGTTTACTCTAGCTCCTTTGACTACTAACAGCCACCCATACTCCATATGGTGAAATGTATAGGACCCCAGTACATATACCTATCTACTCACTCTCTACTTTCATTTGAAATATTTCATTCAATATGTACTTTTCCCGGGCTAAAAAAATTCCTGAATACAGCTTGTCAACACAGTGGATTATAAAATACCTTATCTAGAAATGGGTGAATTGAAATTGTCCTGTTTTCTCAACCTCAAACAAAATATGAATTTGGTTATGTGAAAAAGTCTTCATATCTTTTCTTATTTTCTTTAAGCAGAGGAATTGTTTTCTGAAGAATGTATATAAGTCCAATATGCTGTTTATCTGTGGAACCCCTAATGGTCACTTTTTTAGAACTATGTAAGACCCTAGCCAAATTGCCTGTTTAAATGTTGATCCTGGTTTTGTCTACCTGTGAGTGTCAGTTCCTTACCAAAGTCATTCATGGAGAATGAAATTATCATTGAGAGAGTAAGACTTTTATTCAAATATCTTGAGATTTGGCTGAAATCCAAAGTAACTGTGAGGGAAGAAGCCCTGTCTGCCACTTCCAGCAGCCATGAAGATAGAAGTAAAAACCCCTGAGCTAGCAGAGCCATAAAACGTCCTGTGGTCTGAGCTCACTGGAAGGCCAGAAACAACTGATAAGGCACCAACAGATGAAGAACTTCCTTAACTGCCTGCAACTGCATTCTCGTGTGTTTGTTGCATATATGTGTCTTGTAAATTGAACACTGTATGTATTACCCAAGTGAAGAATTTATAAATGACTAACCTGGGTTCGCTCTTGCAATCCCCCCTTTAATTTACACATCTCTTCTCCCGTGGTTCTTCTAACCTATATAAGTGTACCTCAACTGCCATCTACGCTCAGCCTTTGGGGAAGCATCCTGAGGAGTACCTGTGTCACAAACCTGCCTAAAATACTTCCATAGAGTGCCTGCTTGGTTTGTCACCAGGAGAGCCTCAACATCACCACACCAACTTCCAGGGTAGTGGGGTCTCTATAAAGGGTAAGGGCAGGGAGGGAGATGACCTGAAGGTTTGCAAGAAAGACATTCTTGTGGGAAGCAAAGGAGGTAGGCAGATCTTATCGGGATTGCCACCAGGGGCTTTAGATAAAGGGATTTGGGAAGGAACCTGACTTGAAGAAGAGAGCTGAGTGTACTGCACAGCATCTGCTTGACTTTTGATTCTAGCACTTTGCCCCAGGGTGTTTTGAATCAATGTTGCATTTAAGTAAATTTCAAGGAAGTAAAAAGAGAACAATAACCTTGTTATTTTGTTCATCACTGAATTTTTAAGGGCTCCTTCATACCTAGTGATCACCTACTTAACTTTGTGTACCTAATATGACTTGTATACAGTAATAGCTAATAATAAGTATTTTTCTATATTTAAGAAATACGGTGTCTGAACTAATCTTCCAAATAATCATGAGTAAATTAGCACTATTTTCCTGAGTTTACAAACAGAAGAATTTGATGTTCAGAAGAGTTTGTAACTTGCCCAAGAACTTACCATTCTTTAAAAAAGTCAGAACTTGAAAATTTGTCTATTGCCAACATTCATGTTTTTCAATATCCTGTTACATTACTTTATATGTAATTGAGACCTATCATCCCTATGACAGGAAATGTAATTGCATCTCTTTCCAGTAAGACAGTAAACTCTTTTTGAAACCAGGAGCAATTGCTCATTAGTCTCCATATCCCAGAACAATATTTGACACACAGTGCGCTATAAATAATTAAGAAATGATGACGGAAATAGAAATTTCCCTTTTTTCCATTTTATTATGGCTAAAACTTGACTTTCTTGTGACTATAATGTGCTCTGTACTTTTAGGAAATCTCTTGCTTCTGTTTCTAACTCCCACACCCTCCCTAACTTTCATCTGATCCTTAGGTCTGGCCAGAAGATTGTACAGGGCTAAAGTTATGTCAAGTCCTAATTCCTTGATATCTTTGTAAACCCAGGCAGATTTCTAAGTTGTGTTGAATAAAAACTTCCAATATAAAAAAGGAGAGTGTACACACCATGTCATGATCACTGACGAATGATCCATAATTGCAGGTTATGTTGTCTTTTGAATGCTGTTTATTCACACATCACACATCCACACATCACATGACATGCACAGTCACAAGTAAAAACTTGTGGCTGTGGTAAGCAGCAGCGGTAAAGCACACTTCTACATGTACCAAAAACAGAACTAAGCAAGCACTTTCAGCAGTCCAGGGTATGATCTCAGAGCGACAGGGTAACTCACTTGGAGTGCACAGCTTATGATGGAAAGTCTACAGCACTGAGTCTCAGCAAAAGGTCCCAAAGATGCTAGCGTATGTGGCTTGTGTGCAGAGCATCGTGGAGTCCATGCGACTGACTCCATGAAAATTGATGCAGCTTTTATGGTAATTTTTCAGCTAACTTCATCTAGTCTCTTTGTGACAGATGTGTGGGTATCAGCAGCCAGAAGTTGTGGTGTAACGCTCTGAGAGGCTGGTGAGGGGAGCCTAAACAGCTGGTGCAGTGGTGACTCAGCAATAGCTCTCAACTACTCCCTTTAGCTGCCACCAGGCTTTTGTTAACCTGGTAATTTCATTTTATTTTTTAAATGTAATATAGTCACCCCGTTTTACTTTCTGGTTCCAACGTTCACTACACATCACCACTTTGCAGGTTCAATTAAATGAGGCTAGGAATAGAATGAACAGTAGGTATTCAGTAAAGACTAACTCTCCACTTGCCATCTATCTTGACAGATCCTTCACCACTAAAACTTTAACTAGATCCATGAGAATACCTGATGTCATACACCACAGAGACTATGTATTAATACATGGTTCTACCATGTACCACGTCTCGTCTGCAATCTCCCCAGCATTGGATGTTGGTCTATTAACAATTAAGGATACCAGGTCTCTGATCTCCAGTGGTTCCAAGTCTATTGGGCAAGACATAATGTAAACAGATAATTATGAGACAATGTGTTCTGTACTAAAATAATGGTATGAACATAGTGCCATGGAAACAGAGAAAATGGAATGATTAACTGTCCAAGGACAGGCTAATTCAGAGGGACAATTAACAAAGCACCTATATTTTTCCAAAGTGCAGATAACATCTCGTGTGAACTCACTAGCTAAAGAAAATATATGCAAAGGCCAGAATTTCCTGTAAGTTGGAATATAGCTAGCTTTAACTGTAACATAAAGGCCCAGAAGCACAAGAGTACTTTTCTTTAGTACCAAAATAGTATTAATTATATACAATAATACATAGGAAAACAATCCTCAGGTACAGAGGCCAAAACTCAAGAAAAATTTATTGAACTTGCAGGATGAAAGGATAAGATTGCTGACTTAGGGCATCAAACCCCTGATCAAAGAACAATGACTTTGACTACACTCTGAGAATGGATCCCATGAGTATTACTTTCATGAGTAGCCTCACATTTTAGCTTGATGCTATCATTGGCTTCTATCAGAAGTTCTATGTAAAAAAAGGTCAATGTAAATATCACCAAGAAGGGAAAGTAAGAGTATTCAAAAAAAACAGGAGGTCAAATCTCAAACATCTTACAAGCCCAAATAAGTGATATGAGAATGTCACTAGAATTCATAGTATGTTTACATCTTTTACCTCAACTCCTTCTGAGTTTGTCTTTTGTGAATTTAAAGAGTACTGTATGAAATTAAACAAATATATACAGGGTATTGAGGAAAATTATATATGTTTTTCCAAATTTCAAAATATGGTAATTAGAAGAAAAAATAAATCATAGTATCCTTCATTTCCTGTCTCTTTCCCATCTCTGAAAGAAGGTGGTCTGATTAACATTTTGATTCTACAGTTCATTTCTGCTTATTAAAAAAATCTAGAATTTTGTCATTTCTAGTCACATTGCCTACGTTAAAGAATCATAGCAGCACCTTCTACATTGTAGATTAAGGGAATTATGATTGTGGAAAATTTTTAAGTCTTGCATTGATTGAGTTTTTCTAATAAATTGATTATGTTTTAAAATCTTTCTTTTGAGTTTAAATAATTAGTATAAAAATGCAGGTTGCATTTATTTTAGTAAGATGATCACAAGCTTATGTATTTTAATCACTAATGATTATTTAATTCTTACTATCTAGTAGGCATGGCTAACTGTGTGTGTGTGTGTGTGTGTGTGTGTGTGTGTGTGCGTGTATGTCTGTGCATTTTTCATTTGTCCCCACAGCAACATTATGTATTAGGTATTAAAATTGTCTCTACTATAAGATGACAAAACTAAGACTTAAAGACCATAAATGACTTGCCCAAAGACACAGAACAATGCATGTCTGAGACAGGATTTCTACTATATATTTTTGATTCTGTACCTTATATTCTTACTCTTAGGCATATTTTTCAAAGGAAGCACTCATAGCAACCTTCCATTCTTTGTAGTTGTATATCATTTGGAGGATGCACAAAAAGTTTATTACATTCATGGACAAGAAAAATAATGGATAGTTCTAATTCAAAACCATATAAATTTGTGATAGTACATGTCTTTAAACTCAATGAAGGTAGGTACTCAACCTGATTTTACCAACCTAGTGCTCATCACATTCAACAAGCACCTAGCATATACCAAACCCTGATGGGCACATAATGTACACATCTGGCAAATTATTGAATTTTAGTACATTAACAACCAGAACAAAAAAAGTGTGAAAAAATTTACTCACTCTTTATAATATTAGTGCTGGTGGAACATAGAAGTGAGTTTACAAACACAGGTCAAATTTACATAGTATATTAGTGAAATCCAACTAAATCATTGCCTGTAAAGGATGAGTCATTCCAATGACTAGGAAGCCATTCTAATCTTCCTTTCAAGCATCTTCATTGTACACTCAGTACCTAATGGTGATTTAGAAGTCCATTTCCCAAAATAAGTGGTTTTATGTTTTTTAAAAAGGCAGTGAAACTTAAAAAGCATCTTGTGCATAGCAAGTGAATCAAAATAACAATAGACCCAAAGCACTTCGTTCTTAATGCTAGTCTCCACCTTTCCTCAAACCTCCTCGTACTCCATCATAGCTACAGAGAACCAACCAGGATTTGGAAATTTGGCTTTAAAAACCACCCTTCCCAAAATGACTGAAATACAGATAAGACTTCTTTCCAAAAAATGTTCACACTTAGAGCTCTTAACTGGTTTTTATAACCAACACAGAAGTGTTAGCGAAGATGGGTTTGCTCTAAAATTTCTGTCAATTTGTTTATTCCCTTCACCAAAGTCTGCACATCTGCTTTGTCTGTTTTATACAGCAGAACAAACAACATTCCTCATGAACCTTTATCCAGTAAGAATCCTGACCCTCAATGACTGTGAAGCACTCCTTTCTCCCCAAGATGCTAAAGAATATCCCTTTGATACTCCCAGACTTGACCACCAGGGTTAAAGTGACTTATTAAAAATTCCTTACTGACTTGTATTAATATAAATTAGTAGGTAGAAAACATAATCCAGTATAAAGTACAAATTTTTATTCAAATAATTCTATTAGCATAATTATTTTTGAGGAAATAAAATGTACATTATTATACTTGATGTGCCACAAATTATGAAAGCAAAAATTTCACTTGGAAGGTTCTACAGTTCACAAGCAATTAGTCACATTGCACCCTGGAAATGAAGATTAAATACATAAATTAAACCAGCAGGGAAGATAATAACATTGTAAAGAGACCTGGATTTAGAACAGTAAGTCATACCTGAGGCTCAGTCTTAAAAGTCATTGTAGACTTGGCCATACAAGAAACCAAACCAGGTTTCCTGCAGACTTAATCGTGTGACTCAAGTATTCGCTTGGCATGTCACTAAAGGGAAATTCTATATCTGATGAAATAATACTTATGCAAATAGGTCTCTTTTGACTACTTTCTGAACATTGTTCAGTCCCTTAATCTCTGTGATACTCTAGGTTTGAATTCAGCAGCAAAGTGTTACATAAATTCAAAGTTATAGTTAATATCCTTTCCAATTTATACAAATGAAACTTTCAGCTCGTCTCTGAATACACACACATGGAGACATAATAAGGACATTCACTATTTCTCTTACTGGAAGTAGCTCTGGGTTTAATTTATAATACATGTATTAATTACATTAAGTGATTATCACTCCCTAGTTCACAAGCTTGGGGATTACTCCTTCTACTTGATAATGTTATTTAGGTAGATAAAAAGATCAGTCTGACATCAAGTTTAAAAGCCAAAATCACAAAAAAAGAGACTTTAAATCCTCATAACATTTTATTCTCCATATATAGTTATTATTTCTGATAATATAGGAGGTAGGTAACAAAATAACACTATTCGTTATTTTCTCTGGTTTGTCAGGCAGAGTGAGACTAATCTTGAACAATAACTTCTGACTTAAAAGACAAAATGGAAAACCAGAGGATTGGCCGGGGGAGTTGGGTTATCTCGTTATTATTGTTGGTACTATATCCTTGTCCAGAGTTCCTTAAGTAAGCATGAATACCCGATTCATAGATGTTCCATTACAACTGCACACGTTTTTCATATAAAATCTGTATACCAGAGTAGAAGACACTTTGGGGTATTGTCTACTTACTATAAAATAGATAATCCTCTTATCATAGATTAATGTCAAGCCCATGAGAATGGTGCAATAATGGGAATAATATATAAAAATATTAATGATTAATGTAAAAACCATGGGAATAAGCATAAAATGTGAAGATATGTTACTTAAATTCTCAGTTAACCAGAAATAGAAGGGAACTTCTTTGATATGATCACGGACATTATGTAAAACTGAGTGTTAGTATATCCAGGTGGAATATTGGTTCATACGCCCTCTCTGACCAAGCACAGTCCACATAATCCCAAGGACCGAGATTCATGTCCTGGACTTGGGGAGAAACCAAGATAAACAGCTAAATAAAAATGATCCTTTCTTCTCGTTCTTCTTGCCTTCCTGCCTACTCGCCTTCATTCTTGCCTGCAACTTTTCTTAAAATAAATAAATAAAGTCTTAATATCAGATTTAATGATGACATATTGAATAATTTCCCTAAAATAGAAAACATGGCAAATATATTAAACACTTATTTTCAGCATTGTATAACTGTTAAAAAGGATGACAGTAGGCATACCCTTGGGAAATAGCTCTTAGGTCAGCTGCCTCCAAGGGATCACAGTCCATGTACATCTTAAGGACCCAGATTCTTGTCCTGGATCTGGGTGGGGAGGGGTACCAATGTGAACAACTAAATAAGAATAAAATAAATAATGCTTCTTCTTTCTCTCTTCTTGTCTGCCTACTCACAAACAACCGAGATACACGACTAAATTAAAAATACAGAAAATGTGTTTTCCTCTCTCATCCTATCTGCCTGCCTACTAAACAAAAACAAAAATAAAACATAATAGAATCTCCAAGGCCTTGACCATTGAAAACCTAGTAGTTCTAGGCAACATAATATATAAATGCCTGCGGAGAGTAAATACAGTGTTTGACCAGGCTAAGTGGTTCTAACCCACTCTTGTCCTAAGCAGGTACTGAACCGACTAGAACTGAACTAGCTTGAAGGGGACCTTGCAACACCACTTTTGAATACATATAAGTGTCACTAAGCATGAGGAATACTGTGACCTCTGCAGTGAGCTTGGAATCTTCCCCCAGCAACCCGCTGCCCTATTGCCACCCACCTTCTCAACTGAACCCCAATAAAATGCCTCTGAGCAGAACACTAGGAGAAGTAGTGAGTTACCATGTTGTCTCCTTACTTGTTACAAGGAGTAAACTTTTCTTGTTTAAGGAAACTTGGGTTTGTGTTTTTTGTTGAAGCTCTCCAAGGGAATGGATCCATTGTGTTTCATAAGAGACTCATCCTACTTAAAATCTTACTAGGAATCAATGAGCAATTAAGGCAGTCTGCAAGGAGTGTAAGACAGACAAACAGATCAATGGGACAAAACAGAGATTACAGAAATAGGTTTTACATAGACACCAACACCCAATGATTATGAGGGAAAATGAAAGTTTTTTTCAGTAAAACATTGCTTAATAACAGTATGAACTTCTGAAAAAAAAATTAACTTGAGCTTCTATCTCACATCATACATCAAAATTCATCAAGTCTCATAGACCTAAACCTAAGAGCAAAAACTTCAGCTACAAAGGATCACAGAAAATATATTAGGTGTCTGATACAAGCAAGAAATGCAGTAGGTAAAATTAGACTGAGCACAAAAAGAAGACAATAATAAATCAGATTTCATCCAAATTAAAATATATTTCTTCAAAAATGAAGGAAAATAATTAAAAATTGATAAGTAACCAGGAACTGGGAGAAGCATATCTCCGATATATCTATGAAGAAAGAACATTCACCAGAATATATAAAGAACTCTTACTAATTCATTTTTTGAATGAAAGAAATAATATTTAAAATGTATTTATATGTAGATTTCATTAAAGAAGATACAGAAAGTGATTTTAGAAACTTATAAAAAGGTGATTGATCTCATTACCCATCAGGGAAATAAAAATCATTAGGGATCAGGATAATAAAATTAAAATACAGGGAGATCATCCACAAGAACAGAAAAAACATAAAGCAGACAGCAGCAAAATGTGAAAGATGAATAATGAAAACTTGTACAATCACCATTTGAAATAATATTCAATATTTTCTTGTAAGGTCAAACATTTTCTTGTAAAGTTAAAACTGATGACACTGAAATTTCACTGATTACCAAAGAGAAATTAAAATTATAGCCACAAAAATATTTATATAAGGATATTTATATTGCTTTATTCATAATCCATAGCAAGTGATACAATGTGGAATTGATGGAAGAGTAGACAGACAATTCAATGAATAATCAATTGATTAGAAAATCAGAGACAAGCCCACTCAGTGGGAAAATTCTTTTCAACAAATAGTATGTAACCACTTAATAAATATATTCATAATAGCTTGTACCTGAAAATTCAAAAGAAGCAATTTATAAAATTTATTTATTTACCAAAAGAAGATAAATCAACTTGCACGTGTAATTAAATTATACTCACCAATTTTTTAAAAATCACATTTTTGTAGCATGTAAAAATGGGGTTTGTTTTCAAAAACATTATTTTGGGTAAAATAAATCATGAATAAGAGAAAATATTGTATGATATCAGTTACCTGAAGTATGAAAATAGACAAAACAATGCTACCGTGTTAGAAATGAGAATAGTTACCCACAAGATAATGGACTAGAATGGCACAAATGGGAAATTTATGGGCTTATAGAAATTAGCTTGATTGCAGGTATGAATGTCAAAATTTTGAATTTTACATCTAAGAACTTTGTACTTTATTACGTAAAGATATTTTGTCAATGACATAAAACAAAAATTATTCTTACTCTGGGAAGTGAATTATAAGAGTAGAAATACTCCTGATTATGCCACAGCACTTTGAAATGCAAAACAGGCATTTCAAATGGAAATGATAAATACATCTGAGTATTTTTATAAATAGTCGATGTAATGAAAGAAGGAATCAATAGGACATGATTTTAATTTCTTGCTGAATTGACATGAAAATGTTTATCAACTAAAGTAATATTATATTTTCCAACAAAGGCATCAATAACCCTAATGGCAAAGTGGTTTAAGAATGCCCTGCAATCAAAGAAGTATTTAGGGTTAGTTATTGCAAATAAATAAATGAAATATCTTTAAAACCCTGTTTACACTTTCTCTATAATAAATGTTGCCTGACATTATCAGTAACGAATTGTGAAACAAGAAAGAAGTTCTAAACTGTCAATAATAAAAACAACTTCAGATCAGTCTTTGCTAGAGGAAAGATTTAATTATCTTCCTAGTCCCCAAGGAAATATTACAAAATATTTACATAGAAAAAAAAGCAATCAAAGAATATGTTGTCAAAAATGTAGGAGAAGTTATACATGTCTATCAGAACTTTCACGAATGAATGTATTAGTTATTATGCAGGATTTTGTGATGGTTGTAGTATATTTTAACATTCTATAATTTGTAACTTGCTACTATCTCTTATTTCAAGTAAATTCCCACTTTTCCACCCAATTTCATAATCATAATTTCATAATCAGTTTTTCTTAAAGAGGGTTCTCAAAATGATATAAAACTCAGTCTCTAGGAAATCTTAACCTACCTTGTACAATTCCTTTTAGAGACCAAAGTCCCAAACTAAGATATTACACCATCCTTGTTGCATTGCTCTTCCTACTCCAAACCTTACCTCTACCAACTGTTCTTCACACTGCTTCCCAATAGCACTACTGCACTAATAGATTAATTCCATTTGAAACACTTGAACTTAATGGTCTAGAAAAACCTTATGGTGTCCTTATCAGTTCATTTTACTTCAAATACAAATCCACATTATGTCTTGCTTTAATTGTCAGTCAGCTCTGATGTTGTTTATATTATTGTCTCTAAATCTCTGCAAATAGAAGTTATATTTGTAAGGAAAGGAATAAAATTACAACACAGAATAGCTATTACTGGCTAATTTATAATTGATTTAATACCCTTGTGGCTGAATAAATATTACATTACAAAGAATGACAGATTTTATAGCACAACACTCAACTCCAAAGAAAGAAGGAGAGAAAGTACAAAGGTCTATGCTAAAGATTTTTTCTTCCTTTTTATTCTGGATCTTACAAAATTAGCAAAGCATCAAGATTTGCAAGGTGGTGTGTCTACTGGTGGATGGGTGAAGAGAAGATTTAGACACTGTTGCCTTGGCTTGGTTAGAAGAAAAGTTTAGAAAATAAGGGATTGGATTATTATGCAGTTATTTAAAGTAGTGCTTGCATTTAAAATTATGACAAAATATTCAATATATCAAATTTAAAAAGTGATTACACTATGAAACGTGTCTATTTAAAAAAATATTCTATGTATGTATGCAAATGTCTTGAAGGAAATAGAAGAAAATGTTAATGGTGAAAGACGTCTCTAGAAGGTATGACTGTTAAGTTTCTTTCTTTACATTTTTCCATAGTTACCATGCTTCTACAATTGCATGTTTTATTTTACAATAAAATCTCTTTAAGAATAGTGATCCTAAAGAAGTTTTACTGACATGGGAAGTATTCACAATACAATAAATAATAAATAATAAACAAGTACACGTGTACATACGCTATGACCGCAGGTATGCAAATATTGTGTGTGTGTATATATGTGTATATTTATGTACCAGTACATACAAATGCATTTTATTTGAACATTTTGAAATGCTCACAAACTTGCATTCATTCTTACTAGGAAAAGATCAGAAAGCTGTTCAGCACAAAGATAATAGAAAACTCTAGGAGTTGAGCATGTGAATGATTTTAATTTTCTTTTTCATGATTTTCAATTTTTTCTACAATTAGTATATACCACTTTTAAATGAAAGAGCAAGAAAAAGAAAGAGGGCAAAAAAAGTATCGAACACAATTTATGTTTGGTTTCATCACAATAATACTTTCTAGCACAATTCAGAGATGAGTTTTCTGCAAATTTTAGAAAAATCTCCTCCACATTCAAAGAGTGGGAAAGAACAAATCTCATACATAAAGAGTTCTTGTCAAAGGATACATATGAACAACTGAAGAAAAATTAGAAGAGCATGGGAAAGTGAAAAAGTTAACTTCAGAAGAAAGCAAATGACTAAGTAGATAAACAAAGGTATTTGTAAAGATTTGTAATTAGGTCAGCAAGCTCAGTAGTGATTATGGTTTGACTTTGAAACACTGTACAGAGTGCCTGAGGGACTGCAATACACACAACCTAAACGAAGACATTGCAAGAAGCCATTACAGCCAACAGAATCAAGAAAGACCAAACATGCACACACACACATACATACACGCATGCACCCACACATGTGTACTCAGAAAGTCATGAACCACACATCCATGCCCCTGAAGTGGGAACTAGCTGGAATATAAATCTGACAAATAATTACCAACTAGAAGCAAAGGAGTAGGAGGATGGGGGTGATGCCAGGTATTTCTGGTAAATTAAACTCACACAGAGGATATTTAGCAATCATGGTCCCCACTTTTAAATGAAGATATTAATATTTTCAGCTCTGTTTGATTTCTAATTTCTCCTATATTTTACCTATTGAGTTACTCCCAAATATTTTTGTTCAAATTTGATAAATACAAACTGGTAGAGTTTATCAAAAAAAAAAAGAAAAAAAGCCTGAACCTGGCAGATATTAAGAATCATCATTAACATACTAGTGTCCAAGTAAGGATTAATTGGTCCTGGTTAAATGTGACTGCAAGTCAACCTACTGTGTGTGGAGAAAAATTTAGTAAGAGTAATTATACACATTTTTAACCACTATCAATTTAAGTCTACAGTATCCTCCAAACATAAATAAATAAATAAATAAATAAATAAATAAATAAATAAATAAATAAATAAATAAATAAATAAGATGGGTCTGTGTATCAATGCCCTTTGAATAGTACTCCTCAGCATTTACTAATCTCTGTGTACTTGGCACATTATCGATATAGGAAATTTGGGGCTTTTTTTCATCTAACTGCGTTGCATAGAGAAGGTCATGTATTATGAAATTACCAAAAGGTTACAAGAAAAGTTTTCAGTAGCATTTCATGCCTGAGATAGACTGGTTCCTGGTCCTAACCTCTGGGACTATTCACATGTCACCTCTCAGGGGAGGCTCCCATAAGAAGTGCTAAATTACCTGTAATTGTTGGATCTGGGCACCAGTCCACGGGGAAACTAGAAACTGGGCCAAAATTACCACTGAACTTTAAGAGTGTAATAACTTCTGTTCATTTCTAACAATCTGTGTTTGAACTAGTGATTCATCTTTGAAAAGCCATTTAAAAAAATCATATTAACCACTTAATCCTTCACAAAACAAGAGCATAATCCCCTTCTAAATCTACTGTTTACAAGTATATATATGACTATTTTAAGTAAGTATGAAAGACCTTATTCCAGGGTGGGGGAAAATGGTGCATGTATGGTTGAGTGCAGTCACTTTCTGTTTTTTTCAAAACAGATGACTTCATATAGCATAATCTCTGTCTACAAATTAAGAAGGTGGCATAAATGGTGTGGGATTAGAAAAGACATAATAAGTATAGTAGATATTGTTTACTACAAGGATATAGTTAAGAGTGTAGGTAGGTGTTAAAAAGAGCCATTATATACCCTAGTTAGTATTATGTCACTTTCATGATTTTCAGAAAAAGCAATACCATCTTAATTCTATTTTCAAACATTCTACTTTCAAGCCCTTGGAATTTATGCTTAGAATTCTGATATAGAGGAAAGAAATTACTCTGCTACAAAAGGATATTTGGATATGAAAATGATTCATCATTTATTGGAACTATTCTCTATTGCTGTTCTATAATCTATATTATTATTATTGTTTTATCTTTAACATGTATTAGGTCCTGGAAAAGGTATGAAAAACAAGTTTTAATATTTAAAATTTTTATAAAATTTTAGCAAATTGCCATCGGAGAAGTATAAGCAAATGATGATCGTACCTTCCATTATTTGAGTTTCTAATATTTTGCTAACTTTATTATTTCATACCTGTAGTTAGAATTGGCATTACTTTCTTAATTTTACATATAATCAACAGATATCCAGTATGAAACAGTCAGGCTTTTATCATAAAGTTTTTTTTCCTTTATCTCTTTTTTCTCATTGTCAAAACCCAGGAAACTGCCTCATTCAGTGTACAAATAATACAATGTACACATTTCCTGATTTTTTTTAATTCCCTTTGATTCAAATAAACAAGGCCAAACAAGAAAGAAGTTCTCTCATGACTTCCTATATACCTTAAGGCTGTACTTCCAGATGATAATGAGCAATTACATTAACATTCATTCATTCATTCATTCATTTCCACCCATTCATTCATCCATTTATTTAATTGATAGGGAAAAGTCATGGGCAAGGCATTTAGTGTTCTTGTCTTCTCAGAGTTTATGACTTAATAGATGACACAGGAGGGAAAAGCTGTTCCAACACAATATGCCATGTGATAAGGGAATTTGAGACTCGAGCAATTTAAGCGACTTCCCAGTGGAGACAGACTTGAAGATGAGTGAATTTAGTCATGTATGCTTGGCAGAAAGGAAGAACAAGAGAGTACTTTCCCTAGTGACTCACTGTCAGACATAATCTTGTTCCATCTACTTCTGAAGTATCCCAAGGTCCAAAAATTTACTACCCTCTTTCTGTTCCTTCGGTGCTCCTAGTCAATAGAATATCAAAAGACAATTTGTTAGTCTTATTAATATAATCAAATGGTCCTCTGAAAAGCATCTAAATTTACACAAAGGAAGTATTTTAATACGTTGGAATCTCCAAAGATAACCATCATATGATTTCACTCTTAGGAGAGTATATAGAGAAACCAAGAAAATAAGTGAAACAAATCAAACAAAAATAGAATTTTAATCTGTAGAATCAAATTAGTGGTTACCAGAAAGAAGGGGAAGATGGTTGGGCAAATTAAGGAAAAGGAGTTAATTATATGATGAAGGATAGAATTGGATTGCTGGTGGTAAACTTACTGTATTATATATGGATAATGTGTGACTTAAACCTACATGCTATGATACAATGTTCCCTCATTAGAATAAATATATTTTTGAAAAATACATTGAAATCACCAAAATGGAAAAGAACTAATGAAACGTTGAGTGTCCTGGTGCTTCTAAGCTATTCATATGTGTTTTCTACCCTCATTTTACCAGTAAACTAGAGCTGTATAATAGCATGCTTCATAGAGCTGTTCATCCCTGCCATAGATATTACACTAATATCATTCTCTAGATAAGGCTGTTCACAGGGTCAAGAATAATAGAGGCATAGAGTTAAGATGGATTTTAATTCCTGGTCCTCGAGAATCCCATTAAACTATATGGTTTCCCACAATCATGATTCTACCATTCAATTACACTAATAGTCTAAAGGAAAAACCAAACCACAACATTAAAGTAACAAATAAGTGTTTCTGCTTAAGAGCAACTTTAAAAACAGAGACTACAATATATGAAAGTTTGCATTTCATAGAGATTTTCATGGTATTTCCCCAGCATGAAATTATTCAATTTATTCTCAAATAATATTAGATATTTAATAAATCCATATTTCTAAAGGATGGATAGAAGGAAGCATAGATCATGTATTTATGTATGTTGAGTAACAGATTAGAAAATGTTATCATTTACTGAGTTCAGAAAGACAAAACACAGCATACTTGGGGAAACTCAAGGGTTGAATTTTGATCATTTTAATTCAGAAATGTTCAGCAGACATCTGAGATGAGAAAGTGGAAGATATAATTTAGAGAGGGGATGAAGAGAGGGGAGAGGAGACAGAGAAGAGAAGAGAGGAAGAGAGAATGTTAGAGACAAGTACTAAGTTTTGGGTGTATTCCAACATTTAAAGTTTGGATAAAAGCAAAGGAATCAGCAAGAAAAAAAAGCCAGGTGGAAAAGCAGTGAATAAAGTGAGAAGCCACAGACGCCAAAAGTCAAAGAAAGCTATCATCAACTATGTTGACTGCTGCTGAAAAGTCAAGAATGTTGGAGCCTAGATAAATGAACATTGAATTTGGCACGATGGCGTTTGGAAATTTAACAAGCAATTTCAGTGAAGGTTCATATGGGTTACATCTGGAGTGGAGTGAGAGAGGAGTAAATTTGAAGTGAGGACAGGAGGTAGTGAGTACACACAACTCAAAATTTTTTTCTATGAAAGAGAGCAGAAAAATAAAAAAAACATGAGATCAAGAGATTCTCTCTTTTTGTGTGGTTGTCATTATTTCTATGTGTTGAAGTTAACAGTTCCTGATACTAAGCCACATTTGTATATTACTGGAGCTCCTACAAGAGAGCAGCTCCTACAAGACAAAGAATTAATGCAAATGTGATGTCCTGGATAAGAACAAGAGTTAAGGGTGTAGCATACAAGGCAATAATTTGGCCCATGATAGAAGCAAGGGATTGTTTTCCATTGTGAAAAATGGAACAAAAGAGTTTGGTACAGGTGCAGAGTATGGGTATCTTTTCTGATAGTTTTCATATTCAATAAACTCTGAGGTGAGAGTATTAGACAAGGTGAAGCAGATATCTTACCTGAACAGGCAGACTAGCTGCATGAATTTCAGAGGCCAAGTGAAAAATGAAAATGCCGGAGTAAAGTATTAAAAGTGCTAAATATAAACATAAACTTCTTTCTCTTTCTCTCTCTCTCTCTCTCTCTCTCTCTCTCTCTCTCTCTCTCTCTCTCTCTCTCTCTCTCTCTCTTTCTCTCTCACCATCATGTATTCTCTTTGTCATTTAATGGCACCCTAAGCAAAGATAAATTAGCATGAACTTGACTATTTATGTTTAAGTTTTACAATGCTAGTTTTAGTATTTGGATATAGAAGAAGATGAACTCATTTAAAGCTCTATTGAAATTATATAACAGGAATATCACAACTAAGCCCCAATGGGTGCCTCACTGTGGTTAGAATTAGACAATAGGAACTAGAACCAGGGAAGTTAGAAGGTAGAAGAGACAGACCTGCCAGGTGTGAACTCAGCAGAGTATTTTCTGTGGGAACTTGGGCACTCATGGGACAAGTGAAAACTTACTGTGGAGTCCCCTGCCTGTGACCCAGGACACACTGGGAAACCCTTCTTAGTGACTTATAGATTAACATGGTGCACCCCAGTCAATTGGGTGGTTTGGGGAAAGTCAATACAAGTTATCTCCTCTTCCCACAGGCTGATCGTCCCAACCATGGTGAAGTAGCAACAATGGTATTTAAACCCCTGCATGTCAGGGTACATCCACAAGACTTAAGAGTTCACTGTATTAGGGGTGGGTTAGAAGTGTTCTCTCACACGCATGGTCTCAGCCTGGTCTGGCTACTCCTATGAATGCATGTGCGACTCCTAGCTTAAAGCGGGGTGACTGTCACTCCGTCTTACCCTGGGCTCCTCTTCCGAATTGATGAGCAGCAGTGAGCAATGGCCTCCGTCAACTAACAACTGAGTTGTGGTCACAGATGTGGCCAGTCTTCTTGAGGTAGGGCCCAGAAGAGGAGTTTGATTGTCAGGAATAACAGATGACATAGATTTCCCGGGAGGCAGAGAAGTAGCAAGAGGCAGAATTATGCCTCGGCCATGACTCAGAAGTACGGCAACTGCTCTATTATCTCATAGGATTTCTCTTACAAAACACACTTTCTAAGATAACATTATTGTGTTTCAAGACAGCTACCCCAAGAATCACAGAGCACTAAACCACAATGAGGGATGAAAGAGTTCTGAGCACAGGCCCTTTTGTCCACGGCGAGCCTTCTGTGAGGAAGAGTTTGAAAGGTCTCATTTAACTAGGTGCGAGGTGTCTTAGCCTACTGTTTGCAAAATCAACATCATTAACACAGTTGAACTGGGATTCATTTTTCCATGAATGTGTTATGTTCCAACATATCTTGTAAGCAAAGGCACAGACTACCTGAGTTCAAAACTATCTTTGCAAAGATATTTGCATAGCCCTTAGCTTTGAAAGACAGAGCCATATCCTTAATCAAAGCAAAGAGAAAGCATGATTTTGCCCACCACAAGATTCAGGCTCTGTAAACTCGGGCTTCTCCGTTTATAAACAGGTCACAACGTGTGCAGAAGTTATTTAGTCATCTAATCCTTTCTTGTCTCCCTTTGGGATTTGGGACTGAGAGAATTGGTAAAGCAAAAAAAAAAAAAAAAAATGCTGATAATCTGGCTATCCGTGAGGCTGTCATTCATCTCTGACCCAGGCATCTCATGACTTTTAACAGCATCCATTGAAGTGTGACAGGCTAACTTCCTAACTTGGTAAGGTTTAAAAAAGAAATCCCAGTTCTTGCTGCTTTTGCTTTAGTTCTATCTGCTGTAAACAAGACTTCTCCAGAATAATTGAATTTGCAAAACACGCTCTGAAATCGAAGTCATTATCATTCCCCTGTTAGCAGGTACTGTAAATGGAAAGATACCATGGAGGGGGGGAAAAAAGCATCTGGCTTCTAAAACTGTGATCCAGAAAGTATGTTTCATTGAATCGTAATCACTAATACACACGGACATATGCTGAAAGTTACCCATGGTGATAAGTTCAAAGTAATGCTGCTTTACTGCAAACATTTTAAGATCATTTAATTAAGAAGTCTACAAATTTCTTTTTCATATACTTCATCAAAAATTTTGAGCACATAGTCTCAATAGGTATGTATGTATCCCTATAGAAATTAATGCACTATTGTGTTAATGCTGCATATATTATAAAATATATAGATTAAAGAATAATTTAGAAATTATAAGGATAAATATTAAAAGACGTTCTCAATTTTCCTTCCTACCTCCTACGGCATCATCTATGAGAGAAATATACCTGTGTGAAGACCACATTTTTCCTGTGTTGATGGACATTAGAAATCTGCAAAGGGAGCTATTTCGTGCATTTTCCTCAACACATGTGACCACAGAAGTTTTTTAACCCGAAGGAAGCTTCTGAGCGTTTCTTGGAACATACCTTAAAAATATTGATCTGATCTCGAGACTGCGAAGTGGTTGCCCAGAGTAGTCCATTTATATCCACTGCGTTTTCATGAGTTGATTCAGCAATGTAATTCACCTCCAGTTTGCTTAGCCTTCAGTTCTTCTTTTCATGCCACAAATCTTCTTTATTCATTCATCTATCTAATATATTAAGTTTCCTAGTTTTTGCCACCACTTGGATAGATTTTAAATACCACACGAAGGTTAGTAAAAAGGCTGCTGGCCTCAGAGAGGCATAATTTTTTTCAGAAGGGACAGATATTTTTGGTCAGGGACAAGCAGGTGCTATCCTGCTTGATTTGGACCTACACCAAATGGCTATGCAAGATAAAAAGAATCTTTAATTCCCCTCCCCACTACTGGTGCCAAAAGAAACAATTTCTAGATTAGTTATGATTTTCACATACAAGAACTTCTACCTAGAGCCAAATTTGAGGAAGACACGTTATTGGCTGATACAATAATTAGAGAATAAGAGACAGTAATTTGCCATTTCTCTTTCTTTACCAATCACAGATGCTGTGACTCACATTTTTCACAGAGATCAAACATTTTAAATTCACTTTAACATTATCTTATGGGATTTAAAATCAGTTAGAAAACAAGAGGTAATGTACATATTTCTAAAATTGGGGTAAATTAAACATTACAGAGTACAATACCTGAATCCGATTAATCTCATGGAATTTCATTGCTTCTGTGAGTCAGTGAAAGAGACAAGTGAAAGGAAAAAGAAATTATGTAAATAACCGAGTTAGTCCTTTCTTTTACTTGAAATGTTTTCAAATGTTGGCCAGAAAAGGGAGACATTTTGCAAAGTTTTGTGCCAACAGGAATTGTATTGAGATTCATTCTATTCCCACAGGGAGACCATGGATGAGACAGTAATTGATTTCTTCCAAGAGGAACCATCATCCATGACTCTCACTTTTCTTACACATCATTAGTCAGACAAAAGAACACTTCCTGATGGTATTTTGGATTCTCCTGAACCTAAAAAATATGCTTTTTTTCGGATGTTTTAATTATTAATTTCCACAATAGTATGAAACTCAGGCTTCGGTATTCTCAGCTTATAGTCCATGAACATGAAATGTAATGTAAAAGTGGAAGTAATATTGGACAAAATCAACACAGGCCATCTAGGAAATAGGTATCTAGAAGGAAGTATTTTTAAATTACTCACCCAAATACTGAATACCCTGATTTTAATTTCTACCTTCTTTTTGTCTGAGAGATGTCAAACCTTATTATACCAATGTTGATTTTCTTACTTTCCCTACTCTGTAGCCATCAGCATGGGTTCCCTTCATAATACCAGGTCATAGGTTTACAATTACGTGTCATGAATTTCACATGGGTCCAATGTTCCCTTCTTTGAAAGAGCATTTGAGTAACTCAAATTCTGATTGCTATCAATATCAAAAGGCTCTGTGCATGGAGATAATCATAACTTTATTTCATTTCACTACAACTGCTTTTCTGCTGATGAGTTAAATAGCAAAACGTTGTTTCAGGTTGTGTTTTAAGGTTGTGCCCTCGAGAGAAATTCAAGAATCAGCTCAGTCCACAATGCTGCATTTCCTAGCCTACATTTGATTGAATGTGTTCCATCCACAAAGTGCTTCGGAGCAAAGATGTAGGTGATATATAATAACTAAACAGACAGACTTGTATTTGGGCACTTATGGTGGGAAACAGAAGAAACATGACCATTTTTTGATATTGCTCTCAGGCTGTTCTAAGGGAATCTTAGATAAAATATATTGTCAATAAGAGCAAATTCAATTACTGCTATTAACATAAGCAAAAACAATCAAATTGTTTGTGAAAAGGTCATTTTTAAATATTTATTTGATCATCAGGTTTTGCATCTAAAGTATCCATATTCGTTAATCTCCCTACTCCACGTTAATTCTTATGCCGCTTTAGTCTTCTATATTAATACCTTAAAAACATCTAATAATTTTCTTTCAGCAAATTTGGAGTTGCTCCCAACAATAATAATAACTCCTCAAAGACGAGGAGGAAAACCATTCTGTTGATACGTTTGGTCAACCATGGAATATTAGAGATAATAGAAAATTATTGTTTAAAGTTACTAAGTTTTGGGTGGCCTTTATGTTGCAATAGGTGTCTAAAAATCTAACAAACTAATGAAAACTTTGAAATTTGCTTTAAGTTTTTGGGAGGTCCACATTGATAACAAAATGCAATAAAAATCAATATTGCAGCAGTCTCATGAAATATTGGATAAATCACACACATTTACACAATGCTAATTCATATATACACGGAGCATGCAACCAGAGAGAAATAAGTCATCTATTGAAAGACTAATAAATACAAGCCGGAGTGGTTTGTACCAACAAAGCAAGGTAACTGCAGTGCTAGGTATAGGATGAAGAGCTGAGCAATGAAGCATTCTCACACATAACTGGAAAAGAAATAACCTGGACAACCTTTAGGAAGACCATTTTACAATATCAAATTTTAGCACACATATGCTTTTTTTTACCTACTAATTCCAATATTAGATATTTTTCTGATGAAAAGACAAAAATAAAATCTAATGTACATGATATAGGTTATTAACTGCAACATGTAGTACTTAAAAAATAAAATCTAAACTTCATAAATAAGAAAATTATTTTATAATCTATAAAAAATTATTATTAGTCAGAAATTTGAAATATGAATCAAATAAGTGATTATTATCTCTAAATGAATTAACTAAGATAAAATTATTATAAAACAAAGTGTTGACACAATTTGAAAAAAATTTTAAGAAGGGTACACAAGAATTCATTAAAGTAATTAACTTGGTGAGTGGAAAAGATAAGAGAAAAAGATACTGTTATCAGTCATTTTGCACATTTCTACTTGTTTTAGTTCTTATATGCAAGAATTACACACATGTACACATATATACATATATATACACGTATATAAATTCCATGCAGATGCAATTTTCTCAGCAATTTCCTATGTATTTACATTGTTTCCTCATGTACCTCTTGTCATCATTTTAGCTGAGTTACAAGAGATTTATATAGTTTCTGTCTTTCAATAAAGTTTAATAAACTTTATTACATTCCTTAGCTTTTAATTAAGAGAGAAAATATAAATGTGTATACTTTTGAAACAACAATTTGATATTTAGAATTATATTCTGTGATGATTTTTATAAACTAATCTTATCAGTTAGTGGGTGAGGAAATCAATGTATCAGGTAGAAAATCCACAGTTTATATGCAATACATTTGAATAGAATGGAATGGAATAGAAGTGCAAAAACCACAGTAAATCAGATACAGAATTGTTAAGTATCATGTTAGGTAACTTTTGATGTGTTTGTGCATGTTTGTGATTATATTTAATAGAACTGAAAATTTTAATTCACTAATATTCAGAAACCCCCTTTCTAGAAATAATCTAATATATGTTTCACAGTTGAGCTCAAAAGGCTTGTGTAAGAGTCTTCTGTTTCAGAGCAGTTAAAATGAATGAAATAAGTAAAAATATCAAATGAAAATCTCACTAACAAAAAAATTGAAAATCATTTATGGAGGATGACTACATTTAAATAAAAGTTTAAGATCATATGATAATAATGGTACATGTTATACATATTTATTATCAATCACTGAATAGAAAACAATTTATCACATGACAGTCAGAGGGTACAATGGAAAGTGAATTGGAGAAAGGGCATTTAAACATTATTGGTTATACAACATTCTAACAGTGAATATTTCAGAATCTTAAAATTTAATAAAACTGAGTAATATCTATGTAATATTTGCTCTGTTTTTCTGTATAATTCTCTATACACCTCTATATAATAAAATAAGCATAGTATAATTTGGATATATAAATAAGAGCATCTAGCAGCCATATAAAGAGAAGCTTACTAAATTCTGCAAAACAATGAGTTTTTTACTTTTTATTTTAACTAGATGGACAAATGTATCATAAAAATACACCTTTATAAAGTAAATCTGGCACACCCTGGTGAAGCAGTCAGTCACCTCTGTTGGATGCAGGTCACATACCTCTGAGTTTGAGTCCTGGGTCCAGGGGGAACCACCAGTGTGAACAACTAGGTAAAAAATAAAATGCTTCTTTCTCTCTCTTCCTGCCTGCTTGCTTACTCTGGCCTTCATTCCTGCCTATAACCTTTACTTTAAAAAAATAAAAAAGAAAGAAAGAAAGTAAATTTGATACCAGGATTCTCCAAAATACTAACAATTCTGAATTATGCGATCCAACTATTAAATATGTGATTCGTTCAATTTTAATATTGCCCTAGTAATAACTTTTAGCATCAGTTACATATTACATAAGTTGGAGCTTAACTATATCAAAAGATAGATCCATCTGCTGTTTAAAATCACTATACATTCAGATTATACAAATTTAAATAAAGCATTTTTTTCTTTCTTCTCATCGATACAACTAAATAGTAAACTGTAATGTCATGCAAGATATTTAATAGCATGTAAATAAATACACTTTTGAAACATCATTTATTGTTTTCGATGTGATATTTTAATACTGTTAAATATATGTTGTGAGATAGTAAGAATAATCTCCTATTTCTTCCTGTCCGGTTTTCCTAGGAAAATGGTGTTGGTTAAAGGATGATTAAATGTCAAACAGGCCTTGGAAGTTAGAAATAGTGAATTGCTCCAGAGAGATTTAAAGACATTTCTCCTCGGAGTCATTTGATTACATTCCAGAGTAGAGACTTTCCCTTCCCCAGAGAAAATTTGGAAACACTCCAGATTCTTTCTTATTCTCTCTGGACTGGAGGAAGGACAGAAGTGCCAGCTGTCCTATATAAGAACCGAGTCTCTTAATTGCAGGATTCCTCTCTTGTGGTACAACCCCACTGCATATATGAACACATCTGATCTTGCCTTCTTCAATACCTTTGGGTATCAAGGTTTAGGAAACCAATATAAGATGAAACTACATTGCTTAAACTGTGAGTAGTAAACCCTTATTCTCAGATTCAGAGCTCTTACATTTTATATCAGAACATAAATCTAGATATAAACTTCACATATGCAGTACACTTTAGTTTAGGCAACTGCAATTTCTATATATTTAAATCTGTGTCATCTGATTGAAAAAAATTACCTATACTAAATCATTAGACAAATATATCCTTATTAAAATTAAAATATACATTTGTAACTTTTCTTAATAAAAAATTTTAAGGTGATATTTTGTATATTTTTGGTTGTGTATGACAGTTACTTTTTCAGGGCATTATACTATACAGGACAGAAGCGTTCACATGAGACTAGAATAAGTTTCTTGTTCTTAATGTTAGGGAGGATTAAGCCATGATCATGCACAAATTGCTACAATAAAGTTTAGAGTCAAGTTCACAAGAAAATAATTCCCAGTTGCATGAGCCATCTCAAAAAATGAAATAAGACGTGATTTTGCGGTTAAGTAATACTTGTGGCTATGTTACCATTTGATATCACTGAAAGTGTAGTAGGACTCCACAGAACTGTTAGAAGAAAAAGATGTTCTAGAAATGACAAACGAGCACACAGAGATGAGGAAATGTTAGACATACCAGATGAGCAGAAGTTTATGGTTTCTGGGGAAAAGCTGGGACATAAGCTACAAGAGATAGTATCAGCTCTATTTACAAATGAACACATTTACAGTTATGCAATTAAAATGAAATTTAAGTATTTAAGAATTTTCTTGAAGGACATTAAAATGGACCTGATCAAATCTTTCCAAATTATTTCCCTGCCTCCCTTTACTTTCTCCCATTCTCCACTTAAACATCCACCAGAGTATCCCTCAGGTATCTTTGTCTTCATTTTTTTTTCTCAACTCCCCCAAAACACTCTCAAAAGCAAGCATGCATATAATCTATTTATGCTACCTTTCTTATTAAATTGATATATATGCTAAAATTTCTTGCTTCTTTATATTTTTCTGTACTTATAACCTTCATTGTATAACTGATAGAAAACCATCCTTTGATAGACAATCAGTGAACAAAACCCATTTTCCTTAGAATATGGTGGAAGAGGGGATTAAAATTCTTTAATTTATTATATATCCTCTAACACTGTCATATAGAAATTTATCATAAATTCAACAGAACATGAGTTTTTGGAGATTTATGATGGATATAGTGGTAAAATTAGAATTCCAAATTAGAAACACCAATCCATTAGAAAATAGGATGCATTAAAAGTGGGGGGAGGGGAGACAAGATGTAAGTGAACTAAGAAGTTCTTAGAAAATCATAATAAGGCATTAGATTTAGTGGAATTTATGAGGAAGTAACTAAGAAATACAGAACATATTGGGAAAGTAGATATGGATACTGATTAGATGTTGGGAGTAAGGGGCTTCAAAAATATAGAGATAAAAATTTGGGTAGATATGGAAAAGGTTAGCTATTCAGTGAAACTCCAAATTCAATCTCTAGTGTGATTTTACTGACAATGCATTCATTTAAATGTAGCATTATTCATAGTATTAATCACCATATTTATCTGATTCTTGGCCTCACTTTTTTTTGCCATTTTAATGTCCCCGAAAATTGCATATGGCTTACATTGGAAGGTGACTAATTTTTATCTGAAAAGATAGTTGGTAAGAATACTAAATCCCTATTGAATTCTTAAATTCTGCTAATTTTGTCAAACCATTATTATATATTTGATTTTTAATAATTTATTCATTCCTTTACTTATTTTAAATTTCTAACTTTGAAAACAAATCTTATCTTTTTTAAATTTTTTCGTGAAAACCTCTTGAGAAATTGGGGTGAGACTTAGAATCAATGGCGGCTTAGAATCAAATAAATGTTACTTTACTTTCTCAAAATATTTTCTTCCTCCAATTCCAAAAATATTCTTCTGGTACTCTTCCAAACTTCTCTATCCAAGTCTCTTGTGCTAGATACTGTTTTCTAGTTGAGCTAAATATTTCTGCACTTAGAATTTGCTGCCGGACATTCTTAACTCATCACTCCATACATTCTCCCTTAGCAAACTAATTAATATGCTAATGACTTGTAAATCTGCATCTGAAACCCATATCCTTCTACTCCTCTCCAGAACTATATGTATATATATTACATATATACATTATATATAATATATATACACATATATACAAACTCTCAATTATCTGCACAAACACACCTCAAAGTTTATTTATACTCATCATGATCCGAACTGTACTTACTACTCTTTCAAAAAAGTAAAAATATGTTTTTTCTAATTCCACTACTATAAAATTTGACCATTGGCCAGTGTTTGCTACATAAGTAATTAATTAACACTACTATCTAAAACTTAGGACTACTCACAAAATCCTCTTTCCCCACATTTGGCATCTAATTAATAATCATGTTCTATCAAGTCCACCATTTATTTCATTAAATGACCTACTTTTCTCCTTTCTCATTCTCCCATATCAGTCAAGTCATCACTATTTCTCCTAATGATCAGTACTTCTTCTCTTACTCCTTCCCAATCTTTTCTACATTATGTCAAGAAAGATTTTTGAAATACAAATTGGATCATGTCACATGTCACTTGTTTTGTTAACATCCTTCAATGTCTTCCTATCAGATAAACAAGATAAAGGCCAAAATCATACTATCCTCATATACAAAATTCTGCATTTATATATCTTATCTTTTTTCTAGTCTCTCTCTCTCTCGTACACATTGTGCTATATATTAATCTCATATGTGTATATACATATATATTTTTATGATCTAATGCTGTATTTATAGAAACATTATTATATGCAGTGCATATTAATACATATGCTATGTATGTATATATTTTATTACTTCTATAAAATGCAATTGTATTTTTACTTCAGTTTCTTTAAGCTGTTCCCCTCCCCTTCTCATTTTAGAAAACTCATATTCATGAGTTTTCTCTGCCTGCAAATGCTCTACATTTTTGCCAGAGGAGGCCTTAAATGAGCTCTCTTACTAGTTTCACCCTATTGTTTTATGTTTCCATATCACCCTATTCTCCATCTTTTAAACACATTGCACATCTAATTTCTAGTTCAATGTTTGTCTTGTCCATTAAACAGTAAGATCAGTCACCTTTTTGTCATCATTATATCTCAAGGCTCAATACAAAGCTTGAAAATAGACTCAAAATCACTTCCTTCTTTAATTAATGCTGGGTTTGGTTTTTTAACATTCATTTAATTTGGATACATTTTTACACATCTACTAACGTATGGTAATGAATAATGAAAAATACTTAGAGTTGCTTTTGGTTTTATTTTTATTTTCGGATAATTTGATTAATTAATCTTAGACAAATGAACTAGGGGAAACATTATACTCGAAAATTTCCCTGCTGCTGAAGCAAGTCAATGGCAATAAAGGGCCCCTTATTTCATTTTTATCATACCATGAGAAAAGTGCTGCTTTCACCATTTAAAATCAGAGAAAACTGAGTTACAATGAGATTGCTTATCCAAAAGGATCTCTAGGTCCAACATGGGCAGAAAGCAGATTATAATTCAGTATGGAAAAATAAGGGTTTGAATAATATCAGAACACTTAGTTAACTCAAGTGTCACTAAACAAGGAAGGCTGAGATGAACATTTTTCAAGCACCATTAATAATGCTACCATATATTTGTGCCATTTTGTGGGCTAGAGCATTTTAGTGATTCACCACACCCACCGCTAAGCTTTCATTTTCAATACCGCTTATTCTGATGTAGAATATAAATTAAATCAGTCCTTACAGATAGAGCCTCATGAAGTGCTAAGGCAAGCATTTGAAGTAGTCTCAAAGAGACCAATATTAATATCAAGTTCATCTGTAAAATCCCCTGAGTACCTGAAGAATACATACTCTAGATGCTGAAAATACTAGATTCCGACATTTCAATTTATTCAAGTATTTTGTTTCCTTTACATAATCTGCTTTTATGCACTGCTTTTTTTCATTTTTAAATATGGGAGTGAGTTTAAATTAATTGCTTGGTTGCATGAGCATTAATAATTACAAAATTCTCATATAGTTTACAAAGCACACTCCATTTTAAGAGACACTTGTAAGAAAAACTGACTGCAGTATGGTTATACGAATAAATGACCCCTTAGTAAAAAAAAAAAAAAAAAAACTGTCTCCAGAACTTTTAGCCAATTGCAAGAAAGCTTTACATTTTCTGGAGCACTGTCCTGGTTGCTGTGGACTTTTAATTTTCCTTCAATACTCGATCAATGAAGCCATGCTGGATACTCTTCAGGAAATCATTTCTCCTACAAAGTGCTCCATTCCAAAAAATGTCTGAGAACCTCTAAAGGATGGGCATGTGCTCCCTAAACCCCTCTTGCTTGTCACTGTCATCACTTGCTTTCATTTTGGGCCACTGATGAGCCCCAAACCTGCTCGTCACCTCCACAACTAGCAAATGGTTTCCTGAGGTTCCTGAAACTCACACATGATAAACATTGTTAACAAACTGCTTTTCCTGCTCCTCAAGATATGCCTGAGATAGAGCCATAATAGTTAAAAACATTTTCATGGAAGGCATAGGAAAATTAAGCTGAGAGAATAGTTGCTGTCTCAACCCACGTCTCAGTGAACTGACACCAGGAAAGGCAATTCAGCCTCCATCAGTTATCTCGATTATCACAGTACAACTCAGCATCCATCCTAGAAACAAAGAAATTCTCTCTGCTTCTACCTAAGATTTCATCATTTGTTAGCCCAGAATTTAACCGACTCAAGAGACACAGTTTTCAATTCTGATAGTGAAATTCTCTTTCCACCTACAAAATAGAATCTGAGAATTAAGGCAATTATACTTTTTGATGTTATTACTGGTATCTGGTTTTTTAAAAATTAAATAATATATGTGACATCCCAGTAAAGCGGTACATCTGCACTGTGATGGTTAACATTCCTTCCTGGTATGATCTGTTCTTCTGTAAATGCGAGTACATGCTTGGATGTTAAAGAAGATCAACTCCCAAAGACAAAGAATAATTTTCAGCCATGGAATAGCATATATTCAGAATCAAGAAAAAATCCTTATCTCAGGAGGGTACAGTTTTGCATAAGATAAACTTAACTTCTGTCTTTAAACAGAACATGTCTTGGTTGGAAGTAACTGCATTTTGATTACTTCTCTTTTACAAGCTTTCACAAAAGAGAAGGTGAATATTTTCTTTATATATGCATAAATGAAAGCAAACCAGAGCTGTAAGCTCCCTAGTTGCTACAAATATAAGTTCAATTTCTACTGGCAATCACAAGAACCCAAATGCAACAGCTTTTAATTTTTAAATTTTTAGCATTTAAAAATTCAATGCTCATTCTACACTCACAGAAAAAAAAAAGAAAAGAAAAAAACAGAATAATAGTAACTCTCTTTGCTTCTTCCCTGAGGAAAGTTGATATGCTTTATACTTCCTCTAAATTCTATTGCTTTCCATCCTGACCAGTGCTAATTAACCTCTTTTCTTTTAAATCTTGTAAATCACTAAGCAATTAATCATGCATTACCTTAGAAAATCTTTTCTATTGTTTTCAGTATCATTGGTAATCACACATTACTGTCTTATCTCTCTAACTTAAATGTAAAGTTGGAGGGTGCATTTGTGTGTAAGGAGGGCAGATCTGTGTGACTTTCAAATGACCTTGAGCTGTCTCATTGTATTCACTAGGTGACCAGTAAATACATTAATCTGATTCTCTAAATAACACATCTACTGTCTTTTATCCACTTCATAGTATCAGCTACAAGTTAACTTTATTTTAGCACCACTGAAGAATAAATGTCAGATAATACTGTCATCCTATCTCCTGAGTTAAAAATGACCCTGTTTTAATAACTCCCTTTCTTATTGTAGAGAATTGACTAACAATTCACCTAAAATTTTACCTAGGGAAAGTATGCGTAGCTTTACCTCTCTCTTTAATTCTTCTGCATTTCAACTAACATTTAATTCCCTTGTAAATAGTCTAGGAATTCATCAAGCCTCCAATACAGGAACATGATTGCTCCTCATTTCTATTAACCCCATCATATATTGATGAACACCAAATAGATTATTTCAAACTTTCTTAAAACATTCCATGTTTTTCTATTATAACCTTAGTTTGGCATCAAAGATTTTGATGATCTATTTCTATTCTTTCTCTCGATAGTCACCAAACTATATAATAAGCAAATGAAAGCTGGGTCCCACCACTCTAAAATTGCTACCCCCTCCTGGATACAACACTTTGTACATGTATGTGTTTTGGCATAAATAAAAGCATGCCAGCACATTTTATATTGAAAAACCTGTTATGGTTTCAAAACATATGCCAATCATTAATTATTTCCATGGAAAATTCATCCATGTGTCTTCCATGTAGAATTATTAACAGTGCTCTCATTTGTATTTCCATAACACTGTGTTCATATCTCTATTATAGTACTCATAATAAATATCATTTCCTCTTGTTTCATATTTTTCTCCTTGTTTTTTAATGGAAATGACTACATGTTTATATCCCACAAACCTAATTCAATTCTGAAAAATCATTTGTGGCATGGTAGAAAAAGAGCATTTAATGACAACTTATAAAGTAGTAAGTTGAAATTTCAACTCTGTCATTGAAATCCAAGATCAAGCATTCCCCAAATCTTAGGAAATAATTTGACCTTCCTAAAATGCAATTAACTATAATGCCAAGCTCCTAAAATTTATAAAATTGTGTGATCATAATTATCTATGTGATTTTTGTATGCAGTAGGCTCTTCTTAAATGAAATTTTTTTTATTCTATAATGCCAGAAGATGGTTGAATAAGTGAACTCTTTAGCTTCATTATTTCTATAACTTTGCTTTGTAATTTGACTTTTGGCCAAGAAGTCTGCACCCAGTCAAGACATAAAAGATATAAAACTAGATCTCCTGCTTAAATGTAAAAAGCTGCAAAAATTGTTACTCCCACCTCCGAGTGTGAAGAACTAAACAAAAAATAAAATAAAATGATTCTTCCTCTTCTCTCTTCCTTCCAACCTCAACAATGAAAAAAAGTTAGAAAAGATATAAAATTGTAATTTTTCTAATCTTCCATAGAGCGAAAGTTACAAAATATCCATTAACCAGATAAATTATTCTACCTAGAAGTAAACATGGATGAATGAACAAGCTTCTCTGAGGAAAAACAAGGAATAAAAACTGTCATACTTGTGGTAGAGCAAAGAATGAAGAGATGCTAGTCATCAAATAAACAGGTAGAAGCAATGACTATAATTTTATTTTTCTATCCAAATCAAAGTGTAGGTAGTTTTGTCAGTTCAATATAGTTAAGTCCTGGACATAAGGGAAGTCTCTATTTGCAATTTGTCTTCATAGGCCTCTGCCTGACAACACAAGAGAGATTGGAGGCTGGACATGAACCTAGAAAAAGTGATGCTAGTATGAAGAATATAATTGGAACTTGAGAAGGAATGATAGTTAAAAGTTATACATTTCTCTAAGGCTTTGATTTCTTTGGACAATAAGTTTCACATCTGTTAATGGAAAAGAGCGCAAAGTTTGTCACACCTTGAGCACAAGGAAAGATCCTGTGATTGGGGGAAGAATGGAAGAAGACATTTTCTACACCAAAAGGTATCAGCAAACCAAGATGATCAGAAGCTGTTTTTAGGCCTAAGATTCAGCAGTCATGCCAGTGATCTCCTATTGCTAGCTGATGTGAAAGAAATTTTTTCAAAATTTATCAATATGACAGTACTTGACTGTCATGGAGATGAGGGGCTGGAATGCTAAGAAAACCATATTCCCAAATCATTTACCTCCATTAGCATAAAACTGGATTAGAAATAAAAAAAGAAGAAAACTAAGCCAAAGATAATCTTAGATCTAACAATAAGCAATAGCTATTTACTGCTGGTGAAAGCATGGAGAGAGATTTTCAGCTGTAGCACTTGAATACAGAAAGTGTCGAAAACTGAGGATGGTATATTTATGTGGAGAAAACTCATCTAGCAACGTAACTCAAACCTTCAGAATAAGACAAGAGCAGGAAATTGAAAAAATAATGAATTAAGATAATCGCAGCAATAACAAAACCCGTATCTAGCTCAACTCCTAACAAGATTTATTGACGCCATAACTCACTAACAACTTGAGAGAAAAGGCTTAACTTTTATAGCATAAAATACATTGACCTCCTCTTCCACTATTCCAACATTATGCATAACATTCAATCAAAGATTACATGACATTAAAAGCAAATAAGCATTTTAAAAAAGAAAAAAGCAAACAAAAGAAAAAATATTTGTAATATTAGAAAAAGAACCAGAATAAGAGATGATAATATGGCCATACGCTTACAAAAAGATTCTAAAATAACTGAATGAATGCTTCTTTTTTGTTTAACTAGAGAGGAAAAACAAAGGGGATGATATGTATTAATAGATGGAGAATTTCAACAGAGTAGAAACTATATAAAAGAGTCAAGTCAAATGTTGACATTTTAAAAAAGATATTTACATTGGGAAGAACACTTGGTGATTTGGTAGAGGGCATGGTGTGCTAAAATATATCTAAGAAATGGGGAACATATACATAGGAAATTATTTTGATATGCAGAATAATTACTACAATAAAAACAAATTTAAAAAAGATATTCAGAAGAATAATTCATTAGGCAGATCCAGAAGTATATTCAAAACAATTAATGAAATAATGAATTTAGAGTAGGTCAATAGAAATTTGCCAAAGTAAAATACAAAACACAAAATAAATTTGGAAAAGGGCATAGAGATTACCTAGGAACTGTGAAATTATTTAAACAGTGTAACATATGCTCACTTTGAGTTCCAGAAGGTGCAAGACCAGAACGGAACAGCAGACATATTGCATATAATGAAGTATCCTTTAAAATAATGAAAACAATCAATATTTAATAGTCCCACTTGGAATAAACTCTCTCTCTCTCTCTCTCTCTCTCTCTCTCTCTCTCTCTCTCTCTCTCTCTCTCACACACACACACACACACACACACACACACACACACACAGCATGCAAAAATCAAGGCAGATAGAGAGGAAAATGCACTTTACATAAAAAGGACCAAAGATTTATATAGCAGCAAGCTTCTTTGCAGGAATTATGCAAGACTCAACAACTGAGTGACCTCTCCAAAGTACTAAAACAAAAATCTGTACTTCGGAATTGTAAATCCAATGAAAGTACATTTAAAATTGAAGGCAAATACTTTTATATACCAGCGAAAGTTTAGAACATGCATTATCAGCAGATTTTTAAATGAGAAACATTAAAGAAAGTTCTACAGATGAAGGAATATGAAGCTAGAAAATTACTTGACTGTAGACGTAGCAGAAAAATGTTCTGATCCTTAGCTGTTTTACAATCTACAATTACAATCAAAATGATAATTAATAAAAAAGCATATTGTGGTTTTTTAAATGTATAAAACATATAAGGAAGGAATCAAAATATAAAATTCTCACAATGTGAGTGGAATCATATTACAGAAATAATGTAGTTCTGATAGATTAAAGATACACATACACATGTGTATATGTATATATTAATCCTTAATGTTTGTTTAAAAGTTATAGATATACAAGCAAGAAAAAGAATCATATAATTTCAAAAATTAATCCAAAATCATGGAGATAATTGTACAAAGAAACAATGAGAAAAGTCAGAAGTACCAGGATATTTCATTTAAATTCAACTATTTAGATTGTTTTAGTGAAAACTTGGCATAATTCACTACTGAAAATAGATGAGTGGATAAAGAAGATGTGATATATACAAGGCAATGTCACTCAATTATTAAAAAAATGACACACTGCTATTTTGCAACAACATGGATGGACCTGGAGAGTATTTTACTTAGCGAAATAAATCTGACGGAGAAAGAGAAATCAACCAAATGAATGAACTAAATAAAGCAAAATGAAAATACACTTTTAGACTATGAGACCAAATTAGTGGTTACTAGAAAGGAAAGTGGAAGGTGGTTGGACAAATTAGATAAAAAGGATATATGGTAAATGACAGAACTGGTCCCACTTGGGTAATGATCTTATTGTAGTGTATGAAGATGGTGATATATAGCAATGCACATCTGAACCCTTATAAAATGTTGCAATGTTACATCAATTAAAATTGATATTTACATTACAATCCACTAAACAATAGAAAAACACGTACTCTCTGCAAGTGCACACGGAACACATCATAATAGAACATGTTAAGGATTACATACAAAAGTTCTCAACCAAAATAAAAAAGAAATCATACGAAGTATAATTTTTGAAATTGTATGAAGTATGCTCTCTAGCCACATCATAATTAGATTTGTAGCCAATTACAGAAATATATCTAGACAATTCTTAAATATGTGTAATTGTTTTTTAGACATTAAATTAACTTATGAGCTTGAGGAAGTCAAAAGGAAAATTTGAGTATATGTGAACTGAATGAAAATAGATATAATACATGCAAAATTTGCATGAAGGAACTAAAGCAGAGTTTAGAGGAAAAGTTGCAACAGTAAATTCTTATATTAGGAAAGAAAGTCCTAAAGTTAATGATGTAGGCTTCCATAAAAAATTAAACAAGAAGTAAACATATAGAAGGACGTAGCAAAGATAATATAATAGATCAATAAATTGGAAACCATTTAAAAATACATAAAATTAATTCATCCGAAATCCAGTTATCTTAAAAGTAATAAATTTGAAAAACCACTTGACAGACTGTTTAATAAAAGAAACAGAGAGAGAGAGAGAGAGAGAGAAAAGAGCGCAGCAATATCAGGAATGAAAGAAGGAACATAACAGCAAATTTTTAAACCGTATAAATTCAATAGAAATAATAGAATAAAAAAGTTTATGTTGCTAAAATTGAGAATGTCAATAAAATGAAAACTAACACCTTGAAAGACAAAAGCTGACAAAAATCACTTAAGAAGTAATCATGGATTCTCCTATATCAATCAAATAAATTAAATTTGCAATCAGAATATTTTCAGAATTAAAAGCATAGGTCTCAATGGGTTCTACTGACAAATTATGTCAAACATGTCAGGGATGGATGCCCCGAGTGTTCATATCCTTATATATTACTTGGATCTTGTCAGTGAACTGGGGCTCAGCAGCTATGAGCCAATACAACAGAGCAGAAAGCGTATGACCCTGTGCAAGATTTCTGAGATCAAGTCATAAAATACTTTGCTTTTTAGGAACATCATTCATTCATCTCTGAACAGCATGTAAGAAGCCTGACTTCCTTGAAGTCACTCTAGGAGAGAGAATACATAGAGAAGCATCCTAGAGAAATCCCAAGACCATAAAAAGAGACAGAGCTATCTGCCTGGCCCCATTTGTTTCAGCCTGTAAGTGTTCCAGTCATCCCAGAAACTGTGAATCAGAGACCAAGTGACTTGTTGTGCCCTGAACAAATTGTAGCTTTATAAGAAAAAAATAAATGATTGTGAGATTTGGGGGAGTGCAAATAATCAGAATAATAATTGCTAATACCTCAGAAGCAAAGAAAATGACAGAATTATCAAGAATTCTATTTGGGGAAATGTTTCCTATCTTTCACTTTCTAAATTTCGTTGAACAATCTAGTGATAGAGATCACGAAATTAAAAAATAAGACAAAACTCACTGCTTAAAATTAGCATTAATGAAGTTAAACTTTCTTAAATTCAAAGAGAGAACAACCAACCATTTAGATATGGTATTCCTGACTTCTGATCATTTATAATTCAAAAACTCTTAAATATCCCAGCAAATCCAGCCTTGAAGCCAATGAAATATATTCAACATTTGTACTATAAATTGTAAGGATATCTAAAAGATATCTATATATTCATAATCATCTTATTATGCACAAGAAAGCTTAATTTATTTCTTTGCTGGTTCTAGCTATCAGGAGTTGTTTACGAAAGTGTTGAAAGTGATAGGATAATAAATGGTTTGGAAGAAACACATTAAAATGTCTTAAGGAGTATGTATATCTTTAATTTTACACTTTCAAATGTTGCGTGTACAAAATTAATTTTATCTGTCAGATGATAGAATTGTTCTGGGTAATAAATTGAGCCATGTAAAGGAGCACAGATAAAATTTGAGGGAAAATCAATGTCAACATTGAAATTTCTGAGACAATGGAGACCCAATTGAGTTGCAATTACAGGGCTAAGCAAGCCTGTTGGGGCCACACTAACATTTAAGAGTGAGCCTATATAATCAAAGGACATTCCACATAGAATGCCAAGTCAAGATGTCCCCCCATAGAAGAGACGTGAATTAGAAATTAATATGTAGAAGCAATATCCTTTCAATTTGGAAGACAAAATGGATACAGTTCAAATTAAGACTGATTCTTCTTCCACCTTAAATGAGACATCGTATCATTGTAAAACTCATTGTATTTTATCATCCTTCATATTTAGCTATTACTGCTCGGATATATGATTTCCAAAATTTCTCTTCTTCTGATAGCATAAAAATCTTTCACAGTGCATTGAACTTGGATATAAATTTAAAACTAATTTATGGCACTAACACTTACTGACCTCTTGTTAATTGCTGTCCACTTAAGGAACTCAAGATTCTAGTGTAAACAGTAAAATAATAATTACCAGAAGTTGTGGAAAATACAACAAAAGCCTACAGGAGATATAGATCTGACATCCATGCACAAGTGATTCTTCTAGGGTGTAGCAGGTTTGCTGGACACATCAGATGAATATTTATTCGACGTTTATATGAGTTTGGCCAGAGGATAAGTGGTGAATAGAGGAAAAGCATGTGTCAAGACAGGAGGCTGAAACTTGTATAATGCTAGTATCAGACACATCATAAAGTGTGATCAGAAGAAGCAAGAGATAAGAAGAGAATCATATAAAAAAAGAGTCTTATATTTTATTCCTAAGAGTTTGAACTTATACCATAGGCAATTGGGAGACAGTGAAGTCATTTAATTTGGAAGACAAACATGATCAAATGAATAATTTTTCAATATAATTTTGGTGGCAGTGTGAAGGATGACTACAATGAAGGAATTTTAAAACATTGAGACTATGTGACCACTTAATTGTACCAACATTTGATGAGAAAGGTCTGGAAAATGGTATTAAAGGTAGCAATGGCAGAGTTTTGAGAATATTTAGGAAGAGTTAGATTTGATGACTAGTTAGATGTAGACATTGAGCATGCCTAGAATACGGGTTGGTCTCCATGATTTAACCCAAGATATTGAATGACTGGTAAGTTAGCATCCAATACAGGATATATAGAAGGAGTGCTTTTGGATGGGAAGATAATAAGTTTAAGCTTGAAAATTCTAAGTTTAATGTGAGCATAGAAACAGGCAGAAAAGAAAACAGAGTGGCTGGAATTTCCTCTAGCATTTGGGAGTCCTATCTAAGCAGTGACATTCTCTTAGCTATAGTCTTTATTAAGTCATATTTTCTATAAGCAACTGTACAAGAATGCTAAGGGGTAAGAGCATATACTCTGATATCAGACTGTCATTACTGCTATTCTTACTCTGCTGCTTTTAGGGCTGCATGAACTCAAGCAATTACTTAACCTCTCTGTGCCACCTTGTCTTAATCTGTAAATGGAGATAACAATGGTATCTATTTCATAAGGATATTATGAATTGTAGTTAATGAGTTATATTAGCACTGCACTAAGGACAATGTGCTAAATAAATAGGATTAATAAGGCCTGAAAGTAGAACCAGTCATTTCATTATGATTATTGTGACCTCATATAGAGACATACCATAAGGCTACCTTTTATCTTAATTATATACCATATACGTAAAAAGGGGTTTTGATTTTGTTTTTGTTTTAAAAATATGTTGAGAAATGTTGATGAAGCAATTGAATTAGGTGCTTCCAAGGAAGTAAACTTTAGCTTTAATAATTTATTTTTCTAATGATTGCAGTGTGGTTTATAGGAGACAAATCTTGTTAAGGCTGTTCTGACCAGAAATGTTGCATATAAATGACATGATTTTTCACAGGAGGATCTTAAAATCTGAAAGAAAGAAAGAATTCATGATTTAAATTTAGTTTAACACTGAAGGCATAAGAAAAGTACTCTTGTTTTAGGTCATAATATTCTGATGGGAAGACTATCATTTTCAAGTCACTGAAAATATACCAGAGCATTTTTCTAGAAAAACGAGTGACTCACACATTTACTCTGTGTTATATAACTCAGAAGAATGGTTCATGAACTTCTTTTCTGTCAATATGGCTTTTCATCATCTTATTGAAATTCAATAATTGCTCATTAATTACTAGCTTCTGCTCCTTTCACACCAGTCTATGAATCTTCATTTCACTCCTTTGCCTCCAATCGCCCACAGGAGTTAAACATCTGAATCCTCTGGAGAAATTGCAAAAACCTAAACAATTATGAAAAAAACTTACTTTTAGAGCAACTTTATTATAAATGTTAAATTATAAAGTTGAATTTGAACATATGACTTACTTCCAAAATTATAATTGATTTTATCTCAATTAATGGCAATTTTGGAGAAAAGAATCGGGTAACCAGTTAACTTTTGGCTTCAACTCATATACCAGAAGATATTTGAATCTAACGAGGAGTGATTTGGCATGAGGACTCATTCTCTTGGTACTTGAAGTAAGGAGACAAGGATTTCAGAAAGTTAGGAAGACTAGTCGTTTGGATACAGTTTCAACTGTTTAATAGTCTTGCTTTTACATAAAATTTACTTTTTAAATAGACTCATATTTTCTTACTGAATTAGTAATTTGGCATCACATTCCTGACTAATTCTCAATGTAACATAGAACAAGAGATGCAGTGAACAAAGTGGCAATTATAAAACATTTCTTATTTTAAAATAATACAGTGATGGCATCTTTGCCAAACACAGACTATACAAAGAACCCCATGGTAAAGCAAAGAGAGGGCTTATATATATATTAAAAAAATAAAAAAATAAAAAAAAAAAATAACCGCCACCACTCAATTTTCTCATACACATTTAAAACAGAATTATATTAAGGCATAGATTTGTTTTCATTATGAAAATTTAACAGACTGCTAGAGAATAATTTTCTCAGCCCAGGTATTTTTCAAAAAGCTGTCTAAAGGAGCATGAAATCATGCCATCTTGTTATAAATATCCCTGTAGCAAGCAGAAGCATTCAAAATCATTTCATTTGTTCAGACAGTGAGGACTCTCCGAAGGGACTTAGACCTTTTCCGCAATCACCAGCACCTGCAGAATTTATTCTGGGGCTCAGCACACACCTGTGAGCCTTCATCCATCCACATCAGAAAGACTGTTTAAAACCGGAGCAGAGGATTATAAACTCATCATGGGATTTGTCGTCATATTTCCATTGCACACCTGATTGAGGTATCTGCCCAGGCATTCAGGGTTCCCATCCTCTAGTCCCCATGCATTCTCCGCCTTTTCCTTCATGACTGGTTAAGTCCTGAACTCTGTCCCCAGACACTGGTACAGTTTCAGTGTCCTGCATGCCTTAGACTGCTGACACTGACCTCAGCCTTCAAATGGATTATATCCTTGGATATAATTTGAAAATGTGGCAAGTAAATTTATTTTTAAAAAAGAAAAATTACTTTCCTGAGAGAGAGAGATGCTTGATGATAGTAAATTACAAAGCCTTTTACACACATTCTTTGAATCATCATCACTCTCAGTCAGTTAGGATCTCACCTTTATGTTACAGTCCCTGCATTTCTCTTCCTCTCCTTAGTCTCCAGGGCCGATTCCACTCATGGTCCCCATTAAAGACCATGGCTGAGTTCAGTTTCTAAACCACTCAATAGTGGTGAAAAGTAAAATCCTATTTTGTCAGAGGTTCGAATTGAGTCACGTATCTTGGGCTTAGTGATTCTGCCAATATATCTGGATTTCCTTGTATTCCAAGGTTCATTTGTCCTTTGTTTAAAAAAAAAAATTTTTTTTTAAAGAAAGGAACAGGCAGGAATGAAAGTGAGTAGGCAGGTAGGAAGAGAGAGGAGGAAGAAGCATTTTATTTTATTTGTATTTGGTTGTTCACAGTGGTTGTTTCACTCCTTCCCCCTGAACCCAGGACTCGAGCCCAAGGGTATGAAGCCTGCACTCCTTCATAGATAATTGACCTAACCACTGCTCCACCAGGACTCATGGTGCCCATAATTTTAAGCTAAGGTAAACCTAAGATGGCTTTGTCTCTACAAAGTTTCAGACATGTGTGGGTCCTGTCCATATTATTCCTGTTTTCTCAGCTTTGTAATTCAAGGCCCCAGAAAAAGATTCTACATTTTACCCCAGACATTGACAGATCATTTATTTTCTGTCAGGTGTCCTTTTCACCATATGTCACCTTTTTGTGCTTTTAGATAATTGAAGAAAATAGATCAATTTTTTAAAAACTAATTCCTTCATAATCTCTTATTGTAGCTAATGATTGAAATCCTTTGCCTACTTCACACCAGTCACTCTCCGTAGAGTATCTAAATGTATCTTAATCAAAATCGTCATCATCATCACTTCCAGAAGTTTTTGTCAGGCACTGTTCTAAGCTGTTTACACATAGCAATTATTTAATCTTCAAAATAGCAACTCTTTGAGATTAAAAATATTCTTTTCATATATAGTTGAAGAAATTAAGGCAAAAATTATCTTAGATTTTAATCAGTCAGGAAATAGTGAGCTAAATCTTATTATTTTATTTTTTAAGGAAATGTACAGGAGGGATTAAGAGGAGTAGGCAGGCAGGTAGAAAAAAAAAGGAGGAGGAAGAAGTATTTTCTTCTTTTCAGCTGTTCATCTTAGTTGTTTCTCTTGGTATCAGGCCTTGAAACAGGAACCTTGGGATGTATATGGACTGCACCCAGGCCACCAGGGAGCAATTAAGCTAAATTTTAATAAGCTGCTTTGCTCTTAAACAAGATTCGTTATTTCTGCTTGGACAATACTTGGGATATTACAACCAAATTTACTGAATTGCCATTGCAAGACAAGTTACTATCTCTAGTTGGTGTACCTCATACCAACTTCAGCACTCTCTTCTTTGGTAATAATTTCCAAATATGGTCATATAATATCTCCCGTATGGCATACCTTCTGCAATGGGACTTCACCATTCCTCTCATTGAGTGATATGTCTGAATTATTTCTTCCCTCGAATATGGGGTAGCTTGTGACTTGAATGCCTAGTAAAATGTGCAGGAAGGGACTCTACGATTTCCAGGAATAGACTTTCAGAGCTTTGTTGCTTCCATTTTCACATTCTTGAAATCCTCCATATTGGAACACTTCTTGAAAGCACTGGGTACTGAGAAATCTCAAACTAGCTTCACAGAAAGAAACTGTGGAGAAAAATGGAATCATTCCAGCTAACAGCCCAGTTGGGCCCTGCCCTCGTCGATCTCAGAGCTACACGCAACATGCATGATCTAGGCTGGACCAGGAGAAACTCGTTCAGTCAACCTACACAATCATGAGAAATAAATCATATTGTTGAAAGGAAATAAATTTGGAGATGCTTTATTTTGCAGCAATAAATAACTGAAACATATTCCCAGATAAAGAACCTGGATTCCAGCATACCTCATATTCGAGCTGCCCTAAGTAGCACAGGTATGAAGTTTAGAAAAGATTAAAATGAAGCTGAGAAAGAGTTAGTGAACAGCTCTAGGTTATATTTGTGAGAGACAAAGTTTAGACAACCATTCAATTCCTCTAATCTTCAAGTGACTTTTTAACCCACTGTTTTCCTTACACCAAAAACATATCTACTTTTCAGTTAAAAAAAAAAAAAAATCCAGTCTAGTAGTGAATGATTTCTAACCAGCCTTTGGTTAGGTCATTGAGTTTTACCTGAGATGTTTCGCAGACGGGGCTCCTCCTGGATGCTCAGAAGGGAAGATGAGCCATTGCCTTATAACTCTCTTCTAAGAATTAAAATGAATGTTTTTTGATAAAAAAAGAGGAAGATGCTTTTCCCAATATCAATCATTCTTAAAATAAGACACCTATACCACGTTTTATAAAACTTTTTCCTAAGTCCCCAACTTATTCAGAAAATAGCACTAGTTCATGAAAATTTAAATCTAAATATTTGGTTATTATTATTCTTATCTACAGTTTATTTTACCACTTGTTTGCATATGTCAAAGTCCTTTACATATCCTTGAAAGGTCACAGGAAAAACTAGTCTTTCACATAAAATTTGAAAGGAAACCTCTGAAAAGAGTTTTATGTTCTGACCATTCAAGGATAACAGGCTTGGAATAGTCAATATTCTATGAAGAATGGGTGCTAACTAATTATAATCACATAAATAACATTAGTGAAAATAGAAGACTATGTAATCATACAAATGTAAAAGGAAAAATAAAGTTTCATTGAGTGTTCTTGGTGAAAGTTTGAATCTTCCCTGTCAGAATACATTATAAAATGCTTTGATTTTTATAAGAAATAATATAGAATAGAGAGATCTATATCCGAGTGTCCTCATTAACTTTCTTTATTCCATCACAATTCAAATCATTATTCCAGCCAGCCATAGTCATTTGTTCTAAATACTCAAATAATGTGAAATTTATGTAATTTTATTTCTCTATGTAAATAATATTCATCAAATATAAAACTCAATGTGATATACATTTTCTCTTTGCAATAAATTTCATATTTAAAAAATAATGAAAAAATAGAATAGGCTAAGTCATATAACAATATTTTTGATTCAGAAAATGTTGAAACCATGAATATCTCATTTTCTCTTCATGTTCCCCCAAAGACAAAATAGTTGCATCCTATACTCCTAAGACTCTAAGATTATGAGCATTCTGTCCAGAAATATATTCTTAGAAACACTATGACATAATGATGAAAAACATTGTGCCAAAAAGAAATCCCACACATACTATTTCCCATTTGAACAATAATATTGTCATGCTTTCTTCTTCTCCCTTATTGATACATTAAATAGAAAAGCTACTCCAGCAAATCACTTCATATACTATTAGAAATAAAAAATGCATGCTCGCATGCAGTCACAGTGATGGAGTTGCTGTAAATGATTCGTATGTTTTAAGCAATGTAAAACTAATAAGATAAAAATGCACATTTCACATGGACTTCTCTTACGTAACCATGGATAAACTGCTTTCTTTGTTTGTAGCACGGTTCCTGAACATAATTTTTCTTCTCCAAAGTACTTGTTTATGAAGCACCATATATGCTCATATAGACTTACTATGTGCAAGATCAATAACTCCTCTGTAGATGATAATGAAACGTCTGTGTGTATACAGACTTATTAACAAATGTAATAAAATTATGAATGTATAATTGTGTACACTGCAGAATTGTAAGAGTACTTTGTTAATTTATTTAGAACTCAATAATGACACATCAGTCAGAGCCTCTTCAAACCTTATCAGCAATTTAAGTACAAAAACAGCACTTAAAAAACTATGCATCTCATCAGGCTCTCCAGCTGAAGTATCATAGTTTAGAGTAGAATCTTATTTAGTACATCAAGAAGCAGATGATGTTTTTATTTCTGCACCTTCAATTTGCAGAACAGCTTTGCCCTCCAACCCTCATCATTCTGAGACCCATTCTATGCTTTGTTCTTACTGAATGGGGTGCCTAATTGACTTTCAACTGGGGATTAGCAGGTATTGCCTAATATTTTCTAAGATCTGTGAAATTTAATAGCTACACATTTAGAAAGTTAAAAACATTTCACACCAAAGGAGTGAATCTGTAACAGTAAAATGGCAGGCTGTCAGGACTTAATTTAGTACAATGACTCCCAATTGCTACTCCATAAACTTCTAAAATCTGTAGAGGATCCCAATCTACTTTCTCTTGAGGGCCTCTTTCCATTAATCCTCTTTCCACTGGTAATATTTGTCACATGAGAAGCTTTTTTGCCTTTATTACTAAGAGGAAAGACAAACATTTGAACAAGCTCACATGCCACTTTCAAAATAAATGCAGATTAATTATGCAAACATGCTAAGTGTGAAAAGACCAGGGACTCAGTTGAAGTCCTAAAACCCCGCAGTGCAGTGCACTTAGGCTGACATTTTTGTCTGTGTGGTGTCCTTACCTACCACATGCCAAGTGCTTCCGTATTCAACAAAACCTGTGCAGGCAGCAGGCAAAATGTGATGAGTCTGGGTGAAAGTTAATGAATCAGGATTCAAATAAGACTTAGCTTCAAAAAGGTCTTTGAGGTTCACATCTGATCACATCCAATCTGAGCTGGAACAGATGGCACGTCAGCAGCAGGCAGGGCGCAGGCGCTGCGGGATTAGCGCGCCGTCTCAGTAAATGTTCAGAAATGGGGATTAAAATCATCCAGGTTGGCACACACTTTGCTTGCTCCCGCACTTTAAATGTCAGATAACTTTATCCTGGCTAAACACGACAGATGATGTTTCAATTCCCACTGGATTTTGCTTTGCAATATCATTGCAGGAAATGTGGAAACAATCAAGCTATCCTTCCTTTCAACATCGGCTTGATCTAGAGCTCTGAGGAATGTAAAAAATGACCAGGAGCCAAAACATCCAGAAGGATAAATTTGACAGCCCTCATTGGGACCCCTCTTTGGATGTTACTTTTTACTAACTCTGAATATGTATGACTCAGCTATGAACACAATCTCTGGAATGTGTGTTTAGGAATGAGAAGAAATCTGAATGCGACAAATCTCAGACCAGCAGAGAACAAAATGAAAACCAGACTATGGGCCTCATTGATACAATGGACCTCTTTTAGCTTTTCTTTCATGGTCTCTGTCAAAGTATCAGAGTGTCCAAAGTTACCACATTTTGTTGTGCAATATGAGAAAATGGAAGTAGGCCAAAGAGGAGAGAACAGTCTAGAATAAATCATGAGCAGTCAAATGCAGATGCTTATGATCAGGTAAAACTGGATATGTAGCTTTCTTAAATGATTTGCAAACTAAGGCTGAGGACTAGCATGATGGAAAGAAAAAGGAAGGAAGCAACAGATATATAATGATAAATATAATTAATTAACTGAAAAAGGAAATGCATGATAGAGTTTAATGTGACAACCCCTAGGTCATATTAAAAGTCAGGTAACTCTGTTGCTTTTCAAAATCCAAGCTACTCTTCTATTCCATTACCCCAGCATAAAGTCATTCAGCAGTGTATTAAGATATAGTTTTGTCTTAGAAGGAAGTGCTTCCTTAGCACTGAGGGGTCTCTCACAAGAACAGAGGCATTCAACAGAGAAGAAGCTAATGTAATGTTTTTCTCTGAAATAAAACATTGCATCAGAACTTGATGTTCTTGTTAATTTCCAGGTTGTGCTCAACATTTCTGTGGCAAAGGAAATAATCCATAACCAGGAAACAGAATGGGCTATGAATAAAAGGTGGCTTTCTACCAGGAGTTAGATACTTAACAGTCAATCTTACCACTCTTTTATGCATAGGAAAGTATAAGAGAAAGCTTGATGCACAGCGAATCTACATTTATGGTTTCCAATGATGAGCTTCAGAGAGTGAAATTCTTCCCTGAAATAGGATGTTGAATACATATGCATTTTGGGGAAAGAAACAAGGGTACTGTCTTTCATCAGAATTTGAAGGGATCCACGATCCTAACAAATTGAAGAGCTACTGAATCATAAAAACTTGGAAGTTCTTTCCAGTTCTATGCTTCTGAGTTTCAGACTCTTCGTATTAAGATAAAACTAATAGTTATTTTCTACAAAGTATGATTAGAAATGATAATAGTACAGCAATAAAGTTATATTTTTTCATATTTACATGCCACAATCAACTTTACAAACATTCTCTCTTTTAATGTGCATTTACTCTAGGAAAGAGGAAGTCAGGGAAGATACAACAGGTAAATAGCACAACCTGTCTTTAAAACTACAGAAATATGGCATACCATGGTGGTGCAGTGGTGCAGTCGATTGCCTCAGAAGGAGCAAGCCACAAACCCCTGGGTTCTAGTCTCAGGTCTGTGAGGAAGCAGCCAGTGTAAATAACTAAATGGAAATAGAATAATGTGCTTCTTCCTCTCTTGCCTACTTTCCTTCATCCCTGCCTATACCTTTCCTTAAAAACAACAACAACAACAACAACAAAACCCATAAATATGACTCCAAAACTGCACTATACTTAATAATATTTCCATAAAGACAGTTATGCAACCTCTGCCAAGAAACAAACAAAAATTAGAATTTACTTGAACATCTAGGCTCATATGTGGGGTGCAAAATAGGAAAAGAAAAAGCACCCATCTTGCTCACTAGCATTTTAATCCATGTGGATTTGGACTAAAACAAGTTTCTCTGGATCCCATATTCTTCTAAAGAGCAATCAAGATTCATATTTATGAACCCTAAGAAAACCACTATGGACATTTGTAAGAATGCAGAGGTAAAGGGATGACCTTTGCAGAGCCAAGTTCACAGTGTGAGCTCAGCCCAGTCAAACATTCAAAAGAGTCCTGTGATAGTTTTAATGCTCTGTTGTTATCATCTTGAAAATTTTTAATAACTTTTGGTAAAAAAGACTCTATATTTTCATTTAACACTGTGCCCTGCAAATTATATAGACAGTCAAGGGTCTTGGTTTTAAGCTTATGTATTACCTATCTTCTGTTTTGTCTTAATCGAATTGTCAAGTTTTATTCACATAAAGAGCTCCAACTTAGCTGTAAGGATGGGCTGAGAGTAAGAAGTGTCCACACAGGACTATTCACGGTTCAGCCAACCATCTTCCCTACTACATCCTATTTTATCCCTTTAATCCAAAGTATGCTAAAGGTGGGGAAATACCTTAATCTTCTTCAAACTGATACTTCCATCTTTACAGTTAATCGATTCAGTTCAGTGAAGCTGATTCAAGCAATGAAAAATGATTCAACTAAGCCTTTTCCCCTCCAATCCTGAAGTCTGCCTGTCATGCATAGAAACACAATCTCATGAGAGGCTTCATGCTTGATAGGTTATCTCCTGGAGGTGACTCAGGGCTACAATTGTGTCTGAATGCACCAAAACTGCTTGATTTACTTACTTGTGTTTCACATTCCCTAAAGTGTGGAAATAAAAACACTCTGTGCTTAATTAAACAGTAATTTCTTGAATAATTTTAATTTGCAGGACATTAGAAATGTTATTCTAATTCAGACTTTCTTAAACTTCCCAAGAACCACTGTAGTTAAGCAATCAATGTCAGCCTCTTATTAACAAACACCACCTACATCATCATGGAGCATTTATTCTCAAGACTTTTTAAATTTAAACTATGGTTAAAATGTAGTTAGCCTATTTGTCTGAAAAATAAATATTTAATTCAAGAAATCTACTTTTATTTTTATACTTGCTATCTGACAACCTTAAGCAACTTTAAAAAGTCACAGAATTAAAGAATCGGCAATTAAATATTTTTCATACATGTAAGATGAAGAGACTATATTAACGAGTAACTTGTAGACTACAGAGGGGAATCACATACTGATTGTTCTTCTAAGAGTGATTATTTTGAGTTCCTTTCCCATCAATATGTGTTTGTAAGAAATGTCAGCAGAGACACAGAATAGTTTATTTAAAGTCACATAAGTGGTTTGCATATTGAAACATCTGTCTCCATTGACCAATTTAAAAAAAAAAAAAAAAGAAAGAAAGAAATAGGATGAAAGAAGTTTTCTTTTGTTTGAGAATTGTGGTAAGGTCTCTCTGTGATGAAAATTCTGCCCCAATATATCAGATAACTATACCTAAAACTGCTCACTAGCTTCTATAGCTCAGAAGTCTAGTCTTGGCTTAACTGCATCACAGACTCTCTGAAGGCTTCAGTCAAGTGATGACTAGGCCACGTTCACAGCTGGAGGTTGGTAGGAGGACTCAGAGGAGTAAGGTTCAAAGCCCACTCAATCTTTCCTTGACTTCCTCTGTTGGAAAGCTTTAGATCTACTATTGTCTCTTCGAAGAGGTAGCATATTAAGAACTGTGCTGCGTTAGTTTGAATATATTGGAGCTCTTCAAATAGTTACATTAAGTACAAAGACCAGGAATGGGGTGGTGGGGAGAACACTGAGGTGAAGCAATAAAGCTTGTTGCTGGTTGTATTTAAAGTATCCATTTTTCCCTAAGGGAAGTAGAGGGGAGAAGTACTTAAGAGGACTCCAGAGCATCCAGAAAATGGTATAATATTCTAAAATTTGGAGAGAAGTATGCAGATATATGTTAACAAGGTGTTTCAACGTTAAGGTAAAAATAGTCAAAGCTTAGCATATTAAGCTAGATAAAATCCTTTAAAATATAGTTCTCAGAGAGCTACTATGTAGATTCTGACTTAATAAATCTTGGGAGGAACTCAGGTTATCTGTATCTTAATAATATAAGAATATTGAAGATCAAAGTACATTGGGTGATTCATTCTGCTGCTGAAATGCATGGATCAGACATCAAGAAGTATTGCTCTAGGAATTGCTATAATGCTAAGAATATTCTTATCTAAGTCCATGTGTCTAATGGATTGTAATAAGGAGGTACTCTAAGTAATTCAGCTGCATATACTTGTGACTCAAGACTAAAGAAGATATTTATTTAAAGTTATAGCTTTTTGAATGTATGACTATACACATTTATGTTCAAATTTAATAAAGTTATTTTTCTTACAAAAATAGTCTAAATTAATTTTTATTCTTTTTCCATATTCATTTCCCCTGAAATAAAGTACACATAAGAATACTTCTTTCCATGCTTATTTTGCGAACTTAATATACACTTAGCATTAAGGAAAAGAATCCTAGATCTAGGGAGCTAAATAAGAAACAGATGTTGGGAAATTAGTGAAATCTAAAATGCAGTCTACCTTCATTTCTATTATAAAGAGACCCACATCAGGACCCCTGTTGTGGCTATATTCTCTCAACAGAAGTTTCATTGGGGTTTTTTTTCAAGTAATGAAACCCAAGTCAGGAAGTTTTCAAGCTGCTGATACTCCTACCAACCTATGGGTTCTTTTAGACAAGCGTTATTTGAAAATACCTGCCCCATTCAAAAGATTGCTGTAGGGCACCAAAGCAGCAGAAAATTCTTAAGCCTTGCTCCTATTACACCCCTTCCAGTGCCCAGCATGATACTCCACAAGAAAAAACATGAGCCACTTGTTAAAGAAGAAGTGTGCTTCTTTCAAATTTATTATTTACTAAATCCTGGGGTTTCTCAGAACATTCCCTTCTCATGCCCTTCAAATCTTCACCTTGTAGATTCTCAGCCGAGAGGCCAACTACAGGGATATTAAGCCCTGATTTACTAAGACTGAACTGAGATGATTCTTCTAAAAGAGTGACTGTAAAGTCGGAATGAAACAACATATCATTGTTTTGATGCCTTAATTTCCAACTGGACTCGAGACCCAAATTCTTTTGGAATCCTGATTTTTCAAAAGGACTTAGTAACAAATTGATTAATGAGATAGTCAGTCAAACGCCCCAAGTGAAGGGACACAGTGGGCATACCAAACATTAAAGACTTAATTTCCCCACATTCAGAAAGATTCTGGATGTCTACAAATAGTTTTAAAAATACAGTCCTAGAAAAAATCTTGTGGATTAGAGCACATCCCTTACCACATTGAATAATATATATATATTCAATAATATAAGGGACCATTTTATCTTTCACTTTATACTTTTGGTGTTTTTCCCTTTCTCTTTTGTTCGTAATTGGTATTTTTCATGACTATAGACCTTTAAGGTTTAAACTTAGTAATGACTTTCTTTTCTTTTCTCTTTTAATATTAATTTGTTCTTTGAACTCTTCTTTTTTCTCTTGTTAAATCTTCAATATACTGTATAATCACCTCTTCTTTTCTCAGCTTTTCCATGCCACTGCTTCAATGACAATTCCTTAGATTAGTTAACAAAGGATACCTTTCTTATCAGTTAAATATACTCTCAGATTTGCTTGATGATTGTTTTAGAGAAACATAAACTTTTATCTACTTATTTAGAAATGAAAAGTTACTTCTCCCTACAGTAATGATAGCAATAAAATAAACAAACTGGGCCTTAATTATGAGACGCTGATTTAAATATTCTTTATATATATGTTGAGGCCAATACTTCTTAATAGCTATCTTCTTTCTAGAACTATATCACCACATCATTTTCTCCCCAAAGTTGCTTGATAGAACAATGTTTTCATGACATGATAATTGGTATTAGGGAAAGAATACATATCAAATAAATGTAAGAAATACTGTTTCAGTTAAACAGTGTATCGGATATGTCAATTTTTAATTTACCTTGAAATAATAAAGGCAACAAAAATATACAGTGCTTCAAATTTATATGTTCTATGCAAGGACTATGATATAATCTTGTTTTTCTTTGAAAAATTTTGTTGTATATGCTAAGCAAGCGCAATTGATTTGCTTTTCATATTTTAAGACAGTTAGTCCATTGAAAATGCTAATAGATTTAATAAATTTCCATTGGAAGAGAATGCAGTTAAGCATATTTGACCATAAATCCTTCTCATTCTACCACTTGTTGCCCTCATCCCTTTATGCAGAGAATGTTTCCCTAGAAAACTACTTTGAGAAAGTCTGCTCTAAAATGAACCCCCAAGGTCACAGAAAATACCATAGAACCACCCAGTGGATAGAGTTTTGGAATCATCATATGGATATTTGAATTAATTTCTCAATTATGTAACTTAATTGTTGAATTATCTGAGAATGTTTTAAAAATCTGAGATGGAGTTTCCATACCTATAAAATGGAGAAGAGAGGGATCTCTCTTGAGGTGCCATGACTTTTCATAAGATAACCTGTGTACAAGGCCTTGTGCGCAATTGGGGTAAGCATTTATGGAGCACCTACTGAATGCTATAGTCAGCATAGAGTATATTAAAAAGCCTAACAGTAAGTCAGAAGAACAATGGATCATACATGATTGGTTGTGAAATTCTTCTGGGTTTCAGCAAATTCTTTATAATAAATTTCTGCTCATTTTTACTCAAAGTCTCATTTCTGAGTTTTAAACTGCTTTCAAGCAGAGGTCATGTCTCATTTATCTTTTCATGTGCTTGAACAATGGTGGCTAATCAATTCCAGTAAATTTAACTGAAAAATGCCACAACGTCTGTGGCCAGTGATTCCCAATTTTCATACCTAACACAATAAATTTGCACTATTATCAGTCACAAATAACATGTTAGTTTACTTTATTTAAACATATAATTGCAATTTAAATTGTAAGTCATGACATCCAATACCAGTGAAATCGTATTCATCAGTTCCTTTAAAGATTTTTATGCAGACATCTATGCCTAAAGTGCAGGGTCATAAGATGGAAACAGGTTGTGGTAAAGCATGCTTCTCTGATTTATAAGCCCAGAACTCATAAACAATTGCATTCACTTTCTCAAATTTTAAATAGCTGAATTGTTCAATGTTATCATTTAGTAGAAATTCTGAAATCAATTTCAAAAATGACTCAGTTACCAAATTCTCTGAAATAAACAGTTGTCCAAAAACCCAACAACGATAAGACCCCAGTAGCATCACCATTTCTAAATGGATAAACTTGATTTTGACCTAACCCGTGACACCTGTGGCTAGTTACCCACAACCACACTCAATTTACGCATGGAAAAGAGGGTAAAATGATGTGCAGCAATGATTCCCAGTGAACCAGAGTAATTTCTTGTCCTCCGGCATAAATTTCAGTATTAGAGTCTAATTTTTAAACTTCAACTCAGGTCTAAGTGTTCTCAGATTAAGATTCAAAGATTTCAGTATGTTGGGACTTAACACGGAACTAACATAAACTCCATACAGAGAGCGAGAGAGAGAGAAAGAGAGCGTAAGGAGAGAATATGTAATTTGTGCAGTCATTCAGGGTCTTCTGTTGGGTTTAATGATCAGCTTTTGTTTTGAAATTCTTCAGAATTTTGACTTTGAACTCGCATGCTGTAAAATAAGTCCAGGGGGTCAATGGAGCATGTATTTAAGGAGATACCCTGAGTTCATACACAGGCTCAAGCAGGAGAACATGGTGGGTGGCATGCATAAGAAGCATCATGCCTGTCTGAGCCAGTCCGTGGCAGTCTTCTGCCCAAGGAGGCAACTGAAACTGTACCCTGGACAAAAAGTGGTGGCAAAGAGAATAGCGATGACACTGCAGACATAGCAGTGGCAGAAATCATGGGACACCAGATTCCCCATGCATTCCCAAAGCCTGCCTGGCTGCATCTGCACAAATATTAACTCTCCAGCCTAGGTGCTGAGACAGGAACTGCCAGTGGTGAGGCCATAATATTTGTCAGTAAATTATAGCAAAACTATACACCTGAGCATTGCAGTAATGCAGATTAGGGAGCTGTTAGAATTCTTTAAAGGGTGTAGACTCCATGGTTTTGAAAAGTGATGCAATGTTACAAAACAAATATTCATAGAAATTATAGTTTCAAATTGTCACAATTGATGGTAAAAACTATTTCTATATGATCCTTCAAATGAACTTAATCACTTACAAGAAAGAACATTTTTTTTTTTTAAAGGTTCAGGTAGGAATAAAGACGAATAGTCAGGCAGGCAGGAAGAGAAAGGGGAAGGAAACATCTTTTATTTTATTTTAATTTAGTTGTTCACACTGGTTGCTTCTACCTGGACCTGGTACTCTTAACTCAGGGGTATGTGGCTTGCTCCTTCAGAGGCGATTGATCCAACTGGTGCTTCACTAGGGCCTGTCAAGAAAGATAATATAAAATTTGTGTGTGTGTGTGTGTCTGTGTGTGTGTGATGGAAGATACATCAGTAAAAAGCATAAAACAGATATTTTAATCATAAACAAATCATAAAGTCACTTTTATTTTATTTATACATTTCACAAATTTCATGAAATATCAAAGATATATTAAAGTGCCATTTTATAAAATTAACATTCAAAATTAAATTTAGACTCATATAAGTTTGATTTTATAAAGAGCTAAATATTATTTAGAGTTAGAAAAATTATTTCTCAGGAATCACAGTTCTAGATATACTAAAATTTTATTTTGAGATCGTTATTAGGAAGTTATTCCCAATACATTAGCAGTTGCCATCCTTCAGAAAAATTAAAATTATAGAAAATTTTATGGTAACTATTTACAATTGATTCTTTCATTTATATTGATTAAAAATGAAGTTGTTAAAAATATAAAGTCCATGACCTAATAAAGCGTAGAAAATCAATTAGAAAAATTAAGATACCACATTAATAAAGTACATCATTTCACATATCATCATAATAAAAGTTAGGAGACTAAACTTTTATCCTGTAATTTTTGTTTGTGCTGTTGCTTCATATTTCAACCATAACTATTACATTTTATAAGTAATAAGATATTTTTAAACAAAAAAGTTTATATTTTTGTTTTATAACAAAATAGTTTTTCTTCTGATCTTTGAATAAGGAATGTGAATTCCATTTGGTAGTAGAACCCATACTGTACAGAAATATGTTAATTCATTTCACCTGTTCTTACTATCTAGTTTGTTGGTTCACCTGCTATTCCTAAATTCTCCACAACCAAAATTTTAGAGGTTTCAACTTGGTGTGACTCTCCCAAGATAAAATAATGCTAGACATTCTAAACACCCTGAAATAGGTGTACTTGATGTATCTTAAATCATAATTTCCTCACTTGCAAAAATTGAATGTTGTATCCTTTAATTTTCCAACAAACATGGTCACCATGAATGGTGAAATGTATTCTGTGTCTTGTAAAATATCCTCAGCATCCTTTCTTGAGAATATTATGCACAACAGCACATTGATATAGATGACTCTGTAACTCCTCAGAGACATTGTTTAACCAGTATCTGTACAACTTTCCACAGCCAATTTTTTATTTGACGCTGTAATTTCTCTAGACTGGTGTTTTCTGGACACTCTTTGAAAACATGCACAGATACAGTGGTTACATTAGGTTTCAAATTCAGCTTTTTAAAAAAAGTCAAAATACTCCAGGATGTTGGTTAATTTTTAGGTAGGATATGTCTGAGAATAGTTTCTAATGAATCAAACTTGGAAGAATTTCTAATGAATGTGAATTTCCAATCAATAAACTATGTCAATATTTTTGTGTCTCATGAATACTTCAACTTTCAGGGAAAAAATACAACTCACCAATCATTTATTTAATTTTCTTTATGGAATAAATACCAAAAGCATAACCTTTTAAACAAAGGTTAAATGTTCACCTACTATAAAATCATTTGGTCCATCAATAATTACTATCATGATGTAAATAATTGTATAAATATATATTATATGTTATGAGAATTATATATTTTAAAATGTTTATGAAAAATTTAAAAGATCATAGCATTACACAAATTTTAAAGAATGATCAATAAACATATCTATTATTCTTTCTGATTATGTACAAGGATTGATCTTTCAGCAGTACTTTTTCACAATAATCAATCCTCCGGCATCAGTTTTAAAAAAGTAAAGTTAATACAGCTTAAGAATTAAGAGAGCTAAGTGTAGACATATTTGCAATGTAGCTAAGCCACTTTCCTGCCAAGTAATATGAGCAATCTCTTTTAAGATATATTATTAATACATGAAGGAAAGTTCCAAATAGTTTCTATCTCAAAATTTATTTTAAAATTAAATTACAGCATCAGAATACAAAGGAGATTAAAATAAAAGTAATGAAAGTGGGAGAATATATGAAACAAATAAAAATACTGCAATATAAAATCCTGAAAAATGAAAGTCTAATTTTCCTCAAAGAGATAGGAGAAAATATGACACTCATGACAGATACATGGATGATATTTAAAACTATGTATGTATATAATAAAACTTAGCAAAATCTAAGTAATGAAAGAAGATTTTAAAAATAAATAAGAGTTATAACATCAAACCAATGAAAAAGTAGAGAAGAAAAAGAAAAGAGGAGAAAGGAAAAGAGGATGATTAAAATAAAGAACAATCTTGAAGACTCAGCGTGCAAATATTCTTTTCAGAAGAAGCAAACAGTGAAAACTGGAGGAAAGAAACAATGAAAGATATTATACAAGAAAATCCCCCAGGTTTCCAAGGTGGTGATAATCTTCTAGATGTAAATGCCCAACAATGATTGAAAAGAGTCCCAAACAATTTGCATTATCATAATGTTTCAGAACATGGTAATTAAAAGAATAAACTAAAATTTTAAAGAATAGCAGATAATTTAGAGAGAATTGTGAAATAAATTACAGTAATGCAGTGTGTGGGGGAAAAAAGCATGTTCATACATCTAAGTTTTCAAGGAAAGATACCTCCACTGATTGAAGTTATTTGATTCATCAATCTGTAAACTTTAGGTGGTTTTAAGAAATAAAGAAGTAAAAAAGTTCTAAAGTAAAAAGGACTGAAACGATCTGAAAAACAGAAGATTGAAGGTAAGAAGGAGGTGAATAGAATTCACAGATGGCAACAAAAGGTAGTTCTTGGAAAACATCTGTACATCTGGCCAAGAGACCAGGCAGTACATATCAAAATAGAAAATAATCAGATAAAAGGAATCTTTAGAAGGAGTCTTGAAATGGATAGAATATCTATGATATTAGACTACCATTGCAACTTTTTCCAGTTTTTCAGGAACTTGGGATAAATTACTAAAAGGCAAAAGAGAAAAAGAAATTACAAGTAAAGGAAATTTTTATCCTCAAAATAAAAAGTATAATAACATAACTATGGGAAGGAAATGAACAAAATTAGTAGTCATAATAATGCAAGCCCCAAATTTTGGTTTAATAAAACTTTAATACATTTGTTTCAAGTGAATTATATACGAAGTTTATACAAAATATATTAAAGCAGTCTCAAGAAGAGATTTAAATTGTTTCTAAAAACAGGTGGCAGCTCACTGGTCCTATTTTTCAGTTTCAATTTTCAGTACCTCTGGAAATATGAAAAGGATTTCCTCCCTTTGACAGCTCTGCCTGTTTTCACAGAGCTGCTGTCTCAGGTGACTTGTGAATACTGCTGCTTTTTTTTTTTTTTTACTTACAAGGTCTTTAACCCTAAATGAATCATTGTTTTCTAAACATATTTATAAATCGCTTGGAGGAGATTTAGTGAAGTATAAATTGCTGGGTCACAATTTGCTTTAGAATCAGCAGCAGCGAGTCCTAACTACTTTTATTTTTAGCATGTGTACTGGCTAATAGTAACCAGCTAGGAGTACTCACTGGGCCAGCATTTGGTTATCAGTAATTAGACTTAGTGATCATTTAAGGGTTATCATATCATAGTTTTTGAAATTCACTCTAAATTAAGTTTTAAGATGTGTGTGAATGTATGTGTGTGTATGAGAGAGAGAGAGAGAGAGAGAGAGAGAGAGAGAGAGAGAGAGAGAGAGAAACAGAGAGAAAGAATCATTTGTTATGAATATTTAGGTTGATTTCATATCTTGACGACGATAAAACAAGGAGACAAATATCTCTTCTGATTAGCATGTTTGTATTTTTCAGATGTATACCTAGAAATGAAATTGCTGGATCAAATAGTAAGTCCAGTTTTAATTTTTCAAGGCAATTCTATATTGTTTTCTATAGAAATTGTACTAATTTGTATATCCCATCAACATTGTAAGAGAGCTTCATTGTCACCATACTCTTGCTTCTAATGTTTTTAATAAAGATCATTCTTAGAAGTGTGAGTTTTGTTCACCTATTTTTTGGAGGTCAACAGTTCTTCAAAGTGAAATGATAAAAATTTACAGTTGCCTCCTCCACCAGCATCACCAGTCTCCCTGACACACTTGAGCCCCTTATATTGCTTTCTTTCTTTCCTCACAGCATTTATCTCCTTCATAAACGTTATTACTAAGCAATTTAGTTATTCCTGATAGTTATTGCCTTTTTTTGTCTTCCCCTACTAAAAGGGCAAAGATTTTCTTCTTTTTTGTTTGCTGTTCAATAATTTAATCAGAGTTTGGCACATGATAGCCAGCGAGTACCAATTCTCTCATCTCCAAAATAAAAATATTATAGCAAAGTTGTCTGTGGTCACCATCAAGATTTTTGTTGTATTGTTCTAATCCTTTAACTAGCATTCAGTATTTTTTTAGTTTGTATCATTTGTATTTTCTTAGCCTCCTTTTGAAAACTATATATGCCATGAAATTATGATTTTATCTTCAAGTCATACTGCTAATTAATACTAAAATTTAAATTTCTAAAAGGATTCCATAATAGACCCTAAAGTTATGTAGCATTTCATTAGTAGAGCACTTTATGAACACAGAGCTATGTGAAAACTCTGAATGTATGATGGTCAGAGTTGATGCTCAATAGCATTTAAACCTAATTGAACTCCTTTTAAAAACAGCTATTCATTGCATATAGGTATATATACCATCTTAAGAAAAATAACCAGAAATATTAAATTTTTCAAAAATAAATGTGAAAAATGGAACAAGAAAATCTGTACAATCAAAACAAGAGGGGAAAATGAAATAACAAAAAATATAAAGCATGAAGTTATTTAAATATAATAAATATATGTCCAAATGTAATCACAAAAACAAAATATAAAGGAAATATACTTTCCATTGAAAACATTCAAATTAAAGCACTTTTTTCATTAAAAAAGTTATCAGAAAGGGGAAAAATGACACAGGCATGTTTAAAATAAAGAGTAAGTATGAAAGATTCAAAAGAATAATGCTAGTCAAGGAAAATTTAGTGCAATACTGTTAATACCAATCAAATGAAGTGGAATTAAGACTGAATACTTTAAATAGGATAGAAAGTAAAGCAAAATATTTTTAATTGTTATGGTCCAACAGCCATCCAACAATGAAATAATATGCAAAAGATTGATAAATTAAAAACTGGCATACAATATGACATTTTGATATAAATCTCTTAAAATCTAGAGATCAATGAAACAGAGTATCACTAATACTTATAAACATTTTGGGTAACATTTAGCAAATGTATGTGTGTGTATATACATAATGTGTATGTGTATACTTATACTTTTGCAGTCCTATGAAACAGTCAAAATCTCAATAAATTCTACAGAGAAGAAATGTTATGCCACTGCTTTTGAACATAAAGTAAAAACACTTGTAATTTGTAAGTAAAATTTAGTCAAAAAATCAACAGCTTTTCACTCAGAAATGTATTAACACTTCTAAATAACTCTAAGGAAAAATAAGTAATTAAAATGGGAACCACAGATTATATATAAATGGAGATTAATGAGAATTTTGTAGAAAATTCCTACAGGATATGGTAAAATAACAACTTGGAATATATTATGGATATATATATATATATGAACTATACATATTCTCACACTAAGTAAAGAGGGAAGGATGAATGTAAATTAGCTATATTTTTAAAACTCATTAATCTAGAAAGAAAATAATATTTTTATATATTGTCACATCTTGGCTTTTCTGAAAAGTTTAGCCATAGATATCACCTCCAAACTTTTCATCCATCTTTCAGACTTGCTTCTTCCACATTCCAAGTCTTCTGGAATGTGATTACCCACCAATCATGAGCAAGTTAATTTTTGTATCCCAGAGAAGTGATCACTGAGAACCACCATAATGAGTGAAGCTGTTTAAAAAACAAAACATCAGTACACATATATATATACACACATTGTTATATATATATATATATATATATACGTATCTATCTATATATGTGTGTATGTATGTATAAATACATATTTAATTTTATTAAGGGAACATTAAGGGTATGCATCATTATTAATGAGTATCTGTATAGAATACCTTAAGTTTACCACCACCAGTTCAGTTCTTTATTCGCTATATAATTGATGCCTTTTACCTAAGAAAATCTTAATAATCAAATCTATTAAGTGAATAATCCATTTCTTCCCCAGTCACACCAGCACTTGTTCAGTAAATTAATGACAAAATTAGCACTGATGGGAAAAAAAGGTGATATGCAAACTGAAAACAGAGACACTTCCTCACTAGAAATGAATAATTCATCATTAGCAACCAACTTTAAGGTTCAAATTCAGTACCAGATGTTGATGTTTGGGGAGCAGAGAGTTGATGTGACCATGTGTGAGCATTTTTTATATATGAACAAGAAAGAACTGAACTTATTGAAATACATAATATTTTGAAATGCCATGGTTAAAGAGACGTATTCCAGGAATTCAAGAGTGCTTTATTTTTTATTAATCTATCAGTGAATAGATAGTGATATTAATTCTCCATAAAATCACAAATGCAGGTCCAATGACACAAATACTTTATTTTTCCAAAAATACCCCAAATTTATCTAATAAATTCCTCAGGTACCATCAACATGAATAATATGTTAAAATATAATTTTAAAACATTTAAAATAAAATATTTCTTCTCCAAAATACTTGTTAAGATAAAAATAGGGTAAAAGTCCACACTATCCCTTATTTAAAACACTCTAGTAAGGGCTAGCCCAAATAATTAAAGACAGAATAATAAAATAGTATTTAAAAATACACTCCAGGCTAATTGCAGATGAAGAGAAAGTATATGTGGAAAAGATAGGAAAATTAACTGGAAAAAATCAAGACAGAGAAAACAATATAGAAGAATAGAAGAAAGTGAAAAGAAAAAAAAAATAACACAGAAATAAGTCACAGTTATTTCTGGATGGAAAGCATTGTATGAACATAGTCTGAAAGGAAAGAGAAGTATGGGAACTGGTCAGACCAGGTAAAGGAGGTCAATTATAAAGTGGAAAATGGGTTTGGACTGTGGTGGGGGATTAAATGTCATATATACAGATGTTGATTTGCAAGGCTACACAGCTGAAATCTATATAATTTTATGATGTAATGTTGTTTAAATAAACATTTTAAAATAAGTGACTTCAGAATATTCAATTCATAAGAATAACAATTTCTAAAATGACAGAGACCTGTTTGAAAATGTGCAGACAGAGCCAGGGAATCTTTCATAAAAATATAGCTAGTGCAGTTAGATGACTCCCAGATGAGAACCTAAGAAGTTTTGACATGAAGTTTGGGAAGGAACACTGATTATGCTTCATCGTAGAATTTCAACTAAAAGACAACAAAGGGTAATGGTAATGGACCAGCATATACACTGTGTATGTTGTTTATTTTTAATATAGAAATGACTTATTAACAAAATGGAGGAAGCCAGAAGGGAAGAAAAGTTGAAAAATAGACTTAACTTGTTTACTTTCTCCTAGGTCTTAGCTGCAAATGTAAGAAAATCCTTTGCAGTTGATAAATTTTATGTTGGGAACAAATGAAATCACTTTGCAGCAGATCTGTTTCTAATTTTACTATACTAGCAACTCCTTTATTCATAAATGAATTAATAAACAATTACGTTTCAGACAGTGACCATTCTGAAGATGACAGCTGTCCACGTGATCCCCAGAACTGGATGATTGTTGCTGCAATATGGAAAAAAAGAGTAGTGTGCTCAGGTGGTGTAGTGGTTTGCTCTGCCACCTCCAGCTGAGCGCCGTCCACATAAATCCCAAGTTCTTGGGTTTGTGTCCCAGGTCTGGGGGAAAGAGTCATGGTGAACAACTATAAATAAAATAAACAGAAATGCTCTCGCCTCTCTTCATGCCTGCCTACTTGTCTCTGTTCCTGCCTGCACTTTCCCTTTGAAATAATAGATTAAAAAACATTTATCTTCAGACATTGTATAGACAAATGAACTCTTATATGGATACAAGTTTCATAATCATAACCGACTTTTAAGTCATAATGCTTTAGTTATTATATATTTGGAAATCATTAATGGATAATTCCTCTTGCTAAAAATAAGTGAATACTCCCGAGAAGGTTTGGAGAACTTCATATGTTAAGTCCAGGCTGACTTTCTCTTCCTAATCAACATTGTGTTTTGTTTTTACTCATGCAAGTGACCCTACATAAGTCCTTCTGGAGTCATTTCACATTTGTATCAAGAGTCTCATTTATCAATCAGAGAAAATTCTTAGTTGTTGCTTAGATCCTTGTCTTTGTCAGTAGCACAGTGTGCTAGCCTTGAAAGTTTCCTGACAAGTGCCTGCCATCTGGTCTGTATGACGTTGAGGATCCCCTCTCTCTGTGGGCACAGGTTGCAGCTATGCTTAGTGGAGAGCATGCCATGCTGTTCTCTTGCCTCCTTGTTCTCACCAGACTGGAGTAAAGAGGAGGGTGTCTGTAGGGTACTGTGAGAACAGTGCCCATGCCCAAACTTGAACGTGGGCTTGGCAGCTGGCCAATGCTGAGCATGGACTTGAAGGTAACAGATGGACTTTCTGAGATGATAACTATTTCCACCAGCATTGACTGTCCCCAAGATGTCCTGCCTTGGAATATTGTTGTCCTTGCCTACTTGACTTCTTTGTTCTTGCCCACTTGGCTGTCCCTGCCCTCTCTCTACCCTCCCTCTGCTGAAACCCCTATAAAAGAGCCCCTCTCCCTACCAATGGTGCAGTAGCTTTCTGGAAGCATGCCTGACATGCCACCATCAGAGAAGTAGAAATATGTCTGACTAGCAGCCATCAGCATCTCTGTCATGAGTACAATAAAGGCCATGTCCTTGTCACCTGTGTCTCCTCGTGATTTCTTTGGACAGTCTACTAGGCAGAACATTCCTCTGCCAAAATGTGAACACCTGCATAACAGTGTCTAAACTCATCACTCTTTTTTGTTGTTGGGAAAAAATAACATGTTCTCCCATTGGGTAGGAAAATGAGCATCGTGAGTTATTGTAGCAAACATACAACTTTCTCCTCCATAACCTGCCTTGAAGTGTAAGAGATTAGATTTGCTTTTTCACTACTCGTATCTATTCTGTGCTAACTTGAGGATCACTGGTGACAGTCATAAAATATTATGTAATTTTAATATAGATAGTTGATATTGTTTCCTTGAGTGAAAGCATGTTTTCTATTTAAAAAATGAGAACCAGTGGTATACATTAATTTTAAGATCAAATGTGTTTAATGATTTGATTTTCCTTAAGTGATACATGATCACAGATAGATGGATAGATGGATGGATGAAGGAATGGATGGATGAATGGATGGATGGATGGATGGATGGATAGGTGGATGGATAGATGGATGGATTGATGGATGGATGGATGAATGGAGAGAGGGATAGATGGGTGGATGGATGGATGCATGGCTATGTGTGTATTTAGACAAAGAACAGAAATTCTTGAATGGAATTATGTTAAAGACTCTGGCATAGTTATGCCTACCCCCAAAACTTTCTTCTTGACATTTTGGTTCACAATGACATTTCTTCAACAGGGAATAAGTTGTTTTCTGCAATTAAAGATTAGGCATAAATTACACATTCTTAGTCACATTGCCTAAAACCACATTACTTGTTGCTACTTATAATTGATAATCTTATGTACTTTGATTTTCTTTCTTATCTTTTTAAGAGTTGTAGCCTCCAATACTTCATTTAGTTGGAAACAGTTATGAGAAACTTTACTGTCAATAAAAGTGTGCCTTCTGTATAGAATCGCAAATTGAGAATTTATCCTACTTTCAAACTAACAGATTAGCCTGCCAGAGAGTTTTATAGACACTGTTAGATGTCACAGAACTTCAAGGTCAGAGACGAAGGATTTCATCAGGCACACCAACAATAATAGCCAGAGAATTCACTGTTTTTTTATATAAGGTTGTCCAACCTCTGTTTTCCAGAGACAGTCGACTGATATTTGCACACACAATGAATTTCATTACCTGATAGAGCACTGAACTTAGAACATTTAAACCTTATATAAGGGACAGGAAACTTGCTTACCCTTTGAACGAGCCAGAAGTCTCTTTCAGAGGTGTAAGTAAATCTGCTTTTATCTCTGGAGAGAAACATGCAATTTCTGGTTCCTAAAGCCCTTCATTTTACAAGCATCCTTATAAAGATGGCCTGGATGAAAGACTTCAATATCTTTATTTGCAATACATGAAGAAACACAAGACCTATGAAGAATTACTTCTCAACACCTTCATTTTATAAAAACTTGGCAAGAGTGACCCTCCCTCTTGATTAAGTGACAAAAGGGATAGCTAATAGTTTCACAACTATAAACATTAGATTTCTTTGTAATGTAATTGGCTTTTTTTGTTCAATTTTTAAAAGATAGCATGTGCTATGTATTTTAAAGACTTTTGGAATTGTAAAGAAATCACATCTTGACAGGCAACTTTCTAAATTATCTGAAGTTCTGCTTTATATAATTCAAAGATATAGATATATATGTATTATGTATATGCACATTCATTTAACATTCAGTTGCAGATCGAGTATGTTTTGAATCTGTCACTAAAATCTCAGAATTCACTTTTTCTTATTGTGTGTCATCACTTAGTAACAAAGCCTAGTGACACAATGCTTGTAGAGAGAGCAAAAGTATCAAATTGGAGTGTCCCAGTAAGTCATTTAGAAAAATAACAATTATTTGCAATGCAAGATATGAGAGTCTGATACAATTAAGACTAGTACTTATTTTCCACTTTGGAATCAATTCTCTGAAGTGTTCATCACTTCTGCTTAAATCAGGAAAAAAGAAAAGAGAGGTCAGATTTGGCTTTAGAGAGAGTTTTGGTGAATTAATGTGGCTCCACATATATCTTTGTAATCTCTCTTTAATTCAGGCCTATAACCCATGAATAGCTACTTTGGATTTTTTTTTATTTAGATTTTGTTATCAGATGATGTGTTACTTCTGGTTCTCATTTTCTGTTCTAACTTAATTAACAACATGTATAAGTGACTTTCTAAAGAGACATTTATCTTGTAACAAGAAGATTGATTGCAATATCCTCAAACGCCTTTCAGAACAAAGAGTAAATAAACTAGAACGGAAGGAAAATAAGGAGGAAAGGAAGGTTGAAGAGAGATAAGATGAGAAGGATTCAGGAAATAGATAAAAAAACTTAAAGCTATATAAAATGCATAACTATGTCTTTAGTGATTATAGTAAACATTGAAAAAGACGTATTAAAGGAAAAGAAAAAAATGTTCCAAGTTAAAGTAGGCCCTGTTCCCAAAGAACGTTTGCTTGAAATTTTGGCAGTTCTTTATTGTGGAAACAATGATTCAAACAACACAGCAAAATTTAGATAATGCACAACAGTGTTGAACATTTATGAACAGAAATTTAAAATAGTGTTGAGACTCATAAGTTTTCCTTTACAAAAGCTTTCATTTTCTCTTGACTCTATTTGTTACTCAGAATTGTATTAGTAGACCCAGCTTTTCTTTTTCCAGGCCCATGTAAAAACTCTTCCTTCATACTTTCCCTCTGGCATTCTTTTGCATTTTTTCAAGATCTTCTAAAGTTAATTCTTTGGTAAATATGTCCAGGTATGTGGGCAGAGTAAACGAAGCAACAACTATTATACTCTACTCTTAATAGAGTAAATTAGTCTGCATATTGCATTCCTATTCATCAATGTATAAGAACAAAAACTCTTCTATTCTTTTCTTTTTGCAAATGCTGAAAGTGAGCTATGTGTTATCACACATCACATACAGAAAGGACACAATACATATTACTATTTAATTCACTAGAACAATAGTAATTTTAAATAAAAATGGAGGTAAGACTGTTGCTCAAGGGATCACATGAATGAAAGTTGATACTTTCATTGCTAGGGATGTGTTCCAATTCTACATAACATGAATATGAAACCACCACAAAATGCAGTTTGAAACAAGAATGATTGATTTTATTTGGTCACGATTCTACAGTTTCAGACAGGCGTTCATTTAGAAGGTTCGTCTAAGGTCAATCAAGTATATGAAGTCATCTGTTGGATCAGTTGGAAGATATAAAAAATGGTCTTGTAAACAAAATCACTCCTGTGACCTCCTTCCCTTGGACCAGAAGAAACTGACATAGTGGAAGTCGAAACAAAACTGGACTAAATTCATGAAGAAACCATGTAAGAATGCACTGACTTGAATAAGAAGGTACCTCTCACCCCATCTGCCACATAGCAGCAACAGGAGAAAAGTCTGAGTACTCCTTAAGGTTTCAGTGACATTGCTCAAGGTTTAGATAAAATCTTAATTACCCCGTGCTTGTCTCTCTTGATCTCCAAATAATATTCAGAGTCACAGGATCAGAACACGATCTCTGGTGAACTCGAAGCAAATCAGGTCACTTACTCAAGGGCCTCTGCTATAAAAAGTCCATCGGTGCTGCGATGGCAGGCATTCTACACAGATCAATCTGTCAGGCTGTTTCTGGGTTTGAATCCTCAATTTAAGTGAATAATAAATCATAAAACTGATCATTTCTGGTATCATAGTATTCCAGTTAATGACTTCAATCACCTTTCTGACCATTTCTATTGGCTGTGAGCAGACTAGTCTCTAATGTGTCGGTTGCCACGATTAGCCTTTCCCATATGATCTTTCATTTTAGGTAGGGCAGTAGAACTTTTTCATGTGATAGTAGAAGCATTCCAAGAGAACAAGGGTAGAAACTGCAAGGTCTATTGAGACCCAGACTCAGATGTGAAACAATGGCATTTCTGCCCTTTTCAATTGCTCAAAGCAAGTCACAGATGAGCTTAGATGCATAGTTACAGTGCTTTACTGCAGAAATCATTACAGGTAACCTAGTACAGGATTGACTAAAAGTTTGTCTTAGAATGTGTAAGTATTATGCACTTAAAATTCAGAAATAAAATGCACAATGTTTTTCCATTAGGGATCCAGCTATTACTTAGAGTCACCATTTCTTTTTTATTTCATGCCCTAAGAGAAAACACAGAACATACCATCCAGATATTTTGAATTCATCTCTAGCCTTTGAAGTGCAACTTGGTGTTATAGCATAGATGTACATGGGTTACGTGGCCAAACATTTTCAAAGATCAATTTTCTAGTGGAGACTATAGAATTTTGATAAAACATACAAAAATTCACAGCATTGCATTGATGTATGACCCTCTCTGATGCTAAAGGATTGTATTTAAAAAAACAACAACTATATCTAGTTCAATAAATTTATTTCCTCACAACAAACACAACCCTGCCCTCCTGATTTCCTGCCCTTACTTGTGAAAGTGAATTACTGAAGAGAGTGCTTAGATCATAAAAGGTGCCTATAAATATTCGTGGAATGGAATCTTGATTTCTATTCTAACCTATTTCTCCCATTCAGAGAGATATTTACCATTTATTCACCAAACCGTTAATGAGTAAAACTCTCATTCAAGGTCAATCAGCTATTTATAGTGAATTTATAATACAGAACTCATTTTTTAGAAACTAGAAATTCAATTATATATGTGTATATATAACTATTTTTACTAAAATTTTGTGATGACTTTTAAGATTCTGAAGTTAAGATATATTTCCTTCAAGAAGAATGTTCACTTATGGAGAGCACTTGAAATAAATAAAATAGATAATCTCAAATCATCATATTATGATAGTCCTGCCTTTATGTCTCTTAAACTGTAGCAATTTCAGTTTGAATGACAGTTTTCACCCTCATATCTGACATCTCTTTTTTCCTAAATCTGGGAATAATCATTGGCTAATAAAAGGTGGTCCACTAAAATTAAAGGAATTCAAATTCTAAATTATATATTTATTTCCTAAATATCCCTCTTCCAGAAATGTAATACACAACTTAAATCTCACCTGGCACCAGAACTAGAGAAAGCTTGAATTTGAAAAGCCAAATTTCTAGCAAGGATATAAAGGAAGCACAAGTAAAAGCAAATAGATCATTCTATCTCCACCCACACACAATGACTCCAGTTAAGTGGTAATATTTTTTTTTTAAATATTAGCATGCTCTTTGAGGACATGCTGGAGATGAGAGAAATCAATTCCTGACCCAGAGCATGTGTTTCAAATTATGCAAGTGAATCCAACACAATAATTTGAGTACAATTTCTCTTATGTGTATTGTGAAATTTTCTTTTGTTAATATCTTTAATACACATAATTTTTAGAATCTACAGGTTGAAAATAAGAATGAGACTTTATTTTTCAATAAAATCATGTGTTGTGCTGTTCCACAATTCAGAATTTATAGTGCTCTCCCACACTGCATAGAATTTGATTTTAAACCACTAAAACATAATGACTGTATGTTTGAACTCCATGCTGAAATATTTCTCCCTTGAACTCCTGCAAAGAGTCACCTATATGCTGTCACTAATGTTTGCATTGGTTCCATATCATCTGAAAAGATGGCTAAGATCCATATGGTCAATAATTCATAAAAAAAATTCTGAACAACACAGTGTAGCTGGAAATGTCTAGACGGTCCATTGGTTTCCATAGTTCTCCCTCATAATGAGAAATTCATTTTTCCTTGCAATATTATAAATATGACGAAATGATCGATTTTCTCTCATTTGACTCCTTATGACATCATTTAAATGGAACTTACCAATGAGTAGTTGTATCTATAGGTATAATAAGGTACATACATATTTTAAAGTTTTTTTTTTTATTTGTAAATAATTTAATGTTTGCTATTCTTTAATTTTCTGTAGCTTGAATAAAATGGACCTAAATATAGAGAGTTTTTTAATTTTGTTTTATTTTGGTTTTTGAACTTAACCTTACTGATGTCTCTGAGCTTCTTAGATTTGTGGTTTTGTGCCTTATATGAATTTGGGGAATTTTCATTCATTAGCATTTCAAATTTTTCCTTTTGTTCCTTTTCTCTCTTCACCAGATATTCTTATTACATATATGGTACAACTTTTGTGGTTTTTCTATAGTTTCCATATATTCTGGGATTATTTTTTTAGCCTGTTTTCTATTTGCTTTTAAGTTTTGAAGGTTTCTGATGAGATATAGTTTCTTCTATCCAGTCCTAATTAGCCCGTCAAAGACATTCTTCATTTCTGTTGCAGTGTTTTTGATCTCTAGTACTTTTCCTTAATTTTGTTTTTTTGAATTTCATTTTCTTTCTTAAACTTTTCCCTCTTATTGCCCATTTGCCTGTTTTTATTTTATCAATTTGAAAAAGCATTACTGATATTGGAAATGGGACTTTAGTAATATGGTGGAAAGATGAGAGATTGGGGAAGATATCTCTCTACAGTCCAATGAATAGGTTTCAGTCAGTCTGTGTTTCTGAACTGTAAATCTTATAAGTGTTTCTCAGCATTTCCCTGTTCTGTTAGGTGGGACAGCAGGGCTAGAGTGGAACAGTTTTGTGTTTTTCCCTTTTCCCCGGTCAGTTAGGTCCTGATAAAACCCTAGCAAGTTAGGCTTTCTCCTGAGAGCAGGTCTAGTTAAGAATAGAGTATACTGGCATATATCAAAACGATCCCTTTTCTTCTCCCTCTGAGACATGAGAGCTATTTCTCTGATGTTCATTGTGGGGACCTGAAACCTGATAGAGATTTTGGAGGTAAAACTCACTAAAGTGTGGGGAACCCCAATGACTAAGTCCTCTGGAATTTTAACTCTGATTTATTCATACTAAGCTTCCCTCAGTTCATCAATTACTCTTCAGATTTTCCTAACCCGGTTCTATTTCCCACTGATGTCTGTTTATGGGTTTCTGCTTGATAAATTTAAATAATAAACTATTAAAATACTTTATTTCTTAAAACTCACAATATCCCCTTAAGAAGATCACCAACCCTGTATCAAAGATGAAGAAACAAAAACTTTCAACAGTTAATTATTTTGACCTTGATACTCCATGGAACTATCACCCAACCAAGGAGAGTCTATTATCAAAGCTGCTACTTCTTATCTTTATCTACATTCTCTGTCTACATTCTCACTTTCTCATCCACCATTCTAGTGCTGCATTATCTTCCGATTTTTTTCTTAAAGTAGTTTATGACTCAATTTCTGGACCCAAAAAGTCCTAAAATAATATCAAACTATATACTATTCATAGAAGTTACTTCAGTCACAATTTTCTTATACATAAAAAATGAGATAAATAGTCTACAGGGAGTATCATTACAGAGATTAGAGGGAGACATGCAGATATAGAGATAGTAATCTAGATATTAAATGGATTTGTATATGTATCTACTTACCTATACCGAAAATTATATCTACCTGTGTGTGTATTAAGAACTTAGTAAGTATATAGATCATTATTAAAATAAAAAGAAACAATGGAGACCAGCCTTGAATATTCCTTGTGGAGACAAAAGTAATTCAATCATACAAAGTTTAATTTAGCTTATTTTTCAGAAAGAATTTGATCTGAATCGTTTCTGTCTATGCCCGGGAATATCAGAAAGAGCAATTCAACTCTTGTCTGAGATTGATATAAAGCAACCACTGACCAATTCTCTTTTAAGAAAAATCTATTATAACCAATCACTGTAAAGAAGAGAGTCTCTACCTTCTCACTGTATAAGCTACTTGGTAACAATGTACTCATAAGCCTCATTCCATGCTTTGGTTTGAGAGCTCCCAGTTTGCAGTATTTTTGGTATGTGCACCAAAACTTTTGCTAATTACTACTTCAATGACTCATTGGTTTTCACTTCTCTTATTTCTGAACTTTTGACACCAGTAAATGTTAAACACTGCCTATTTATGCCTAATCAATATTATTTCAGCCAGACAACTCATCTCTATCCTTCCTGCTCATCTATTACTTATTGTAAGTTCTTGTCTCACTAAGCTTCATTGCTGTAGATAAAAATAGAATATTCTAGATTAAATGCTGGCTAAAAGCCAATTCTTTATTTGACAAAAGTATGATTTCTGACTATCTCTACAAACCAATAACTAGATCTCACTTCCCAAGCCACAACTCTAGAAAAGCTTATTATCAATACTAATACGATGTTTCAATATCTGTTACCATTTATAAAGCACTTATCTTTGACAAACAGAATGTTCCCACTGAATGACTATTTCTTGCTTAATATATTCAGACTTGTTATTAACTCAGGGAAATAATGATATATAACCAGACTTATGCTTGAATTGTAGTAGAAAATTAAACAAAAGGAGTATAAATAATGAAATTTTGACTCACATTAAAGAATCTTGAATCTGGAGTTTTAAGCAAGAGACTTTTGCTTCTATACCCCTTTGTAGGTCATATTTTCCATTGGACCTTTATCCAAAATACCAGGTCTTAGTTATGTTAGAACAAATGCAATGTAGATTATATTTCCTAAAACAGTATCTAATTGTGGAACATGAAACAGTATTGTGATAGCTAACCTTGAAAGCTGTTCACAAGTGGCTTCACACTTGCATTCTGCAATTGATACTGAATGTCTTTATTTTCTTTTTGGCTCACTGATATTCCAAAATGAATATTGTTTTTCTTACCACCCTGTCACCAGGTCTTTGGTTACACTTCACATGTTTAATGTGACAAACTTGATTATTTGTCATCATGTCATGACTGGTGTCCCTTTGTAGGATGTCTGTTTCAAATATTGTTCGAGCATGTATTTAAGGCATTCACCAAATCACAGTCTTTTCACAAGACAGTGTGAATATGGTTTCAACTTTTTTTCTTTTTCAATTCAGCTTGCTTCCTTGCTAGAGTATTTTATTGAATATCTGATAGGATTTAAATACAATAAGAAAGATTTGGAAGCAGTACATAAAAGTAGATTTACTCTACAGGTAGATCGTATAGAACATGCTACTTTTTTTTAATAAAATAATAATTTTATTATTTCTTCTGTTTACAAAGTCATCTCAGCTTGAGATGTTGAAGTCACTTTTCAGTTTATGGGTATTATACCCCACACCCACTACCAGAGTTCTATGTCCTTTACCACCACCACCACCACCTTGTTCTCTCTCCCTTTCCCTCGCCCCTCTCACTCCCCTGACAGTCGTCATCTTGTGACCTCTGGGTGTTTTGCTGAGGTTAACTGCATTTGTTTCACTTCACTATAGTCTACATATGAGTGAAACCATCCTTCATTTCTCTTTTTGTTTCTGGCTTATTTAACTCAACATGATTGCTGGTAGGAATGTAAACTACAGCAGTCTCTCTGGAAAACAGTATGGAGATTCTTCAAAAAGGTAAAGATGGAATAACCATTTGATCCAGCAATCCCACTCCTAGACATATACTCAGAAGATACAAAAACTCTCTACAGGAAAAATATTTGTATTCCTATGTTCACAGTTCACGATAGCTAAGACATGGAAACAATCTGAATGTCCATCAACAGATGACTGAATAAAGAAGCTGTGATCTACATACACACACACACACACACACACACACACATACACACACATTCAATGCAATTCTGTGCAGTTACTAAAAAACCTAAACTATACCTTTATAAGAATCGAATAGAACTAAAGAGTTTTATCAATCCACATCTACCATTGTTAATTCAGACTGAACAAATTTTTTCTTACTCAGTTATGGAAAAAATAAAGTATAAAGTCACATTTTTGAGTGAAGGGGAAGTCCTGTCTTAAAGAGAAATCTACTTCCTAAAAGTAACAAATTAATTATTTTTAACTAATGGGTTTAAACTTGTTAATCAAATTCAAAGAACAATTGATGATAAGAATGGAAATAAGAGAAAATAACAGAAAATTGCCATTGCTGAGGAAAGATAAAAATGAAAAACTAAATGCTGGACTTCGGATGCAACAGACCAGCAATGTCAAGATAAAGACAGGCACAGAACAAGAGTTATAAGAATAATCCTAAATATTTCAAATTTTTTTCTGAAGCTAACCCTTAAGACCAAAGCAGATCTCAGAAAATTTGTTAAGAGTGTCAGAGACTTTATAGTTTATATTACCTCATGTGTGTGAGGAAAGGAGTGCTCTGTTGCATCTGACTATTAATTAATACTCTTTCTTTGATGTTTGTGAAAGTTTCACATAAATGCTAATTTTTCCAACTTCTTTCTAAACATGTCTCTACTTCCTGTTTAGGATCCCTGTAGATTTCAAGCTTTAATTCATAATTGTAAGACCAACGCAATTCAAAGGAGACTCATGTAAGGTGTCCTTTTGCAAAATGATCACCATGACAAAACTAAAAAAGTGCAAAAAAGGAAAATGAAACTGTAAATCCACACTTTAAAAGCAAAGAGGTTGAAAGAATTAAGTTCTACTTTGGACAATATTACAGAGTTTATAAGTGCGCAACCTGTTGCTTTCAAATGCCAATATGAGGGAAACACAGAAGGGAAGGACTCTCAATAGCAGAGGATTGTGAGGAAAGCCGGTAGATCTTCTTGCACTAACTTCAAACTAAATATCAGAAGATTCATCACGTTAGTCTGACTCTTTACTCATTTTCACTTTGCTAAAAGGAACAGACTGCCTGTTTTCGAGGTAAATACTATGATGAAGAAAACAGAAAAATCATTGACTTACTGATTCCTGACTCATTGGGAGATAAATTATAAGTTACAAAAAAGTTATGTGAAGTCATCTTAGATATCATAATCAGTCTTACATTTGGTTAAATAAGAAGTTTTTAAATTTTCTAAACTGAAAGCACTTTTTGCAAATTACCTGATGTATAAATTTAGAATGTGTGTTTGTATTCTAAAATTATTTATTGAGTGACTAAATGTCAAAAGTCTTCAAAATATAGCATTTGAACTAGAAAGTCTACATGCTAAGAATTTTCGAGTGAAGTAGGTCATGGGGTCAATTGTGGAAAGCACTGAGAGAATGATTGAATCTCTGGTTAAGATTTAATGGACAGGCAAGCCCTGGTGGGGCAGAGGTCGGGTGCAGTGTGCATACATCCCGAAGTCCTATGTTCGTGTCCCAAAGTCAGGGGGCGCAATCAAGATGAACAAGTAAATTAGCAATAAAGTGCTTCTTCCTCCTCAATCTTCCTGTCTGCCTGCCTCTGATCACCTTCATTCCTGCCAGCAGGAATTTTCTTCAAAAAAAAAAATAAAATGAAATCGATGAACAAAGAAACTTAGGTGAAATGTAAGCTGACATATAAGTGACAAAAGGAGCCAAGGAAATGAAGATTAGGGGGAACCTTTGTCACATGGGCTTTGGTGTGGGAATGAGGGAGGAATATTCAGGGTAGCTGTATTGCAGTGGAGCAGGTGAGAAAAAGAAAGGTCAGGAGTCAGCCACAAGTCAATCACAAAGGACTTTAGAATCAAAGTAAGGAACGTAAACGCATTCTAATTGTAACAGAAACATGGAGGATTTTAAGTAGGGGCTAATGTGATCTGATTTATCATTTTGAAACATTCTTCATGAATTCGTAGCTAAAGTACAACCGCCAATTTCAGATAAGGAAAAATGCATGGGTACTGCTTCAGAATGTCGGTACTCTCTTATTCATTCTCAGATATTTTGGTGCCAACTTGGGGACAAACATTGTGACATTTGATAGAGATACAATGTGAGTAACTCAAACATCGGTCCTTACTCACGTGGAGCTTATGTCTGAGAAGGGACATAGACATTAATGAAATCCTGACACTATATATATACATATATATATATATATATATATATACACACACACATATATACCAGTTTCAAAAGTGCTCTGAATCCAAAAGAGCAGGGTTATCAATATGGCATGTAACAAAAAATCCAAAGTGACCTGAGAAATAACTGAAAGCCTTATGTGGACTGTTATCAATAGAATGAGTAAGAATAAACTGATGAGATTTACATTTAGTACAATGAAGTTTTCAAACATGCTTTAAGAAGAGGTATGTTATGATTTAATGTGAATTTTAAAGAGACCATTCACTCTGACTGTAGACTAGATTTGAGGGAGAGCAGAAGAAATGGAGAGGGATGCAGTAGGAGGCCCACTCATGAGATGATAGCTAAGAACAGAACAAAGATAACAATGAAGTAAACAGATGCCAGGAATATTGAGGTGATAAAAACTCTTGGTCTCAGTGACAGATTAAATAGAAAGATGCAGAAGGGCATGATGCCATTTACTATATGACAGAATAGAGAAAGAAGACCAGATTTGAAGGAACTGACCATGAATCTGATTGTGTGCACTCAGAAATTGTGGTAACCTCAACATTGTCCAGTCAATACATACTTGGATACACCAGAGAAGAGTTTTGGACTAGAGATATAAATCTGGGCATTACTGTGGTAACCAGAATCATCAGTGTGTTGAAATTTTCCATATGAAAAAGACCTATTTCAGAACTTTACAAAACTCCAGAATTCAGTACACTCTGGTAGCCTAGTGGATAAGGCCACTAGGCATAGTCCACATACATCCTAAGGACCCAAGTTCAAGATCCAGGGCTGAGGGAAACAACAAAGATGAACAATAAAATTAAATTTAAAAATGTCTGAAAATGTTCAGAATTTGATGATTCAGTAGAACTATTTGTAAAGAAAAATAAAAGGCATGACCAGAGGAGGTAATATTTGGAGAAAGACAAATAATATAAAATAATTGTCAAGAACTCTGAGGGATCTGTACAAGTTTTCCCTATGTACAGGTTTTAAGTTATGTTTTATGAAAGTTGACTGAAGACAGGAGGTTCCTAGGTTAGAGACAAAGGACTTTATAATTCACAGAAAATAGAGGAAACATAGAACAGCATGATACTCATGCCACTTCCTCATATGCTCCAGTTCCCATAGGGTGATGCAAAGTTCTGATGATGGGTGACGGCATGCAGTGGGTTGCATTACAAGAGAGGGAAAACTAAACTTATAGGATAAACTATGTTTATAGTAAGTGGAAGAAAGCATGTGATTTCTCTGAAAGTAGGTATTACCTTATTCCTCAGGGTTACTTAATGGAAACAATCCTGAGAACTGGTACAAATGAAGAATAGTCAGAATCTTGGATTCTTGATATAACCAGGAAGAATACACAGGAATACTCAGCATCCTTTGGAAGGACATGACTTTAAGTGATGATCCTGTGAAAGAAATTGAGGAAAGAAAAAGATAGCTCCCCTGAAAAAAAACAAAGAGTATTCTTAGCATTAAAGACATATAAAAATAATTATTTTTAAAATAAAAAAGTATTTCGAGTTGGCAAGGCATTGTTAAAAGAATTAGGAAACATTTCATTATGTGATGTGAATTGAAAACATAGTGGGTTGAAAGCTGTATGTAGAAAGTATAATAAAGAGCTTCCAAAAAAGAAAATGTTTAAATAAGTTCAAAAATAGAGAGCAGAAGTAGGAATGAGAACTTGAGGAGGCATAAAATAAGGAAAGATGTTTTTGTTATCAGTGTCCTCTTCAGATTATTTATACGCTGATGGAAAGGATCAGATGAAATGGTCTACAAACATCAGAATATTAGATGCTATTACATTTTCATTCATTCTATTTAGGATATTGTAATGATTTGAATTGTGTCCTCCTCCAAAATACATTGAACCCTCAATACTTCTGAATGTGACCTGTTTGGAAAAAGGATCTATGTAGATGAAGTTAAGATGAGGTCATTGTGGTGGATCCTAATCACACATGACTATGTCCTTACAAAAAGGGGAAATGTGGGCACAGAGACAGACAGGCATAGAGGAAAGATATTGTGAAGACATAGAGAATGTCATCTACAAACCAAGGAACTCCTGAAGCCATTAGAAGTTAGGGGGTAGACATGAAGCAAACCTTCCTCTCAGCCCTCAGAAGGGTTAAGTTAAGCCTCCTTATATCTAGATTTCAGGCTACAGCCTTCAAAACAGTAAGAGAATACATTTCTGCTATTTCAGTCTGGAGCTTCTATTTCAGAAGTCCTAGAACTCTGATACAGACTCCATTTTCAGAAAGACCAAATTATGAATATGAGAATTGAAAGGAACAATTAAAACTGTTTAAGCATTTTATTTCACTGTTTTTCAGCGGGACAATGGCCACAGCATATGGCTTTTTCAGGAATGGATCATGCTGAGAGCACTATTAAAATGTGCATTCTTGGAGAAATCTCAAAAAAAGGAAGTCAAAGAAGAGAGAACAAAAACTGTTGTGGAAATGTCCCCTTGGCAAATGAGAATTCAACGTAAGTTAGCTTAGTTAAGGAATACTCAATTATCAAACACTCTACCTTTGTTAAAATAATATTTCAGAAGAAAAATAGGAAATACAATTTTGTTAAGAATACACAGAAAATAAGAAGAAAGATTAGAACAAGTGACTTTGAGTGAAATGGTTTAACCAGTTTGTACAAAGAGGAAGCCTTAACAATAATTTCTCCAGACTTAAAAAAAATGATCTAACCATTGTGGTTTTACCTCTGCTCATTGCACATCAAAAATTATATTAGATCACTTCCCAGAATGATTATGAGAATTATTTCAAAAATACATATCTTTAGTGTAAGTGCCTTTTCTTGTACAAATTAAATTTAACACCTAATTGAGGTTTTCTTGCTGCTGCAGTCATTCCTGATTACTTACCAGTAACCTTTGTTCTTAGAGAAGGCTTTTATGAGCTTGACACAGATGTCAAGATTTTTCTTCATTTAGGTTTTATTCTTATTCCATTTCCTATGAATATGCCTTTCTGGGATTGTCTTTGGCCTCTATTCGCTCTCTTTATTTTTTTCAAAAAGAATACAATAATATTCACATGAGTCCAGCTACAGCAAATTAAAGGAAGCTCACATCTGTACTTCCAGCTAGAGGAGAGCTCTCAGGGGACTGTGGACAGATTTCTATCGATTTAATACAGATCGGTTTCTGCAATCTCTACTTCCAAAACATTTTCTTTAAGGGTTATTATTATTACTTCTTTAAGGAAATGAAAATATGTCATTCTTCCCCTATTAAAGACTTTGGGACATTTCCATTCAGCTCTCCTATCACCTACAGATAGCACATGAATTTCTACTTATAGTGGAATTGAGTACAGATTGGAGGCTTGACCACATCCTCAGAAAACTAGTCCAGCAAAATCAAAGGTAGAGAGAGGGCTCGTGGGTTATCCAGAGGCCCATATAGTTCCTTAAGGAAATGGAAAAGAATAATTGGTGCAAGTTGTCAAAGCCATTTTAGGTCATTGTCAGTTCCCTAGAATGTATACTTCCGTGATGAAACCAAGTCCAAATACTCATAGGAAATTTCACAATTAGTTGTCTTGCTTCCCTGGCTCTTTGAAAAATAAACATTCCAGGTTAGGCAGTGAAGGCAATGCTCTCATTGTGCAAGCTAGTGCTGAATCAAAAAATGGCTTAACCATCTGAAAAAAGACTTCATAACAGAGCAAAAGAGGAGGCATATCAGCCCAGTCTTGCATTCGGATTATGTGAACAGCATAACTTCACAACAGCCTCTGGTCATCACTGTGCTGCAAATAAGCCATGTTTTCAAGACAAATAAAACATGAAAAGTACTATGTATTTATAAAAGTAAAGTCATGTTAACTTTTCATTGATACAAGTATGCTTTTGGACAAAAGCGTATCCTTAAAAAAATACAGCTTTCATTTATGAACTCTATAATATTAAGTTCCTTAAGTTCTTAAGAGTTAGTTTCATCTTTGTTATTATTATCATTATTGTAATTATTTAAAAACCTTTTGGAGTATTCACAACAAGGGATGTAGTTACACATACACACACTTCAGTGTAAATTTAGTCAGTATTAAATTGCTTTAATTACATGCATTTGGGTATGAATAAAATCTTAGGAAGTAATCAAATTCTTTTTTTTCTCAGAAAGCAATACCTAGGCTGTGAAGACCGAGAGGGAAGAAAGTAATACCCTACATGAAAAATAGTTAAACTATTCTGGGAAAAATCTCTCAGCTCAGTACCCTAAAGATCACATTTGCTATTATATTTAATTCTCTATATATTAAATTCAGAGAATAAAATACTATGTCCATTATCAGTTATTTTCCTGTAGCTCAGCACATTCTCAAGAGAAAAGCACACTCTTTAGGTTGCACAGGATATTTGCTATATTTAGTAAAAGAAATGGTTACATAAGATTCTTTCAGATACAAGAGATTTATTACTTAATTGGGCTTATTTGTACTATGAATATACTGAGTTTTAAATATGCTGAGGGAAGACTTATTATATAATTCTATCTTGAATATTTAGAAAAATAACTGACGAATATTCCAGAGCTTCTTTGATATAATTAAAAATAACATATTATCTGTCTTTTTTTTTTTTCTGGCTTGTGATCTTTCACCCTGCTTTCATGGCTTAATACATAAAAATAAGGAATAAGGGCCACTGAAATTCAGTATATACTTTCTTAAGCTGTCCATGTAAAAAGGAATCCCAGATGACTGTCATCATTGTCATCATGAATACATATTTCCTTTGAAGGATTCAGAAATAGTTAAAAAGGAAAAATCAGAATTTAGGATAATGAAGTGGTTGGGATAGATGTGAAAGTCATCCAAACAATGGAAGGACTGAAACTTGGAAAAGGAAGAGAATCTTTAGGGAAGATATCAAAGAAAAAGCACTGAGTCAATATACAAAGTTTGGGAAATATCACAGGAGTTAGGCCAATCTATGTCAGAAAATGTATGAAGTTTTGGGTATTTCAGATCAATTTTCAGGGACCAGATGTCCATGATAAGTCTTGGTTTAATTAACTTATTTTTTTAATTTTATAAAAAGTACAGATTTATCATTTATTTTATTTTCAAAGTTTATGTATAAAGACTCAGTTGGGTTTTGGGGAAACAATGTCTACTAATTCTGCAAGAACTGAAATGACTAAGATTATAATATTATTCTTTCTAACATGCGGATTCTATTATTCTGGATTCTAGCTCTATATTCACTATGCAATTATCCCTTGGTGGCTTCTGAGGGATTGGTTCCAGAATGTCCTCAAATATCAAAATTCTTGGGGGCTCAAGTTCTTATGCAAAATGGTGTATTATTTGCATTTGACCTATGAATATCTTCTCATATAGTACTTTGAATCTTCTCTAGATTATTTGTAATAACTAATACAATGCAAATGTAAGTTGTTGTTCTTTTGTACTGTTTAGAGAACAACAATCAGGAAAAAAAATCTGTACATGTTCAGTACAGACACAACCATCCAAAGTCAAACTATAGCACAGATTTCAATCTACCTTTGGTTTAACTGCAGGTACAGAATCCGCTGATACAGAGGGTCGACTAAAAACTAAATGTTTAATTAAGCAGTTTCTGCTTAAAATGCCTATAAAACATCTTCCAAGCCTGTAAGAGAAACTTTTGAATACCTAGAGTAATGACAAACATACTTCTGAAGAAATGTTTGGTCTTTTTAAACATGCATCATTATACCCAAGTTTATAGCTTAAACTACTATATACTAAGTAAATTTTTAAATATTAATAGTCTTCGCCACTCTTTCATTTCCTGTATCACCTTCGTATTCAAAAACCTATCCTATTCAAAAACCTAACCAAGTGTTCTCAAACCTGCCTATACGCAAGTGTTTTTAAAAAAATATTCTTGCCTAGAGTGTACTTCTTGAAGTGGGGCTCACATACTGGTAATTTCCCAGGACTTTCAATGATAATTATTTTGTGTAACCAATGTCAAGAAAACTTATTTAGACAATTTCTTACTTGTTGCCTAAGGAAGTGATATGGCAGGACTAAAAATAAAAGTCCTCAGTCATTTTATCTATTTGTGTTCCAGAACTCTACATCTTTAAAGGAAGGCAAAGGTGAGTTCTGCCTTAGAACTGGGGAAAGATGGAAAGATAAAGAGGTACCGGAAAGAGAGGGTTAATGCAAAAGAGCACAGGGAAATATGTCACAGTCAAAGGACAGTGGAAAGAGTATAGACTGAGCATTAAGAGACTGTGAAGTCCCTTAAGCCAGCCTCGGTAAAGGACCTCAGTTTCACATCAGTGAAACCCTTCAACGCCCACATCAAGTATTACATCAGCTGTTTTGTCCTGTCTCATCCATTGGCAACTTTTCTTTTACAGCGCGCCTCACTTATCCTCCATGAGGCCAAATCACACTTTGAGAACCTAGGTCTGTCCTTTCTCCAGCAAACTAAGCCTTACAGGTCTAGCTGCAAACTCCAGGGAACTGAATGTGATTGTCTTTTCCTAAAGAATGACATCTGTCAAATTTTCAAAAGGAGAAGACAGGGAAAAAAAGACAATTTCAGTGTTGCAAACATATGGAGATCCTGGCATCTTTCTGTCTGTTTTTAAACTGTATATGCAATGAAATGCTTTATAATTATTTTGTGTTTCTATTGCAATAGATTACCTCATTTTATAGATGAGGAATATAGAGAAATTTATCAAGAATCATCCTTAGTCACAGAGCAAAACAAGCCTTGAACCTTTTCCTGAGCCTGTGAAATCTCTCCCATTTGGGAAGTGAATTTTATGCCATCTGGCTCCAAAATCAGAGCTTCATGTCAGCCAGTACTTGGGGTAAACAGCAGCACACTGATCACTTTGAAACCCTCATAAAAATATATGGTACTATCATTTTTTTTTCTTTTTAAAAATGTTTTATGGGATCCCCCATAGTATCTGTTGTTAGTCTTGCTGCAAAAATAATGTTTATGGTGATTGAATATACTTTCAGTAAACAGCTTCTGTGGCTATCAAATGACTCTTTTTCTTCTGCAGTTAATCACCTGGGAAGAAAAAAATGATGGCAAGCAGATTTCACAGCCTTAAACAGTATTTGTTAAAGAAAAACTCTTTTGCTCTGGAGCATCTTACTGAGAAAATAATTTCCTGGTCACTGCTTCAGAGCCATTGTCATCTTATTTAGGATTTTCCTTTTTTAGCATGAATCAGCTCTTTTTTCCCCCTTGTCTGACTTCTGTATACACAGTCCTGAAATGATAACATAGTCGCTTAACTTCACAGTGTGTAAATTACCTTCTTAATTTATGTGCAGTTAGTTAACCAGGCTCAAATATCCCTTCGCAGGTGATGTTGTCCCTTATTTTGTATTCTTAAGAGTCCTGTGACCTTTCTGTAGATTGTGAGTTCATGTGGATCCAGGTGTATCAACTTAAACGTGTGGCTTTTGAAATAAAGTCTATCCTGAGCAGTCTTAAAACTTGTTACTTAGAATCAAAATGTTATGTCTCTGAAATTACTGTATTAAGTGAAATGACAATAAAAGTTAAATAATCAAATTTTGAGTAAATTTGCATCTTCTATGAACTCTAATAGTAAGATTAACCACAGCAACAACAAAGCGCAACAAGTATTTTGTGATTTTATACAAAGTAGATTAAATGTCATCACAAAGCTGAGTGATAAAAAATGTTTCCAAGAGGAAACTGAAAGTCAAATAAAATAATAAAATATATTTTTCTGAGAACTAACCAGCCTTCTAAAGAATGTTGCTAATATGCAGCAATATTGAAATAAGGAGCAATATCACTAATAAACTTAGTCTGATTAGAATGTTAAACTTTAGTTTGTATCGATATTATCAATATTTTTTCTGTACCAATTATTCTATCAACACGTTTTCAGGATGAGTTAAAATTTTACCCAGAAAAATAAAAATCATAAAAAAATTACTTTTAAGGAATATACATGTGTCTCCAGAGTTCAGAAAATCTTCATAATGATTCTACAGTCTGGATAATTCTGTTTGGTTCCTATCTGTTACCCAACTACAAAAATTAGATTTTCACGTTTGACTAAATGCATTCTCACCAAAAAAACATGAGTTCGCTTTTGTTCTTTATGAGCTTTCCCCAAATAATACTAACAACCCTAGCACCCAAGTGTTTCAAACTAAGTGTGGCAAACACAATAATATGCAAGACAGAGTTAAATCCAAGATTATAGTGACCTCTGTAGAACGCAATGATCTTACCCAGCGTGTCACTCTTTTTTGCCAGGGCTTCCTCACTGAAGTCTTAACATTTTGCCTTCAGGATATAACAAAGATCTTTGTAATGGTGATTCCTGCAGTCCTTACCAGCTGTACGGCTTCTGCAAAACTACAAGGCTGAACCAGGTCACATATCGACCAACGTGGTACATTTGTTCTCCAATCTCTAGCAAGCAAGAAAAAGTGTTCAGACCCTTATGTGTTGGTCTTCAAGAAAAAAAAGGAAGTTAAGGATTAGTCACTTTGAATTACAATATTACTTGGGTCACAAATGGACCTGGGAAGTAAAAAGTTAAAATTAATAGCAAACAGTCTAAGGGAAAAATAGACTTTTTTTCTTATGTTCTGATAAAGTACCAAGTCCATTTCCCAAGTTCAAAAGTATACATAGGGCAAAGAACAATGTATTGGTATCCTTGTAATTTTCCTTTTTCTTTTGTAACTTATACATCATAACACATACCCATGACAAATTCCAAGAATATATATGTGTATGAGTGTGAATGTGCATGTTCAAAATAGACAGTCTTGGTAGATTATGATACTGAACAATTATTATCAATTTTAAAAAGGCATGTATTAAAGTTCTTAGAAGACAACAAAGGAAAGACTTTCCATGACATCGGTTGCTGAGAAGCATTTGGGGACTCAAATCTACCATCAAGGGAAACAAAAAGAAAAACAACTAGGACTACATCAAACTAAGGAGCATCTTCACAACAAAAGAAAACATCACTAAAATCAAAAGGAAACCTACTAACTGGAAGAAGATATTTGCATTCGATATTTCTGACAAAGGCTTAATATCTAAAATATACAAAGAACTCATAAAATTCAACAACCAGAAGATCAATCAATCCAATCGAAAAATGGAGGAGGAACTGGAGAGACACTTTTCTGAAGAGGATATACAGATGGCCAACAGGTACACAAAATTATGTTCCTGCTCTCTGGCTATCAGGGAAGTACAAATTAAACAACAACGAAATATTACCTTACACTTGAAAAAACTAGCTATTATCCAAAAGTCTGGAAACAACAAATGTTGGTAAGGATGTGGAGAAAAGGGAACACTTTTGTACTGTCGGTGGGAGTGCAAATCTATACAACCCCTATGGAGAACAGTTTGGAGATTTCTCAAAAAACTGAAGTTGGAAATCCCATATGATCCCATCATTCCACTTCTGGGCATCTACTCAAAAGACACAAAAGCACCCACCCAAAGAAATGTTTCCAGCTGAGAACTGGAAATAACCTAAGTGTCCAGCGTCAGATGAATGGATCAAGAAGATGTGGTACATATATACAGTGGAATACTACACAGCCCTTAGAAGAGATGAAACTCTGTCATGTGAATCAACATGGATGAATCTAGAGGGTATTATGCTAAGTGAAACAAGTCAAAAGAAAAAGATACCAGATGACCTCATTCATAGGTGGAATGTGAATAGATAAAACAAAGGAACAGATGAAGCAACCAACCCTGAAACATTTGCAACAGAATTGAGGTTACCAAAAGGGAATTGGGAGGTGGGGGGAGGGTGACAAATGGCAGTGGAGTCCACTGGACAGTGGGGAAGAACACTTGATGATTTGGTGGAGGGCATGGTGTGTTGAAATATATCTGAGAAATGGGAAACCTATACATAGAAAATTAAATTAATCTGTTTAATAATCACTACAATAAAAAATAAAAGAAAAAATTTTTAAAAGGCATGTATTTGTCAAGTTACTGACAAATATTTTAATATAAAATAAAGCTGAGACTTTAGGAGTCGGTTGTGTTTGTAGAACACATTCAACAGTGTATTACTTAGTTGCCAAAAAACACTTTGTGACAGCAGCACAATGCCAGTTATCAATCTGTTCCCAAGTCAATGTTTTAGTGTCCAAAGTATACTTGGAGAGTGAGTGAGTATGACCATAGGAATGTGTTTTCAAACTGTACTTCAGGATTATGATTGTGCTATGGCTTTTTATGCTTCAAGATTAAACATTGTCTACTAAAAATAGAGGTGCAAATAAAGGTTAGTTGTTAAAAGAATAATACACAGCTCAAGGTGGAAAGCAGTCCAAAATGATACACCTAACATCCCTAACATTTAACACCACTGGTATGAACACTGGCAAGCAGACCATGAAACACACAAATGAGCTATATTTTCCTTTTTGACACTAACATCTAACTTCTTTTGTAAGTTTTATCGTTTTATCGTCTCAGGCTACCAAATAATGATATACAACCAGTCAGGACTCCTCACTGAGAATAAGACACACAAAGCTCAAGCATTTTTCCATGAAAACGAAAAAAGAAAATAGAAGCTACCAGAAACAAACTTCAGCTTTGAGATACTTCTTCATGAGTTAGTATTTGTTGCAAACATCTGCAACATAAGCTTGTGTTTTTTTCTTGGATATTCAGATTACTGATTAGGGTGTCTGAAACATCACAAATAAGTTTTGGTTGAGGACCGTTTGGGTGTGCCATGTTTGAATGTTTTTGAAGTGAAAACAGAATGGAATTTAACGAAGCTCTAAAAGGAAAGGGCATTTCTAAATTAGGGATTAGGTGAATGATTTTATCACCTCCTCTAATAGTCTCTGAGACATTTTTAAAAGTTAAGTAAATTTATAAAGCACTTTCAAATTTTCAATTGTTACATTTTATCCTCATAAGACTGTAAAATAAAAAAGGCAGAAAGTGCTATCTTTAGTACCTGGTTGAGTAAGTTGAGATTTAGGTTTAGTTGTTTGCTTAGGGTCTTTTTATTTTTCTAGTGCTGTAGTCAGAACTTGCACCCAGGTCATCATAATGTAATAGCATCAATTTTCAAAAAAAAAAAAAAAAATGTATAACAGAAATAGTTATTCCTCTCCCACTTTTCATCATCCTAATACTGTCTGGGCTTGCAAATACACATCCTTTTAGGTACAGCCCAAATTCCCTGCTCCGAGAAATTGTCTCAATAGGTAGCTAAGAGTCTATCATGAGCTAGAAATGTTTATGGTCTAGTAAGCAGTCATAAAAACAAAAAGTAATAGGAGAACTTAAAAAGATAAGGAAAATTATTCAGATAACATTGATATGAGCTTTCATGACTTATGACTTCTCTTCCCAAGCTTTTATTTCCATATCCATAAGCCTCTAGACACCTGATCACCTTCCAAACAGAAACTGCTATGTGGAAAGAATTGTCTAGAACATCAAAGCAAGCTCAGTGAGTCAAAGAAGAAAAGGATTGATGATAGCAGATGTTTCTTCCTGACAAAGCTTGAAGTGTCCAATTGCTGGTGAGGGGACAGAAAATTGTCAAAATTTATTTTTAAGTGTCCTCCAGGAGCCCCCGGTACTGACCTCATAATTAAGATAAAATCATTGCTACTACATCTGCATTGACATCTATCCTTGCCTCCATGACTTTCTCTCACATTTATCCCAGATTAGAATGTCCTTCTGGTCATCTTTAGGGATTGAAAATACTCAGCAAACAGGCCATCAGTCCTTCACCCCACACCCATCAGAGACACGATGGAGTGCATTCCTCATTCTACAATCTTAATCTTGCTGACACAATAGCATGAGAAGTGTTGGGAATTTTCTGTCTTGATGTAAATATACACACCATCTTGAGAATAATAGGAAAAAAAATGTTGGTCATTTTCTCCATTGCCTTTATTTTCACTCCTTCCCATAACAGAGGAATCACTTAATGAGTTATGGCCAAAGATGCTGCGTTCCCTCTGAACTTCACTTGTCTGTAAGAGACATACATGCCTGGTTGTAGTGGGGACATAGTCTGAGGTTCTTCCAGAAAGCTAGAAAAGGGCCTGTTCTGTCCACACGCATCCCTGTAAAGGCAAATCCCAAGGCTTCATGTTTAAGGGAAAAATAGTAGGAAGTCATATGTTGCCCTCAAATTAGAGTTACGTTATGCAATTCAATTTTCAAAACAGTAAAAGTAATATTTTCATGTATCGATTGAGTTAGCTTTACAATCTTTAGCATCTCTCTGGGAAAGCATGACCTATTAATTTGAATCCTTATTCAAATTGAAATCTACTTGTCAATTCTGGTTTAGGTCATACTTTTCCTTTGAGATTCAGCTTATTTCTAAGTTTTTAAGGAAACCTCACCCCCACTCCCCAATTACTTCAATTTATTTCAACCTTTCACTTCTAAATTCCAATGACCTTCATGGGCTCTACCACTTATTTAGTACTTAGCACATCCTAGTTCATTATGTGGGCTATATTTTCAAATATATCTTCTTATTCTCTAAATGACTCATAAGCCTACTCAGGGGAAGCACGGCCTCTCAGGCTTTTTTTTTTTTTTTAATAGCTCTGGAGTCTGACATTCAATGCTCACTTAATACTCCTTGACATTAATGATGGGATTCTAAGGAAATTACCATGACAGACAGTGGTAATAAGTGATCTGTGTATTGCAATATCTTGATTCATTTTATGTATATCAGCCTGAGCTGCCAACATTCTTGACAGATTAAGTGAAGTGACATAAGGAAGACTTCTTAGAGAAGCCTCAACTGTAAGGGTGGCTAGAAGTTGATTCTTCCTAAAGTAGAAGAGCAAAAGTATTTTCCCAAATGTTTCTTAAGACACACATGAGTGCCTTCAAAATTAATGAATTCGAATTTAACTTACACTCCAGCATTTCTGTTAAATGCTAAGGAAAGTCTTCCTAAGTATATAAGGGATGAAGTATGCACAGAATTCTGTGAACAAAAATAGCTAATGGTTCTAAAATCACGAGGCAATATTTTTCCATGATTGACAACCATATAAAAGAATATACAAGCAAAATTTGGTACCAGCTACACTTTAAGTTTATCTGAATGCTATCTTTTCTCTCACTGACTTTCTCAAACAAATTACCATGTTAACTCAGATAGTCATGAATTTACCACCCAAATCACCAACTGTCTCTCCCATTCACATGCAACCTCAAGTAAGTCACTCTACCTTGGCAAGTTACTGTTCTCTAGCAGTAGCATGAAAGTATTAATATTTCCTTTTCCCAGATTTCATGAAAATGAAATGAAGCTCCAGTAATCTTTAGAAATATCTGGTCTTCTTCAAAAATGTGGGAATAAACACAAATCTTTGCTTTCTATGGAAAAATGAAAAGAATAACCACACTCATGAGAGAATAACATGGGGCGAATTGGTTAAATTATTTAACATGAGTTCAAAGTTTTAAAATTTTGTAAACACAAGATTTATCATTGTTATAACTTCTTCCTCAGTAGTTGTCTTTGTAAATAAATCAGTTAATTTATTTTAATCCCTTTGTAGGTTTCTGAAGAAAGAGAATTTATCCTGAAATTTGTATTTTATAAGTTAAGAGAAATTTGTAGCAAAAAGTCATTATAACGGGGTGCATTTCTGCATGTTGACAGAATAGGCTTCTGTATCAGGTTTCTAGATAAAGTTTAATATGCAAACTTAGCAGCAAATAGAAGAAAAGACGCTACAACCGTGCATCATCCTTGGTATATTTAACTTGTATATTTACCCTCCTCCTAGTGATATAAATTCTTGTGCAAATATTTAATAAATGCTGTCCAAAGTTAACTCTATAGCTCATGAGTTGGCAGAATAAACTCACAGAATCTTGCTCCTAAAATAAGCTAAATTTTAATGTAATGTCATAAGGAGCAAAAAACAAAACCAAACCAAAAGAAAAACCTATAAAGCACTGCCTAAAATTTTCAGAAGCTTTTCCACGAGGTCATAGAACCTAAAGTTTTGGGGACATAACCTATAAACCCGTAGAAACATATTAACACAACAGAGGAAACCTCTACCATTTAAAATTACATTAGAAATATCTGAGTAAAGAGTCTAGAATATAATCAAGGACATTTTTTAGAGATATCTAATTATTTTTTTTCCCCTGCTTCTATCTGAGACTAGTATTCCCCTCCCTTTAGAGTGCTGACTTGTACCCATTTATCTTATTTTTGGTACTTATTAAATTAATCCCTCACCACTGTTCTTCCTGCTTGGTGCTCACCTTTCTCAACACAAACCAATGGGTGCCAACTTTACTCAAATTGCTCAGTACTTGACATGTTTCTACTATGTTCCCTATCATCCTCCTTCTCTTTCAATGGGACCATCTCATCTTTCATGTGTCAAATATTCTAAGTACTTGCACTTTCATAAATGGCACATGCATATAGACACATCATCACATACGTATATGCAATCACATATACATACAGTACACATGCATTCACACCCACATATATGCCTTTGTATACATATACATACACATGAATATTAATATAGTCTATCACACATACAAATGCAAGCACTTATTTACATAATCACATCACTTATACAATACATGCACTACAGCACACTCACACAATCATACAGTCACATACCATACATATTTAATCCTCCTAAAATCCTATCACCTTGAGTCCTGTTAATGTCATCCTCATTTTTCAAATGAGGTAGTGATGTGCAGAGGATTATGTAGCATTACACAGCTTATAAGTATTGTAAATAATCTGTCTCAAGTTCACAGTCTCAATCAAAATGCCATATGGTTTCACATGAACAAAATATCATTAATTAATTTTAATGTTTTATTTTTCTTTCTCTACTCTGTGCTAAGTCTGTAATTATATATTGTCAGCAGTATCTTTTTAACCATGCTGTTAGTCCCAAAGGATAACTCTCAGATGGCTACATCAATTTTTATATAATTCCTTTTGGCAAATATTTGATAAGTATATTTTCACCATTGTTGTAAGTTTATATAAATTAATCATCTCTGAAAATCAAATATTTTCAAATTAATGTTTTGCCAAATTCTATATATTATTTGGTGTTATTATACAATTATTATAACTTCTAAAATATTCCAGCCTTACTATTTTTCTTTTCTGATCCATAGTATTCTGTCATTTCAGTTTCCCCTTTTCCATATGCATTCACATTCCTTTTATTCAAACACAGGAACACCAGAAAGAAATAACATTGACTCAAAGAGATAATATCCACCCTGAATCTTAGATTCTGTGCCTGGACTGATTGATCAACAGATTAGAAAATCAGTCAAACTAGTCCTTGAATTAAGTGATACAGTTATTAGACTAACATTGTAATTTACTAAATTAATTCTGATAAGCTTGACTTTTTTTATTTTCTGAACAACACTTGAAGATCTTTAATTGCTGTCTCTACTGAGATAGGTTTTCTTTTGAATAATAAATACCTTTCCCAAAAGAAAATCCAGGACTATAATACATGTTATCAAATCTTTTTACAGAAAATAAAACGGAGACAAAAAAGAAAGTAACAAAATCTTTTATGGAGAGTTTTACCTATCAATATAATAAAAGTGACAGAAGTTAAGTTGTTATAAAAAGATCTTATTTATCAATTAACTTGCCTCTCAAAGATTTATTTATTTGTAAATTTATCTTTAGAATATTAGAAAATGCTTTAGAAATGTGTTTTCTAGCATAAGCAATATTAGTTACATTAATAAAAAAAACTCTGCCTATCAATTTAGAAAGAAAAATATATATTCCGTGACAGAAAGAAGCTCTAAGTAACCTATTTGTAAAAGTAGCGACTATGAAAAAGCACGAATACATGTTCAGGTTAAACTATCCCTCAGAAATTTACAGCCCTGTAAAAATAAACAATAAGCTCAAGTATTACTACTCTACAGTTCCCCTCCTTTCCAGCCCATTTTAGAGACCAAAAATCAATATGCAAACATTGTATATTACTACTTGCTAATTAATTTTTAAAAATTGTCATCTGTTCTAGTTTTCCATATCATTAAAGATTAAATGTCTTCCATCCTTTTACAAAGCCCTGCCTTAAAATAATTTCCAAGACTCACCTTCTCTTAAAAAGATTTCCTTTATGTATACATATCTATCTCAATATGTAATCATAAATACAGTATAGAAACCAATAGATACATACATGTGTGTATGTGTATGTGTGTGTGTATCTACCTACCTATATAATCAATGTTAGAATTCAGACTCCAAAAGCTGTAGAGAATGTTAGGTTCTCAAAGAAACATCAGCAATGAACTCGGTGAAAATTCCAATACAAGCTACTGATATGTGACAATTTTCCCACAATAAATGCAGCTTACTAGATAGATGGAACTAGAGGGGATGATGCTAAGTGAAACAAGTCAAAAGAAGAAAGATAGATACCAAACTTGTAGGTGGAATATGAATAGACAAAACGAAGAAACAGATAAAACATAACCAACCCTGGAACATTTGCAACAGAGCTGAGGTGACCAAAAGGGAATGGGGTGGGCAGGGGCAAATGGTGGTGGAGCCCACTGGACAATGGGGTAGAACATATGGCGATTCGGTGGAGGGCATGGTGTGTTGAAATATAACTAAGAAATGGGGAACCTATACACAGAAAATTATTTTCGTGTGTAGAATAATTACTACAATAAAAGATAAATTTTAAAAAATGTAGCTTACTAAGAAAAATTACTTACTTTGAAAAAATTTAACTGCTGCATTTATTGTTATATGTTTTCTTTTAAGTGATAAATACATAAGACTTAGGAATAAAATAATTTTTCTAATTATTTTACAAAATGTAAATAGAAGCAAAAAATAAATTTCTATAAAGACATTTACCTCTTTAGGAAAGTAACAATAGTCTTTAGTGTAAAAATATCAATAATATTTATGAAAAGAAAGGTCTTATTTAAGAATGTCTTGTGTCATGGAAAACACTCAGCTTTCTATGCTTGATGGAAATTCCCATCTATTCATGTGCACATGATAACCCTCTCTACCACAGATCCTATGTGGTCTAGATATTTTCCAAGTCACTCCATCTGACAATTGGTTAAGAAATTTTTTGGCAAGCATCTTTCTAGTTTAGGACATTTCATTTCCTCTGTAGCTGAGGTCATGAATGAACTGAAAGCTCTTTCATAAGGAACAAACCACCCTCAGGGTCACTCAGGGTGAGTTATAAATGTTGATGCTACTGCACATCAAAGTGTTTAATTTAGTGATGTAATAACTAAACTGGTGTGGGACCCTGTTTCTTAAAAAAAAGTCTAAGATAGCTTGAAATGGGTGCTTATCACTCAGGTGGTTTTACCAGAGGATAAACAAGATATACACCAGGACATATTTTAAAAAATCTGAACACAGGTATTAGTTAATTAGATCAATAGTATTCCTCATTGATTTAAACAAATGAAATGACAGAAAAGCACAGCTAATGGAATAAAATCATACTTCCAATTCTAAGAAGATTCACATTATACTTTAAGTAGATTATCTTTGTAATAGGCACATGATATAATGTATCTTCTAAAGAAGACCCATCCAAAAGAAATATCTATAGAACTACAGCCAATATTCATATATATGCTATTTGGGCATGTACGAAATCAAAATATACCATTTTAGCCATTCATCTAGACTTTTTCATCAAAGTTTTGCAGGACATTTTGAGGAAAAAAGTAGTAGGAAACAGAAGAAGTTTTATACATCAAACAAAGGGAAGTTGAAGAAAATGACAAAAATGAAGCCAGGATAGTCCACAAACTAAGTTCTCCAGCTCTAGATTAAAAACTATACATATATACATATATAGAGATACTTTCTTGTTCTATATAATTATGCTTACTTATTTGAGTTTAATGAAATTCCTGACACTTAGATCTCACATCCACTTGTCTCTTACAGCCAATAATTTCTTGAATGTTCATTTTATTAAGGGTAAAGGTAAAATCTAGAATAAAATATCATCATAAGGAAATTTGCACATGTTCCAATATTCAAGTATAAATATATTTCAAAAACATTTCACTGTTAATATTCACCAAGGGAATCTTGCTTTATATTTATTCCAAATCCCTTCAGCTATTTGAACCAGAAAGATATTGAGTTATTGGTGATACTCCAGCTATAGGGCCCTGCATTAAACACTGGTGCAGGAGAGCAGTGAGTGTGTCTGTCCCTGGTGAGTGGTGCTTACTAGGTGTTCAGTAAATTTAATTCCCTTCCTTTCTCTTCACCTGTTAATGTTGTATTCAAAGTAGATCAATATATGAGTAAATGAATCAATGAAAGAATCTTGGGACGTCCCTCTGGAAAGCATCATTCGTTAAAGTCTTTTTCATGTATCTTCATATTATGAGAATTTGGTTTTTATGGTTTAGCAAATTGGTGGTTATTTTAAACAGAAATGTAGTTTTAATTTATGACTGTGAGGTAAATTAACTGTCAAAGAAGAGATACCATGCTTTCACTTAGTGTTGAGGTATGCCCATAATATCTATTTGTGGATGTGCTCCTGAATGGGAGAATAGTTGACAGAATTTTAATAGGATTAATGAAAATATTATTACTGCTAACCTTCATGTAACAAAAAAAAATATCAATCCCAATTTTAAACTATATCTTACTATTTAACAAGAAATAATTATTTTTAGGTCTTAACGTATTAACCAAGTCAAAATGAATATAGGGCCTCAAATGGTTAAAACAGATTTCTATCATATTTTTAAGACCAATCTGGACTCAAACAGCTGTCTACATGGGAACATTGACAGCGTATCCAAAATTTACAGTGTGAACCTAAAACCTACTTTTATAAATTTGAAGACAGCAATTTATTCTCAGGTAATTTCTGACACCACTGTATTCACCTAATTTCATAGAAAAGAAACTAACAAATGAGTCTCAACATCATTATTCAATGAGTTTTTATGAAAAAAAATGTTCCTGCCCCAAGCAGTAGATTCTACGTTAGGTAGAAAATGACTTCTGACACTAACCCAGCCCATTGTTATCAAGAAATAGAGGTAATTTATATGTAGGGAAAAATCCATCTGCCCAGCAGAGTGATCTTCTAAATTTCAGTAGCAGTCTTGACATAGCCTTCAAAAATTGAGTCACTCCCTTCTCCCTTAATCTCACAAATAAGTCCAAACCTACAGTATATGTTGGGATGCAGTTCAGGTACAAGAGTAGCAGAGACTTGCCTGACTACCAAGGAATAAACAAATACACACTTTTTTTTTCTCACCATTCCACAAAGTGCAGAGCAAGTGAAGGAAAGATAAAATGGTTACAAAATGCCAGAATGGCTTAAAAGTTCTGTTTTCTCATGTGAAACTCTTGTCCTCACAATTTGTGTACTGTGATTGCAAAATTGTAGCTGCCCAACTTGATCTCTTGACAAGGATTCAGCTTTGTCTCTCTTCTCCTCTTTATCTAATCCAGTTCTTTGAGGACCTTTTGCAATCTCATTGTTTTATAACTGTCTATCTGCTGACAGCATCCAAAGAAATATCTCGTCAAGATTTCTCCCTGGTCAAAACCCTAAAGTTGCTTTGACAGCTCTGTTTGAATGTTAATAGGAATCTCAAAGTTTGCAAGCAAACCTTAGAAAAATAAACAACAAAATCAGAACAATGCTCCACATCTTTCCCACCTGGGCTTCTCAACTAATATATAATATCCTATTACTAGCTTAGGACGATCTCTGGTTGTTCTGGTCTACTCTTATATTTTTCTTACATTCATGTCCAACTCTGAGCAAATTCTTTACCTTCACAATACAACATGCCCAGACTCTGACCACTGCTCTCCATCTCCCTTCTGCCATTCTGGTCTGAGGACCAACTTGTCTTACCTGGGTAACCCTAATAATCTCATAATTTTCCCTCTGTGATCAACCATGATCCTTGAGTGTCTACTATTAACACAGTAGCCACAGAGATTCAGTTAAAAGTCAAGTGACAGCTTATCATTTTTCCACTCAAAATTTCCAAGAGTTTCTAGATTCAAAGAGTTAAAAGCCTAGGGGATTCTAGACCATCCATATTCTTCCATGACTTTTTTTTTTTTTTTTTTACTCTTTTTGCTTTTCCTTCAGCACACTAAGCACATTCTTCAGGGCACCAGTAATTTCTATTTCTTCTGCCTTAAATTCTCTTTCTCCAGAAATCAATAGGAAGTGTTTCCATGTCTATATTTTTTTCCAATAATGAGACTCTTCATGACCAACCTATTAAAAAGTTTCCTACTTTTCCTACTTGTGTAACATAACACTTCTATAACATACTATATATTTTACATGATTTGTTTTTTATTGTATTGAATATCCCCTTTCCCATTTAGATTTAAACTTACCCAGGTTAGAAATTATATCTCTTTTTGATTACTATATCTTCAGTTCCTAGAACAATCTCTGGCTTAGAAGCAATGTTGATAAATAAAAATTCAAATAAACAGATCATATTAAAATTTGTGTAATGTAGCCACTTCCAGAAGTCTTCAAAATCTGTTTTCTTTAACACATCATTGCTATGAAATAAATGAGGTTCTGTTTGTAAGAAAAACAAGTTTCAGTAGATATTGTATATCCAGTCAAAGTCTTCCACACTGTTCTAAAAGTTATCCCAAGCCATCATCTTATCCACCTCTTCCCTACTTAGGCAACAGAACTGCTTAGAGGCATCAGGTAACTTAATCATCTTCAAGTACAGTATACAATTCTTAAAAACAATTCCTTAAAATTATTCCAGAAATTTGTTCTCTATATCTGTTTTTAGAGAAATCTTCTACCCTGTTTGACATGTTCTATCCCCTTTTCTGAAGAATTAAAATTCAAGCTGTCTACTGAGGGGGCCCAAAAGTAACTGCCCCTTTTTTCATATCTCGAAGATGCCATTGCAGGTGCTCCCAAGAGCAGGTCGGAGCTATTGTTCTCGCACCCTGTGAGGAAAGAAGAGCCAAGGGAAGATGATTCTCTTCTATCCCCTACCAGGCCTGTTTCTTCAAGGGGAGCGGAACAGCGCAATGTGGTCTAGCTGCAGGTGAGTACCATGGAGCTGTGGGTTATCTCTGGCACTGGGTCAATTATTGGGTATTTCTGGTAGAGAGGTGGTTAAAATGACATGTGTTTTATGTAGAACATTTAGAGTGGGGCTTATAAGGGGTGCAAAATTTGGTTTTTGACTAAGTTACCAAATTTCCTTATACTGGCCCAGTCATTGATATGAAGCCCTGCCCCCTCCAACATGTGTTACTATGCAATCGCTGATGGACATCACATGGTACTTGTAGGTCTGGCTGCTCTGCTCCTGTTCAGATTGCTCCACATCTTCCCCTCCCCTTCATCAATAGCACAAAACCCTTCCCATTTTTGCCACCCCAATGTCCCATCTTTGTCTCAAGGAAATATGGTCAGCCTTGTTATTGCTGATTTCTTAACAGTAAGTTAGCAAACGCCATGAAAACAGGACCTCATTTTTGTTAATTTTCAAATTTTTATTGCCTTAAAGTTTATTCTGTATGCTCCCTTATTTTCCCCCAAGTTAATGAGTGAGTGTGAATTTTGGAAGGGTAAATTTTAAAGAAAAACCTATATATGTCACTTACGATAGCTTTATGTCCAACACAAAGTTTGACTATAGATTTCTCTTTTTCAGGATTTTTAAGGCTTTAAAGTCAGAGGTAAATCATTTTTAAATCTACCTTTGCTCTACATTAAAATTTTTACAACATTCCTGTGTAGCGTCCCCTTTCTGTTCCTCTTGCTCTTTCCCTTGGTTTTCATAGTCTCATTCATCTCTATGACTGCACTACTTTAATATTAGGCCAAAAGGAAAAAATGTGAAAGTAATCTAGTTCACTAGAAAAGACCAGAGCTGAAATAGGCAGAGTTTTGAAAGACTACTGAGTTACTTGGGGATGATTTTGTTGTCCCAAAACCATTCAACTAGGTCAGTGCCTGGAACATAGTAATATCCAGGGATTATTTGCTGGATGAATGGTTCATCGAATGATTAACAGAAATTAATATAAAACTAGAAAAGAGCCAAGTATGTAGGGAAATTTAACATGTGATGGCAACAGCATTTCAAAGCAATTGTCCTTGAATGGTGGTCTAGACAACTTAGAAAATATTTGTAAAGGAAGCAGGTATCCAATCTCGTGATCTACATCAAAATTCATTTAATATACAAATAGGTTTTTAAAAAAAGGTAGAAAATAAAATCTTGGAATTAGGAGAAGAACATATGAATATAGATTTCTTGATACACTCTAGAGGAGGAGAAAAGGTAATTAAAATTAAATATTTTAATGGAAAGTGGTAAATATTACAGAGAAAATTGAAAGATGGAAAGCAAATTTGAATTATTGGATTATTCCTACAGGAATAACTTAAAAAAAATTAACAGTTTAACAGTGAATGCCTATCTATATGTTATAGATACTTTCTCTTACATACTTTTATATGTTATTCAATATTTATAATGTATCACTTATGTGAGAAAAATTTAATTGCTTTTGTTCATAAGGAGAAATTGATATAGAAAGTAGCATATGAAAATTTCAATATCAAAACTTTCTAGAGGATCAAATTTATCTTAAAAACAGATGATTTTCTGAGAATTAGAATTTCACCAACCTGAAAAAAACCGAGGAAAAAAATCAGGGCAGCAGTTTAGAGTGAGAGAGTGACAGAAAATGCCACTCTTCCCAAGCCATCAATTTTTCCATGTTATTTCTCTACCTGAAATTACTAGCTTCAGTGTTTTTAGCTCCTATTCATTGCAATAGTTCCACACTATCATGGTGCTTAATAGTGGCTTTATCTCACAAATATTTCCATCTCCTCCTTCTATTGCTTACTTCAACCTAAAACAAGTACTACCTCTGAAGTCTAACATCCAGTGCAATGGGCATTTAATGGGGTGTGTGTGTGTGTGTGTGTGTGTGTGTGTGTGTTTATGGGGGAGGGAGCCCTAATTTGTACCATTTGCTTATTTCTATAGTTTAAATACTCTTTCCATGTCTGGTTTCCAGAAAATAGGAATAGATATGATTAATGTATCAACCAATTCAAATCAGCCCCAGATCGTCCATCATCTGTCCACAGTGATATTTAACTTCATCTTCTACCATTACACACTGAAACTCTCTGTTCATCCCTCCCATGTTGATTTGTTCCCTTTGTTTATGCTATTTTCCTCACTGGGATTATCTGTCAATCTCACTATGTACTACCTAGAATTTCATTTATTACGGATAATTCTAAGTGTATTCAAATTCAGCTTATGCTACATGTGAAGTTTTCTTTGCACCCCATTTCTCAGTGATGTTTCCTTCTTCAGAATTTCTCCAGTTCATGTTTCTCAAGCACTTATATATCAGGCACTAAGAGCAGATTCCACAAACAGAACCCAAAGAGCTATAGATCATGCCATTATAAAACATACTTTTGAGATATTAATGAAGCAATCCTGGCAATGTATAAAGAGAAATGGACAAATGTCGAGTGCTGCAAAATGCCATAATGTGGCTTCTTCAGAAGGTTCTTGTGTTCTGTTACTGTGTGGTATGCATCTTCTTTCCGAAAGTGTTTTAACTATGCCTTGTTTAGCATTATTTATGCCTTGATGATGTTTTCAGGAACAGAGCTGGAACTTTACAAGAATGTCTTGATATGACCTGACCTGTTAGAGCAGCTGATGTCACTGATAGGAGGTCAACAGGGACTAGGACTCTAAGAGAATGCCAAGAAAGGAGAAGGGAACCAGGTAAGAATGAAGGGTGACCACCATCCTGGATCACAGCACTAAGTTGTTCTGAAGCAGAGAATATTGGGCAGAAATGCTTATGCAGCTAACAGCCAGGAAGACGTTAATTAAGACTGAAGGGCACTGAGGGCAGCTGAGAGAAGACCATATTAAGAAGCTTCTCTACCTCTCGTGTAATTAAGAAGTCTAACTTGGTCATCTTCAGTCTTTTCAAAAGACCAGCATTCTCGAAAAACTGGATATTAACAAACTTACATCATTCCATTAATAATAATGAATCAAAAGATTAGAGGCAAGAATAAGCTTTAAACGATCAATAGATGACCTCATATTGAGAGTCATCTTCCTTACAAAGATCTATTGATTCACTAAAGAAGGTTTTCCAATCATTCCACATTCACAGACTCACTTTTAATATCTACTATAGCTTAGTTTAGAAAAACAGAAAGGTAGAAGTATTTTGAGAAAAAACAATCGAAGTAGAACAATCCTGATAACTTAGTTTGCAAAAGAGTTTTTTTCAAAAATCAGTATGAAATGACAGACTTCCCTTCTTCCTCCATTTTCACTGAAGACTCAAGATATTAAAATTTAACCAATATGTACTACTGGAACCTTACCTTGGATAGATACATAAATATTACAAATAAGATAAAAATGTAAATGAGACTTTATAAGCCATTCTTCCTAGATTTAAAACAATCTAAGGCAGTTTTTATTTATGAATGCACGTTGAAATGCATATTGGGAGAACAAGATGTCGAGGAAACTGTATACTTTAGTGTATTTTCTGGAGATTCTGAGACGCTTACTGCTTTCTCCCTCACTTCTGAAAAGCATCTACTTTCTTTTTTTTTTGAGAGAGAGAGAGAGAGAGAGAGAGAGAGAGCGAGAGAGAGAGAGAGAGAGAGAGAGAGAGAGAAGGAAAAAGCACTTTATTTGCTTTTATCTAACTGTACATCTTTGTTGTTCTTCCTGCCTCAGGATGCAAATCTATGTGGGGTTGCATGTGGTCTGAACTTCAGTCAGAGGCAGTTGGACAAACCACTACTCCACCAGGATACTCCCAAAGCATGTACTTTGAGAATCACTGCTACACATTCATCTATGTTCAAGCCATTTGCAATATCATTGTTACTCCAAACAAGTATCAGCAAGATAGTTTGAATTACCACAACTATAAAAATAATGGTTCTCAAACTTTAGCATACATCAAAATCATATGGGGAGCTGTGTTAAAACACAGAGAGCTGAGCCTCACTCAAAGTTAAGTCAGCCTGAGAGAGGACCCAAGATTTTTCCTTCTGACCAGTCTCCAGGAGAAGTTGTCTTACAGCACTTGGCTTCTTACTTAGATGATTATACAATTCCATTCAAGGATAACCTCTGCTATCTGCTAGCTGCATCCTATCAAATGATTCTTAAGGGGGAAAAAAAAATCACAACAATAAACAAAAATGCAATCTGAGAATTAATTTTCATCTACTTTTCAGTCTTCTTTCTACAGCCCTGCTGGGAGGATATTTAAAAAAGTCACCCCAGTCATGAGCATAAACATATCAAGGAACTTAATATTTCAATAAAAGAGGAATCAATGTGTGCACAACATATTGGTTAAAGGTTAACAGCCAGAGGACAGCTATTATCACCTTCTTGCAATAAAGAAATATAAGTGCACATAGCTTAAGGGACTTACCCAAAGGCATTTAAAAGATTTCAAGTGGTGTTTAGAAGAGGACTTGATGAGCGTTCCTTGTTCCTTATTGGTTGTAGTCACAGAGTAGTGCTGTCTGCTCTGGGATCCAAAATCTTCCTACTCATTTTGATACTTGTGAGCACTCTTTTAGACATACTCTGTTTTATAAATTATGATTTTAAAGAGAATTTTGCCTAACACAAAATAAAAGTACTTCAAAATATTGGGCTTGCCTGTTATTTCAGAATACATAATAAATGAAATTTTATGATAAAGTACTGGCGTGCATAAGATCTATGAATACACAATGGCCTAAAATAAACAAAAGAATGAGACAGACTCATCTTCACAGAGTATCAGCCAAGCAACTGCCCCAGGTTCTAAAGGCCTCACCTCTCACTCCCAACCAATCCTCCAAGGAGCTTTTATGGCCCTTCCTTGGACATAAGCATCCTCATTTGTAAACAGAGGATAATGAAGCAGATAACTTTTAAATTCATTGATACTCTAAAGTTCACAGTTCACATAGCGGGTCCAAGAAACAAAAAGTTAATTCTTTTGACTTCTTTCTCTTTTAACTGAAGGCCGCAATTCATCTCAGATAAAGAAAAAAAATTTAAATATACAAATCCTACCATGTAATTTAAAAAGTTTCACTTCTGCAGTTAAATTAATCTCGAAGTGAATTTTATAATAAATTAACAAAGCATCCATCCTGTTAAAGTTATTTTATACTCAGAATAATGGAGTATAAATGCACAATAATTTCTAAAGCACTACATGAGATGTTATCATTATTGTTTGTTAACATTTATGGACTGGTATTTTTTTTTCCCCAGTAAACCTTCAAACTATTATAGAATATTATTTTGCTTTCTTTCTCTCTACATCTTTCCCACACACACATGTCCTATTTATTTTCCTTCATTACATTAACTTGAAAATAATTATGCGAAAAGATTTCAAATGAAACCACAGTCAAGACCTGATTGCAACCCCAGAAAAAAAATTCTAATTGCTAAATTTAGACAGCTAGGTAAACTTCAATAAAAGATGCTCACCAGGAGTCAAATAGCTCAAACATTTATTAAGGATGCAGCACCACCATTATATAAATACAGAGCTTTGTCTCAACAATCTATTTCAAAAATGTTTCACGAAAACCATTAAATTGTTCTATCATTCTAACAGATACATGAATATTCCATTTAATTTTTGCTTTCAAAACAGCTTATTTGTGAAACCTAAGACCAAAAATAATCACTAATATTTTTCATATACAGACTTTCAAAACTAAGTATGTCATAGATCCTTTTATATGAGGTATCAAAATATGCAAAACAGATAATTTCAAAATAGTCATCAACTTTTATGATTCGAACCAGGCTGATGCCTGTTGGCCACCATCATTACACTATTGAGAGCAATAACACACCTATTACATTCTTTAGAGAATTCAGTCTTCCATTCATACTGAAAAAGAATGTTGTTTCCTCCATCCTGGTAAAATCCCTTTCTACTTAACATCAGATTTTCTATGGTGAACACGTTTACTCTAGGAAAGAGTTCAGATTTTATGGAAACTCAAACATTGTTGAGGAAGATCATGCTTCATTGTTATCGTGATTGCTTATTTATAGTAAGTCAGACACATTGGCAACCTGAAGGTGACTTTGGTGGCTATCACCCCATTGCATAAATGGAGGGAGGGGTTAATTGAAGAAAAGTATTTTAATAAAGATTGCATCATTCTTAGTGCATTAAGATCAAAATATTTTATCGATTTACTTTTGTAGTTGAATGATGGCTATTCCATAAATTATTTATATAATCATCTTAGAATTTCACTGCCCCTATTTAGACTCCATATTTAGCAATTATCATGCTGGGAAGAAGACAAGTTTCAGCTGTTTTTTCCCATTTGATCCTGAATGAAACAATCTCGTGAGGCCAGTTTGTCTCCGTTCCTTTTTGATCCCTCCCGGCCAGTAATAAGGTAGGAACATGCTCTCACTGGTAAAGAATGTAATAGACAGGGGCTCTGTTTGCTGTCTCCCCCAAGGCCTGTGCCACATACCCAAAGGTTCACAGGGCCGTTATGGGACAGTCACCTCCTTCAAAAGCTATGCAATTACTCGGAAATCCATGTAATTTATCCATCAAGCATATTATATGATGAAATGTCAAAAAAATTTCTGAAATGATGGTTTGTAAGATTACTTGCTGATGAGAAAATTACAAAAATATACTATAAAAACTCGATGCTCCTAATTCTTTTAAAGATAATCCTAATTATTCCTCAAAGATGCATAGAGAAGCAAACAAAAAGAAAGGATAAAGAGGATATATATGATATCTCTCATTTAGATAACACACTACATTTTATTTGCTTAGTATTTTATCCGGAATAATTTTTAAATTATTTTTTAAAAGGAAAATATTTTTTAGATAATATGATATCTGGAGGGACCAGTGGAAATAAAGGACTAAATCCTTAGTCTCCCAGGTTCATGTAGAATTTATTGGCTATGAACTTTCAGAGGTCAATAGAACCTCTGAACAGACAAGGGGGCAAATGTGTGACAGGGGAAATAAGCTCACAACTGTGCATCATGAACAATAGACATGGTAGAGTGGCATACACTGGTGGCCTAGTACTGTAGTTCGCCTGGGAGCAGACCCACACACATCCCCAGGTCCCTGGTTCAAGAACTGAAGCTGGAATGAACAACAATGCAAGCAACTAAATAAAAATAAATAAAGGACTTCCTCTCTCTTCCTGTCTGCTTGCCTACTCGCCTTCATTCTTGCCAGTACCTTTCCTTAAAAAAAAAGAAAGAAAGAAAGAAAGAGACATAGAAATATAAGGTAGAGGAAGAAGGGAAAGCAGAAAAGTGATGCTTTCAAAAATATGCATGATGTTCTAGATATTAAATCATGTCACCAATTTGAATGTTAATGTCAATAAACAGATGATGACACTGCACACAGCATGAAAGGTTAGAACAATGATTTCAAGATAAACTACTACTTAAGACAAGAGAATATTAAAACTCTTTTCTGTTTGTTAGATCTCAGACCCCAGTAACTTTCAATTTCCATCACTTTTCAATTTATTTTGAAATTATGAAATGGAATTAAAGAAGCCACTTAATTACTCATGTCCTTCAATCAATTTTCCTATCAACTAATGAATGTTACAGAAGAAAACAACTTTTCGTCAGATATAAAGTATTCTGTTTGAAAGATATTAACTGTTAACTCTATTTCTTCAAAGGTAGGATTTATTCCAAAATTTTTGAATCTCCTAATATGAAGCTGGCCCCAATGAACAAAGGCAACATGTCTATATTAAATAGAGGACAGTATGACCACTTAACTCAGAAAAATTATAATAAATGCAACTACAACAAACTTTAAAATATGTACATTTTTATTAAAATTGAAATTCCGCTGAATTTTGTTTCCTGAAATGTAGTTTAGTATCTCTTCCAAAGAGGGAAGAGCAGTGAATTAACATTAACAAAATAATATAGATTATTATAAACTAGTATCACAGCAGTCTCAAAGAAATATATTCATAAAGAATGTTAACGTTAGATGGACTATTGAATCTCTAAAGCTGATCAGAATTCATAAATCAACTCACACAAAGTTTATTGTCACAATCCCAAAAGAACTCAAGGTATTTCACAAACTGAACCCACTGATTGTGACCTTATTTCCTATATTCTAAGAAGTGAAGTAAGAAGCTTCTATCAAATTAAAATCTAAAAATGATTTTAGATATTAGATAATGTCACCGTAAATGAAAAAGTGAAAACCTAAATTGAGCATTTAGAGGTAACTATGCAAAGCTTTTTCTGGAAGATAACAGGCTTTAATAAGTATGTCAGAGTTAAATTAAGTTTAAACATGTCCACATGGCCTTCTTCCTTAGGATATTTTCAGTTATAAGTTAATACAAGAAGAGTTCCTAGTACAAAATGGACACTTTGAAAAGTCTTCCCTTGTGTTATCTATATCAATTCTGTTAACAAAGTTATCAGAGTTAAATGTGCAGCAATATTTGTTATATGTTATATATGTTCTAAACATATAAGTGTGTTAGATAGATATAGATGCCTAAAAGGGGGTGGAAAACTTTTTGTTTTGTCTTTATGCACTTCTGTTGTATCTGAATTTATTACTATAAGTATGCATCTTTTGTCCAAGCCTTGTGTCTGCAAATTTCTAGATTCAGTACCCAGAAAAAAAAAAAATCACTTAACTTATTTAGAATTGTTATTATTTTTAACCTACCTTTACCCTTAATGCAATGCAAATTCAAGAAATGATTGCCCTGCATGAAAGATGGCCCAGGTTTATTAAAAATGGAACAAAATTGACATTTATATTAAAATGATGGGATAGCAAGAAATAGGAAAAAAAAAAACAAACCAGTACTGCCCTGTTTAAAATGGTACCTATGGTCAGCCCTCACATAATGTGGTGAGGATAAAAAGTAAAGATAGGATGTGCTTGACAAATGAAAATGGAGGATAATGCTGCACTTGACTTTTTAAAAATAATATTAGACCCTAAAAAATGAACATTTTTAAGAATTTTGGAAATGTTTGCATATATAAAATGAAAATGTGATATATTAAATTTAATCAGCATGCAACAAATGATTCAGTGACCAGGGCCAAGATGCCACTACGATTTGAGTGAGAAATCCTGAGGACTATAAGAATGAAATCAAAATTAAAGCATCCATTTCCCAAGCCTGATTGATTTGTGAACCTGCTTTCTTGAAGAATTTGCGGTTTTGATTCCTGGCTTAGATTAGGAAAAATTTAAGAAGGAAAATAGATTTCTACTCCAACACCAGTAGAGGTAGAAGGTGAAACTGTAAAACAAATTCCCAAACCAGAAACCAATATGTCAGGTTCTAAGGATTTTACTGCACCTCACTCAAGAAGAAACAGATTGCCTTTTGCTGGATAATATGATCCTTACAAATATAGTTTCACAACAGAGCTAGAAGGTATTTAGTAATCTTTTGTTTACTTAACAGAATTCCTCCTATATCAATGCAAAGGAGAAAATAATAGATTCATTTTCTCTTCTAAACTTAAATAACTTACTTTGTTTTAGTTTTAAAGTGACTGCAGAGCAGATTCACATTTTTGCTTAGCTTTTTCCACAATAAAGTAAGTCATTTAAAAACTCAAATAACAAATACAGAGATTTCTGTAAATAATTTTTCCAACTCTTTACCCTCCAGAGTACTTAACAGGCAGAGGGATGTTTGCATGCAATTGCATAGACTTCTACAGAAAGGAATTTTCCATTTAAAGTAATCCATTTTCTATTTCTGCATGTAGAATGCTTGACTTGTGTTCATGTTAAAAAAAAATAATATGTAATGTACACCGGCATCTGGTCTCATTTAGATTAATTTCTTAAGGAAGCATTCTATTAGGTATGAAGCTCTGAATTTCACTGATGACCTTGCAACAACAAATTTAGCAATAATTTTCTGACAGCTCATTTTAAAAGAAGAAAAAAGAGTCAAGTTCAATATAATGTAGTTAAATAAAAATAAATATCTACTTATTTTATATCAGATAATAATTTGACTCATAATGACTATCTTGCTGGGTTTTTTTTTTCTGTTTTTATCTGTGCATCTGTATACCAGATAAAGCTTCCTTCCCTAATCTTTCCACACTCCTTTTTTTTCCCCTCTATTTACAATGTTTAACATTTGCTAAACACTTACCATTTGCTTTTAACAAGAAAGGAAAACAAAGAACTAGGATGCTTTATGTGTATAACTAATAAGGTATAACATTTACAAAAAATGACAGAATATCTTCACTGTCATAAAATGAAATTATTTTAGAAAAGAAATAAAATCAGAAGGTGAAGAAAAATTTTTTCTGATATAGATAATGTGGAAAAATAACCTCAGTACAACAGATTCAATTAATAGACTCAACTAAGTTAGAGAATACAAAACTATAACTTGAAATACAAGTGATAATAGTTTTGATAATATTGACCTTCTGAATGGAAATCGTATTAGAAGTGAAGCAAATAACCTAGATTAACAAAAACATTTTTAATACTGACCACAATAAGAGAAGGAAAGCAGAAGAATATACTATTCTAGCATGAACCAATTCTAATAACTGCCAATGTATGAAGAGTAGATATATAAAAAATATCCCAAGGAGAGTTTATAGAATTAACAATTCCCATTCCCACTTTAGTAGAGGCTTTAGTATCCACTCTGCCCATGGAAGGATTTTTTAGTACCAGCATTTTATGAGAGAAATGTACTCAAAAATTTCTGGTTAAGCATTGTCAATTTAGTACATGCTTTTATTTTTCTAGCTAAAATATAAAAAATGTAGCAATTAAAAAAAAAGATAGATTTGACACACCTTGGTGGGTTAGCAGTTAGTGCCACTACCAGCCATCAGCACAGTTCACGTACATCCCAGGGATGCTATTCTGTGACCAGAGGCCAAAGGAAACAACCAAGATGCTTTTTCCTCCTCTTATCCTGTCTGTCTGCTCGCCTTCATTTCTGCCTGCACCTTTCCTGTAGGAAAAAATGCCCCAAAAGACAGACTCACAAAGTCAAACTGTAGCAATGTTGAGCACAGAGGTAATTACATTTTTGAAAACTGGAAGCTAAATAGGCAGTTATTACTGATTTAGGAGATGTGAAAAGGGAAAGCATGTGTGTCAAGAGATGGTAACTAACAAGAATCTAATAGTTTCACGCCACAGGAGCCTGAGTAATTGAAGGGATCAGTTACTTCAAGGGAGATGGAAGACAGAGCAGAGAGCAAGGTAAGTGGCTGAGTCTTTAAAATAGCATCTATATCCTCTTCTTTCATCCCAGAAACCAAGTAATTATCTCTCTACTACCTGTGCTGAAGGTGATTAGTTTGTTCTCTGGAAAAACAGAACAATAGATGCTCTCATCTAAGGATATATGGCACATGTGAGGGGGAAATGTCAGAAAGTACTAAAAATGGAATTTAACTAATAGGTCATTTACTAAACACGGAGTCAGCCCTCCTGGTGCCTACAACAAGTATAATCAGATCTCAATCCCCCAGGCAAGAAATGGAAGTAAAATCCAGCTCAAAATTAAAAAAGAATCCCACCCATACTGATAACATGTTACTTCTTCAAACGGCAATAAAAAGTCTGAATTTTCCTAATGGAAGAACCCATCAGTAAACCAGCCTGACTCAAGAAAAAAAGAGCACAAATAAACTCTTAGTGCCTCATGCTTAATACAAATGGGAAGCCAAGAACCACCAGCCAGTTGTGGAAAATTTCTAATATAAAACATGAAAATGAATGCCTACATAAAAAAAAGAAACAACACAATTTGCAAAGCAAAATAAAAGCAAATAAATGTTTTATTATCCTTAAAGAAATAAAATATCATAAACATACTACCAAATCAGAAAGTTACAAAAAAGAACCACTTGAAATAATAAAATGCTCTTAGAAAATTAAAATATAGTATCAGAAACTAAAATTACTAGATTATAAAGTAAAGCTAGGCTATCACTCAGAAAATAAAAAGTAGAGGACAGAAAACATAAGGCGAAATAAAATATTGATTCAGTAAGTTCAGCGTTTATACAGAGTTTCAGATGAAGAAAACAGAGAAAATGGGAGGGGGAAGTTATGAAAGAAATAACACAAGGAGAAACTTACTGAATTTGAGTGGTAGGTATGTTCTCCACATTGAAAAGAGCATGGCATATCAAACTAAAGGAAATGGAGAAACGAAACAAAACAAACTCATCCTGAAGTCCGTCACTACAAAATTTTATCACCATCCATATAAATGAGGATCCTGAAAATTTTCAGTGACAAAAATGAACAACCACAGAACTATGTATAAAAAGTCCCATCAACTTTCTCAATAACAGCACTTAAAATAATAAAGCAAATGCAACCATTCTTTTAAAAGGCTGTTTGTTACCTAAAAATGTAAATCAAGATATCAGCTGTGGAGCAGGAAACATTTTTCCAACATGCATGTTCTCAAAAAATTTCTCCCTCCATATATTTATTTGAAGCTGATAAAGAATATTCTCTAGCAAAAAAGAGTGTAAACAGTAAGAAAGTTGCACTGCATCTTGGAATTTTATCAATCTAAAGAGGACTCTGGACACTAACTTGACAAAGAGTTTATTAGAAGATACTGGTAATTGAGAGATATGGAAAGTGTGAGTAAAACAAGTCATATCACAGCATTGTTACTAAAAACATGTGACATTTAAAATCCCTGCCTACACCAAGAACCTAACCTTACAGTGTTATTTCTGCTCTCACCTGAGAGAGTACTCTGTGTTCCTGCATTCATGTATCTGAGCCTTTGGTACAGTGTCTGCTATGGACGTATGTGATGATGGAGCCCGCCTAATTCACTGTTTGTGTCCCAGATGAAAGGGTATTTGAGAAGATAATCATCTAACATTTTCAGCTTTTTTCCAGCAAATCACTTTTTACCTTCCTGCATTTTGTTTAAGAGAGGATTTTCTCAATCATATGAAAGGATTCAGATGCAGGGCTTACACAATAAACAATAAAGGTCCTTTGTCAAAAAGCAACATTGATGAAATAGCAGATGCATTATAGCAGAGAGGTGAAGAGAATTTTTCAGAGGCCATCAGGAAGTTTGAGAATGAGAGGTATGGACTGAACCAAGAGAACCAGGAGGCAAGACTGAATCAGAAGACTTAAAAGACATAAAAAAATTGCAATTAAAATTGTAATTAAAAACAGAATATAGAAACATTGGAAAATGTGTATAATATACAGTTAAATTAATAAGGAAGACTATAAGATCCAAGGTTCTATGTGATGATTGCTATTTAAAATCATGTCTGCATGTGGAGAAAAAAAAGGATAAGCAAAGCAAAGTTATATTTGAACACAACTTGATATATTGGTATAGTAATGGGTTATTTCTAAAGTTTTTTTAGATTTTAACACTGTGACTATGTTTAAAAGGGAATCCTCACCTGTGACCAATATTACTATTGTATTTATTGATAAAACCATGTAATATCTTAGCTTTTTTTCCTAAAATAATCCAACTTTCAATTAGCGAAATAAGGCAAAGTGGAGTTTAAGCAAACTTATAATCAAAATGGCATCAGGTTAATATGTCATCTATAAGATGCACTTACCCATTGCCAAGAGGGACAAATACCAGGAATGTTTTGCAAATTTTCTTGTAGGAATATTTTCTGCATAAAAATGTTTGAAGTGAAATATTGAGTTTCTCTTTCATTTATACCATTAATCATTGTGCAAACTGAAAGGAATTGCATATGTTATATCAAAAATCAGTCAATTTACAATTCAAACTAAGTGAAATTATCTCTCATTTAATTTTTTCCAATTTTATTCACTTTTTTCTCTTTTTTCACTTACTCTTTATATTTTATCCTCCAGTCTTTTTTCATATGATTTATTCTTTCTCTCCCCATTTCTTTATCAAATAAATTTTCCTGTGAGGAAATTTTACTGCTGAAGTGCATTATGAATGGCAAAAGTGAATACTAGACATCTGAAAATTGGACTTGTTAACAGGTAGCAAAATTCAACCACAACAGTGACTCTGCCGTTTAGTTTTTCCATAGTTATTTACTGGTATGTTGTATAAAGATGTAGTCACAATAGTAACACCAAAGTTCTCACAGAGTCCAACTATTAAACAACTCCGCATAATATATTTAGCTGTTTCTCATGAAGCATCGATGCGCAGAAATAATTTCCTGCTAATCAGTAATCATGACTACATACTCTGTGAGTCACTGTTACACTTTAAGAAGACTGTGCTAATGCGTGAATAATTATTGACCTGATTAAGTGTCCAATCTTGCTCTTGGGGGGAAAAAGTGCACATCATTTAACAATTCAGCTGTATATTGTCTATGTGATAAAAGCAAGAGGTAATTTAGATAACTAATGCACCAGCTAAATTCAGTTAAGCAGTTCCCAAAAGTAGATGATTTTCATCTCCCTTAAACATTTCAGGAACCTACATTTTTCTCTGCCTTGTGTCTTTAATGTGCTGCCAACTATTTCCCCCCCTTTTTTTTTTCTAAAGGTAAGGGGGGAGAAAAGAATTAGAGAAAATGAAGTAGATGATAGGGTTTTATCTGTCTCTCAGTTAAGAGAGTTTGAGGTTCAGAAGAAAAAGCTATTACTAGTTAGTGCCACAGAACATTCCTCTGAAAGGCCACTTTGCAATGCTATTAAAAAAGGTAAGCCTTTTGGGGGCAATGAAAGATGTGGTGGATTCCAGATAGTTAGCAAAGACCAAGTTGGAGTGTTATGAAGCGCTAAAAGCTATTATTTATTAGATTATAGTTGTCTCTGATCAAATTGTCCTTTCCGTTTGTTTCCCTAAGATGTTCTCCCAGTAAGTACAAAGAGAAAGCATTCTTGAAGGGTACAATGCTCCTTCATCTATGAGTGTGTGTAGTGAGATTGTGAATGCTCTGTTATAATAGCAGGATACATATCGCAGGCTAGAAAAACTTACTAAAATTTAAAATTTACCATGAAGATGTAGTTTGATACGTACAGAAGGACTTTGGTAGAGCATATAATGCACCTCATCCTGATGGGTGACAGAGAGGCCTTCAGGAATAACTGAAAAATGACTGCAACTTTGTATGGGACTTAATATTTTCACTGAATGCAACATTTGAATGTAGTCAAAGATGGAAAAGAATGGGAAAACTGGTTATCTTCCTTTGGGGGATGTTTTTCTTGTGTCAGTTATGTTCATTTCAAACTATTCACTTTAATTTTACGGGAAAATTGAAGCTACCTCAGAGACACTTTGAAACAACAGGGTAAAATTGAGTTTTGGTCTCATGAAGCAAGTGTATCTATAAGTTGTTCAAGCTTCAATATTAACTCCAAGCTTTCATAATTAACCTTTCTACTTCTCACATACTGAATGGTATTCTCTCACATGGGACCATGAGAATACTAACTTCCCTGTTGAACTTCGCTAATGATTTACTAAGATGTTTCTGCTCCCTTTAGACTGTAAAGAATAGTTCTATCACATAGCACCAAATAATAATTATTCTTCATTCTGATGATCCTTGGTTATTAATAAAATGAGTATATAATGATCATTATGCTCTGCTTAGAGACATAAATCAGTATATAATACACTTTAGAATGACTTCCATCCCAAATGATGGAAAAATAAAGTCAAAGCGAATAGGATCATTTGATTTTCAAAAAAACTTACTGTCCAAAAGTCATTTATACTCCACTGTTTTGACTTAATTATTGATACATCAGCATAATAATATTTATCAAATTCTGTATTCTACACAGATTTTTTTCTAACGCTGAAGAGACTCAGTTTGATGTTTCTTCCTTTTGAAAAACAGTCATCTGTATTTGACTGGACTTGTTTCAGGCATAAGAGATTTGAATGATACAAAGAAAATGTTAGATTAAGTCACTGTGTTGTTTTGTTCACAGAGGTGAAGTTTATTTACTCTTGAGAGGATTCAGTATGGCAGAATGGGTATTGCTCATGAGTCATGAGTATTCATCAGTCTTCCTCTATTTTAATTCTGAGCCCTTGTTTTCAGGGGTTATATGTAAAGAGATCTAAAGTAGCTAGCTATCCCATTCTCCTCCCCAGCTAAGCCTCTCAATTCAGACAGTCATACAAAATATATATCCTTTATTTCAGCTCTGAAATAAAAGATATCTTTCTGCATTGTGTTAACATTTTTTTCCCCCTGGAGTTGGAGTCAGCTGATTGGTGAGTTTTGCCATCATGATACAGCAAGGAAATAGGAGTTTCCTTCCTACATCTCCTTCTCAAGCCCAGAATGTTAGATTCCACTGTCATTACACGTTCTCAGGGGACAGCAACATTCAAGGCGTGGTCTAAATCTGGGAACAGGGGGAAAAAACATTGATGGGGGACAAAAAGTCTTCCATTGTGCTCTTCATTATCCAGGGTAGGGTATTTTCTTATAATCATAGGGCAAGATCTTTAAGGAAAAAAATACAGCTTGCACTACTCACTGCCAGAAAAGTTTAGAATGAACACATTTCTTTTGAAACAAAGAAACACTTATTTCCTCTGCTATAAACTGTAAAGGATACAAGTTTCTTTGAAAATCCAGAACAGGAACAGGAAAACGCATAGGAGATTGATTCTCTCAAACACATTCTACTGATGAAGAGAGAGATATCTTTGATCTTTGTTTTAATCCATATCAATATATTACTTTAACATGAGCTATTGACAATATCTCTTTAGCTTCTGTGGTGTCTCCTTTTCTGTGTGTGAAAATTTCTTCACAGAAAGCAAAAGTAGCACAATTAGTGATTCAAAACAGAATAATTTCATTGATTTAATCTCTAAAATTTCTTTTATCTCAGGTCTTTGGTCATTTTTACTGATGTCTTCACTTTTAAAAGAAGAAAAAATGGAGACAAAGGTTAGTTGTATACCTTCATTGAAGCTCCCTTCAAGAATTTATTGGGAAAGAAGATTAGCAACACAGACCTAATTGAGTTTTACTATGCAGGGTAGATTTGTTACTTTCCATTCTCACTATGGCCTCTTACAGTCTGATTCAATTCAGCAAATATTTATTGAGCACTCATACATGATGGGATTAGAGAACGTTAGCAGTTATGGGGTTGAAAAAGAAATATATGGAATGATTTCTTCCCTAGAATCCTTAAATTCTTATAGAGAGAACACTTCAAGATTTTTTTTAAAACGGGAAATAATTACACAGCTAATGATGGACACATGTGAAAAACAAAAAATGCAAAAATAAGATTAAAAGAGAACAATTACTAGAAGATGTAGGACTTGGACAAACCTTAAAATAAAATTGGTAATCTAGACTAGAGACACAACATCAGACATGCTGAAGAGGATAAGTATGATATTATTACTAGAGATTGAGAACTGTCCACTACAGGAAGGAAGAGCTGACAGCAAGAGATAAACACGGATGATAAAACTTAGCAGTAGATCAAAAATCATGATATACAATGGATAGAGAAAAAAATACACCCATTTCCCTAGATTTATAAGCATACATGATTTACATGTGAAACATCATCATGTAAATTCTTAAACTATAAACTGAGACATTGTTTTGTTTCCACCGCTAGGCGCATTTGCAGAGATTGCTGAGGTAAATTTTATTTCCTCTCTACACTAAGTAGCAGAATGAGTCAGAAACTCTGGCAAGCTCTGAGGGCAGGACATGTTTTACTTTTGCTTGAAAATATTAGCCTCTATTAAAATAATTCTCTTCGTTTCATCTGTTATACAATAGACAGGAAATGCATGGAAGGAAAACACATATTCCCAGGATCCATTAGCCCTTTCACAGCTGGGGATAAATGAAACCTGGCTTTATCAAAGTAATTGCATTATTATAGGAGACTAACTTCGCTCTAGACCCCTTTTTCTCACTATGGAGAATATGTAAGCCATCAGTGTTTCATATTCCCACCACACTACACCCCCTTTTAGAATCTTTATTTTATATTTCAATAGATAATACATATATTTTGCAACTTAAACTTGTTATTGCAAGATTATTATTCATCCATTATTTAGGTCAGTATCCACTGACTGTCAGGTGCTCTCGTATGTAGGAGAAATGCAGTAATAGAAACTAAGGTCCCAAACATCGTGGAACATACATTCTAGTGAAGGAAGCCAACAACACACAAATAAGCAAAAATTAGATGTGATGATTTTAGGCTGTGGTCAATGCTATTAAGGAAATAAGCAAATTGATTGGCAGAGGTTATTGCACAAAGGATAAGACTTTCCCTGAACAGAGTGCTCATGAGGCAGATCCTTAAGGAGGTACTCGTGAGTATAGACCAAAGAGTATAAGGAAGCAGTAGATGAAAGAGTCAGAGGAAAAGATTCTAGGCAAATAGAACAGTCAATGATGCAATGAAGTAGCCAGGTATTTTCAAAAAACAGAAAGGAGATGACAGTAAAAAGAAGAATGGGTGGCATGTCAGGAAGGAATGCTATCGTGAAAAATTTTGTAGGAGTTGGTTAGAAGAGAGAATTGTGGAAAACAGTGGGTCAGGAAGAGGTTGAGGAATATGGGGGCAAATGAAAAGTGATCCTTTCACAAGTTTCAACCCTTGTTGTCTTGACAAAAAGTGTACTCTTAACTTTTCCAGTTTCCAAATTAAAGAATTCTATGCTTAATCGGATATTTTAAGCCATGAAAAGACAAAGAGAAAATAAATTAAAATTTCATTTCCTTTTGTCTGGGATTTTTTTCCCATGTTGTTTACACAAAGGAATCTAGATAGAAAGCTTCCAAATCATTATGCAACTAAAGTAGACTAGCGTTTATTATAGCTTACTATATATATTTCACTTTCCGAGGTACTGCGGAATTGCAAAAGAAGGCAGAAGGCATGGTTCCTACCTTCAAGGAATTTTTAAAGACCTACATAAATGCAAAAACTGGAGAGCAATGCTATGACAAATATCTAAATCAGCAGAAGGGAGTAGAGGATCAGTTGCATGTTTAATTTTTTTCTAAAGCTGTGGAATGATACAAAAACCACTGTGGGAGAGATTCAGGTGAAGATAGTGTGTGATGTAGGTAAGGCATAACCAGTTATTCAAGAAGAGGATTGAAATTTATTCACAAAGTTAGAACTGGATATTGAGTTTCTAGGGGAAAGTAGAGACTGTAACGAGTGTTTACCTGTAGTGAAGGCAAAAATTAATAAAAAAAAAAAAAATTAGGCAAGGAAGGATTATATAATGGAAGGTCTATACAGCCAGATTAGGGATTTTTTTTAATTGAATCATTGATAGAAATCTACTAGACTTAATCAGTAAGCAAAAAAGTAGATTTTTTTCTGACAATGCACAATAACTAAATAAGAAAACATGTGATAGATACTTTGAGTAAGCCTCCTTAAAATCAACAGAGAAACCCACTGAGGTCGATTTTTAATCTCAGCTAACAGACATGGTAATTGAGATACATACTGTCTCCATATAATCGCTCATAAAACCAAAAAAGAAAATCATTGGGTAGCTCTTGCTGCCCAGGCTTTGACTCCATCAGATATTAGACATTTTAGAAGCAAATGTGATAAAACATAAAGGGACCAGAGGAAAAAACCAGGCAGAAGAGTTTGGTACCTAAGAGTGGACAACACACACCTACCTCAGCGCTAATGGTGAAAACGAAGGTCTAAATAGAAGAGATTTTGTAAAGGGTGATTGTCTAAACTTTTGGAAAATATATGTCCAATAAATGGGGGGAAAAACGCCAAAAGATTTCATTTGGGAAAATAGAAGGATAATACAGGGCAAAAAATGTCGAAATCAGAGTTAATTCACTTGGAAATAATGATGGCTGCCGGAACATAGAATTTAAAGAGATGTAAGAACTTCATTGGGAAGATTTTCATACGCAGCTATAACGCAGAGAATCAATATAGAGCTTCATGCCAAGGTGACTATCATTGTCTATCCTAACTTTCCATTTGACTGCAAAAATTTCAAGATCCAGATGAATAACTCCACCAGCTGTGTCTGTGACTAGTCTTCCTCAGAGGTAGAGGTCAAACTCCACAGTGAACCTGACATTTTGTTCAAACTGAGATGCCCATCTGCTCTTTGAGACTAAAAGTGCTGCTGTGCACAAGAAGAGGATATCTTGGTTACCTATGACTAGATTTGGAAAGCAGATATGCAAGAAATGATAAATGGCTTTACTTCAGCGGGGTGTAGAGTAGGAGTGGGAGAGGGTGGAGGTGGGAGGATGAGGAAAGTTCACCAGAGATACATCCAGTATTTCCTTATTTTACCCTTCAGTTCTTTACTGCTTCACCTTTAATCTTGGGGTTAACCCTTCTCACTTTGATTTCATTACTGATACACCCCAATAGTGATGCCACCTTCTCTCAGATTTTCAAATTATCAGATTTTCTAGATAGACCATTAGTGTATGATCCTTGACTCCTCACAGTAGGAAAAAAACCGGTTTTGCAGAAGCTTAGTTGAACCCTAGCCCTGAAGACAAATCAGTTTAAGCTACTTTGATATGGTGAAGAGATAAAGATTCTCTCAAAAAAGTTGTTACTGGATGAAGTCAGAGAAAAGTGTCCTCCCTGTCAAGCCACAGAGTCTGGATGAGCCACAGTTCATGAAGAAAACTCTTTCAGTAAGTCAGCAAACTACAAGCAATAATCTAAATAAAGATTCAGGGCCCAAACCTGCAAGATTTCATTTTATTGCTGTAGACTGTGTTAATGCAGATATTTGGGGGTTGCCATCAAATTTTTATCAAATTTCATTCAAGATAGGTATTTATAAAAGAGAAAAAGCATATCATCTGTTCCCACAAGTGATATATCTAAAATTTACTTGCTCACCTAATAAAAATCTATCACTACTCTCTAATGCAAATGATCTATAAAAATGTGAACTCAAAGGTAGTTTTTTAAACCTGGTAGCTAGAAGGAAAATAACTAACTGCTATGCACAATTCTCAAATCCCTTCACTTTTATTTATTTATTTTCAGTCATCCAATAGAGAATGTCTGAAAACCTTTCGATTTCGCAAAGATTTATTTGATTTTCTATTAGCTCTAGAGATAGACCATCAATCAAAATAAAATGTACAAAAACATCAGGCTATTACTTTCTACCTGAAGAGACTACTAACAATACAGTTCTATGAAACATATTCAAGAGAAAAGTGTTTCCTTTTGTATTGATTTGCAATAAATTTAGCATTTCCTTTCTGAAACAGCTTTTGGATTTTTTTAAATGGTTGCAATTTGAAATCACTAATGGTTTATTTATGTCCTTATAAAATGTTTACAAAGACCCAGTCAGCACTCTGTGCTGTTTACAAAGGCAGAACGTATTATTTCTAAAATATAATATTCCTTAATCTCGGATGGCAGTCTTTTGTCTGAAAAATTCTTGCACTTAGTACCTGACTTAAGCTAAATAACAGGATAATAACAACATTAGAGTCCTTTCCACCTTAAGAAGGCTAAAATAACTAGGTCTTCAGGATGCTCGACAGATTTTCAGTCATCTAGTCAGCATTAAGAATGCCGAGCCGTTTTATTAGTGTGTCCTCTGTCTTATCTTCTAAGTCCATGTGAAAGAAACTCATTCAAGTCAGTTAGCTCTCATATAAAAGGTTATTTTCCTACAATAGAGTATGTACGTGTGTATGTGGAAAGAGTGTTAATGATAGTACATGCCGAGGAATTGGAAATCACTTTTTGTTATTTTGATGCCGAATGATGCTCACAGATCCACTCAGATAAATTAACTTTCCTAAGGGAATTGCCTTACTTGGTGGAAACAGCATAAGAAAAGTTTACCGTAGTGAGCTTGCCAGCAAATATATGCAATATTATTTTGTCATATTGTTTTTTTAGAAGGTGTATGTTTTCTTTTAATTTTTTTTATATTTGATTGCAGTAATTTCGTTTTACAAATTAAACTCCTGTGTGTAGGTTCACCATATATGCAGCTTCCCCATTCCTCAGATATACATCAACATACCATCTTCATGTCATATTGTTTTGGTGTTAACCAGCATTATAAATAGTCAGATTGGTTCTTATCTTCTTTCTTTTCACAAAATACTCGTACTGCATTCTATCTCATACACTAGTTCATGAGAGGGTAGAAACGTCTTGTGATTTATTCCCAGGTCATCTGTTAATATAAAAACCTGATGATTATGTGTTATTTTAAGGATATCATTTAAAATTTGAATAAAGTCAGACAATGCCTTTTTTCTTTTTTTTTTCCTCTCTATTTTCAGCTTTTAAAATGTAGGGGTATGTGGCCCTGTCTCTAACTCCAGGGTTAAATCTGATTGAACTAACCCAATCATGAAACCTCCAATTCCCTTCAATGACTAGATTAAATGTGAGCACAAATTTGGTCAATAAAGCATGAAGGCAAGTCTTCTATGGACATTTAGGGAAACTTTCTTTATTCCTATAAATAGAGATATATATGCTGACCTTGTCGCACCTGCGTAAAATGTCTAGAACCACAGGAATCTAATTGTAATAGTAAAGAAGACCAAGTGAGGACAAATCAAATATATTTCCCAGCCCTTCCTCCAAAGAGCCCACTTAGTCTTTAGTAAACATTTTTGGATAAGAGGAATACTCAGTTCTCCTATGGAAATTTGTCGATACTCAAAGATCAAAAGTTTCATCATGACTCACTTATTTGTGCAAGAATATATAGAAGTTATGCAATAAATGTTGTCCTGATCCAACTCGGCTTTACACAAAATTGCAATTGCTTTAGAGTTTCTGCTTGTGAAATCAAAATGGGCATGCATTTCAGTTGATGAAAAATTTTCCTTTGGCATCCATGATAAACTGAGAATTCCCAACTGTGCAATGTCATAAAATAAAGGAACCCAACATAAATCCATCCTAAAAGAGCAGTAGTACATCTGAGATTTCACTTGAGTAGGTCTAGAGGACACAAGTTAGCTTCTCAAATAAGTTGTCCAAATCCTCTGTATCACCTACAAATTTACAATCTGTATCTCTTACTCAGTTATTTCTATGGACTCATAGAGGGTTTCCTATATCAACTATCAGAAGAGGAATAATAAACTAAAGTTTCATTTCAGGGAATAAAATCTGCTTCACACATTAGTTTAAACTGAGAACTTCTACTGTATTGTAACCCCAGTATTGGGTAGCCCTGAAAGAAAAATGGGGGAAATCCCCAAATGTTCAAAGCTTTATACTACATACCTGGTCAGATACTTTTTATAAAGAGAAATTGTACCATGATAAGGATTTACACAGATACATGGACAGTGCCTCATAACTTGACAGATTGGTTAGCAATCTAAAGTAGCAAGATGAAAATATCGAAAATAAGTGAAATAGGAGAAATCACATGGTGAGACACCACATATTAAATAGCATCGTAACTGGCTGGTCAGAAAAAGTGGTAAAATGGACTCAGTGTTGTAAGTCATCAATGATAGGGAAATATTCCCTGCAATGATAGGGAAAATACTCTTCAGGATGCATGAGCCATGGCACTGTATGTTTCAGTACCCATTGGATATAATATATGATACATTAACCAAGAAGGTAACTTAGGTGTGAATTCGTCTTCAATTTCAACAATCCATTTAGAACTGGTGCTTCTTACCTCTCAAATATGAACTCTTCAAAGCTAGAAGTCTTGCTTTCCAGAGGAATGATGCATCTATTAGAAGAAACAGTGGAAATTCATTTAAAAAAAAAAAAAAAAAAAAAAAAAAAACGTGGTCACTACCAGTTTGGGACCCTTATTTTAGTAGATCACTACTCAAAAAAAAGTTATACTAGCAGGAACACTTGAACTTTGACCCTGGTTATAATTAGGATAATTTGGATACAGTAATGTTGCTACATCATGGGTCTAGGAGGAATATATTTGACATTCAGATCATACCCTAGGGTATCTACTCTAACTAGAGCAGTTACATGAGCAAGATATAGAAAGTAACTGTGCCTGAGTTTGATCGAGTGGGAGCAGATTTTTTTTCACTAGAATGGCCATCACTTGTATGGGCACTGAGAATCACAGAAGAAATAAAGCTATACAGAAAATAAGAAATCTTTTCTCATACTTCAAGGCTAAGCAAATCACTCAGAACTCTTGAATAATCCTGAAAAAGGGGCAAGCACAACAGATTTTATTTCCTGCTATCACTGATAATAGAGGAAACTAAATAAGGTGCTTTTTAATTTATAAAATTATCAATATATAAATTTAATCTTCTACTTATTGTCATGTTATGAAATATATTCTTAGCAGATACCTGTCTAAATAGTATGTAAGTCTTACATTCCCTATATTAATGATATTAAACTAGGAGTTAAGAAATTCACTTCAAATTGCTAAAATGCATAAACATTGTTAAAATAATTTTTTTCTTCTTTAGAGTTTCTTTAAATTTGATTCATTTATATTCATATAATATACAAATAATTTACCATTATATATTTATTGATAATGTACCTATAATATAATAAGTGATCAAGATTCAGTTATTTAGAATTTTGCTAATATTTTCCTTTAATGACTTCCCAATTGCAGAGAACATCTCTGTGGTCTGTATGAGATCCACCTTCTCTCCCTGATGATATCCCAAAGTACCCCCACCCCATACCCATGTATTAATTAGGAATAGGCTAAGCCGTGAGTAACAGAATCCCAACTGTCAGTGGCTAAGTAAAATAAAAGCAGCATCTCTCTCATGCAAAAGTTAGAAGTGAGTTGTTCACAAGTGGTAAGGGTGTGTCTGCTACACCAAATCCTTCTCTCATGTCGTTCTGCCATGAATAACCAGCATTCAAGCATCTACTCATGGTCTGATCCAGCATGTCTACCTTCTGAGTATCAGGAAGACAAGCAAAGCAAAATTAATAGAGGCTAAGGGTATATACAGATGTACTTTGAAGGAAAGTGACTACATCTTGTATATGAAACTCTACTTATATTACCTTAGAAAAAAATGTATTCCCATATCCTCAAGCGGTTTCCAAAGAAGATTAGCAAATGATATTTCAGTGGAAATAAGATTTTAAAAGTGGAACTATTCACAATGGAAGAAGGGAAAGGTACTTGGCAGTAATTAATTAATCATATCTGACATGGTTCACTACAAAATGTCTTAGTCTGAAAAAGTTTCTAAATCTTCCTCAAGGCTTTAACTTATAGAACATAAAAATTAGAAAGATGTGCACTATTCTGCTTTCTTTCCTTCTTCATATCTCCTCTGAGGCAATAAACGAAAGCAGACATCCTCCATTATAGATGAAGAAAAGTATTCAGGTGGAAATGAAGCTTAAATTCTCATCTAAAGTATTGTGGAATTAAACATCTCAAGTAGCTGACTTAAGTACTCAACAAGTATTCAATAAGAGGTAATCATTATATATTATTATACTGATTAATCCAGAGTATTATACAAAAGAACAGGATAATTTTTGAAATCTATACAGTAAGATTATACTACCCTCTTCAAATTTCTATTATATTATTTATATTATTTTATATTTAACTTTAAAGGCAAATACAAAATGAATAAATACATAAATCTACTTACAATTCACAAAATTCCCTGTGTAAATATATCTACATATCATCAACAGAACGTCAGAACATAACATTGTTTTTATGTTCATTTTATTTAGTTATTAATACCATCCCTCTAATGCATTAATGTTAATGACAGCATAATGAAAAGAAATAAACACTGGGTTCAGAATTATTAATTAACAACTGAAAGAATACTCATATTGCTTTGAGTAACTAATTCTCCGATCTTGGGCAGGTAGTTTTTTTAAATTTCCTTTATTTATTTTATAGTTAAAGTAATATATTGATAAGAAAAATTAAACAGAAAAAATGTATATTCTAAAAGTTTATCATCTTCCCTCATACACTTTATTCTTGGAGTACAATATTAACATCTTCATACATATATCTCCATGCTTTTCTTCATAGTTATACAAATATGTGCAAATACAGAAATAACATTGGTAAATTGTGTGCAATTTTTACTGAAAATGAAAGAAAGGATTATTTGTATTTTCTTTCTCACAAGCACATTTTAGTCAACCTTTCACATGTATAAGGAGAAATGATATTTCTCTCTCTCCGTATACAGGATTTTAGGAATCCCATGTATGTAGAGAGAGAACATTATTGATTTATTCATGTAAAGCTTATCTAACTCACCAGCTTTCTCCAAAAGGTATATCTCAACCTTCTTGCACGGAGGAGCCCAGCATAGCCCTTCTGTTTTCCACTTGGGAGCTATTTTAAACAGCTAATGAAATCATAAACATCAGCACAAAAATGCAAAACTCATGGCATTAAACAGACCACTAAAGAACATTTGTTTGCAGTGTGGAAATTGCAACATGAAGGAAGCTAGAAATATATACATAGGGAATGCAAACTTACACCACTCTTCACATTCTTATGTACACAAATGACTATGAAAAGTGCCACAAGTATTGATTTGAGGATGTTAAACAACTTATAGTAAGAAAGAGAATTTGCAAAGTCAGGACTACACAGCTCATCCACATGATTTACAGATTCTGTATTATATGTACTCACACACAACAAACACAGAGAACTTACTCGTATTTTAATAGCAGTATCATATTCTACAGTATGAGAGCACTGTATTCATTTAAGTGTGTTTAATATATATTTGCACTATTTCAGTTCTCCCTTTTGAACATTCATGTTAATTCCAATTATAAGCAATGACATTTCTCCCCAAAGCATTTAAATTTTGTAGAAATGCATGGACAGTGACATTGCTGGATAAAAGAAAAGGTGCTTTATTTAATTTAACAGTTGCTCTCCAGAAGGGTTGTATATATTAAAGAAAGAATTTAGCAAAATTTCCTGAATCTAGTTTTCCATACTTCATATGTCAAAAGTAAAATGCACCAATTTCTCAGAATTACACAAAATATTTAAAGTAATACATATGGAAAAACATATTTATATGTATGTTTAAGGGTTATCTGTTAAGCCACATTGAGTTTAACAGATTAGTAACTTTTCTTTTATATATTTTAGTTGTTTACATATTATTTGTTTTTAACTGAATACGTTTCCCCTAGAAACAATTCTAATAGCCAAATAATAATCAAATGTGCAGATGAATGGTGTCGTAATGTATATATCCCCCTATTATTAGACATTTAGATTGTTTCCCAAAAAATACTTTTAATTAATCTATTGTATAATTTTTGTACAATAACTCACATTCATTTAAAGAGCACAGTTTGGTGTGCCTGTATGACCTAGTGCGTTAGTTCATGACCACACAGTCTACATACATCCCAAGGTCCCCAGTTCAGTACCTCTGAGGTTGAGGGAAATGACAAAGATGAACAACTAAACTTTTCCAGACTAGGACATTTTCTACCTGTCTGCTTGCCTTCATTCCTGCCTACACCTGTCCTTAACACACACGTACACATATAATCAAAAACATACAGAGTGCAATTCAATAAATTTTCAAAATTATATATACTCATAAAATCATTACCACAATTAAGATTCAGAATATTTCCTTTCTCAAAAACAATTATTTCGTGCCCATTTTCTGTCAATTCCTTCCTCCACCACAGGACCCCATAAAAACAATAATTTGTTTTGTGCCACTGGAGATGAGTCTGCTTTTTCTAGAATTTCGTGTAAATGAAGTTATAGTGCCAACTTTGATGTCTGGCTCCTTTAACTCAGCATGCTACTTTTAAGATTCACATATGTCATGTGTCAGCAGTCTAGTACTTTATCTTTGTTTTTTTTCCTGAGGACTATTCCAGTGCTTAGATATACTTGATTTTCCATTTTACATGACAGTTTCCTATTTGGTGCTTATTTTGAATAAAACTTCGATGAACATTAACATTCAGGTCTTTGTCACATACTTTCGTTGTAAAATTGCTATGTATATATATTTAACTTTATAAGGCAACTATCAAATAGTTTTCCAAAGTACTTGAGCTACTTCCTAATCCCACTAGAAGTGTATGAGATTTCCAGTTTATCCAGACTCTCAACAAAATTACTATTGTTAGGATTTTCAGTTACAGTTCTATTAGGGTGTCTGAAATGGTATTCCATTGTGATTTTAATTTGCATTGTCCTAATGACTAAGGATGCTGATCATCTTTTTGTGTGATTTTTTTTGGCCATTTACATGTCTTCTTTGGTAAAATGTTCTTATGAATATTTGTCTAATTTTTTTAGCTTTTTTTTTCTCTTCGCAAAAAGCTTTACTGTTTTTATTTGATCACAGCTTAGGCAAATGCTCCAGGTGGTTAAAATACTGCCTAACAGCTGAAGATGGAGGTGCAGGCAGACACTTAACAACAAAGGGAGGCCACCTGGGCCCTTCAAAGGCTCTTGAGCTCTGAAGTCTACTAATCTGTCCTGAGGGTGAGCCTATCTGAGACACTAGCCCAGCCAAGTGACTGGTGGGCCTGGCAGCTGTGGAAGGTGCTCAGGTGGCCCCCAGCTTCCTCCACCTTCATCTCCTCTTCCCAGAAGTCTCTCTCCAGGAAGACAGAGAGGCAGCGCATGGGTCTGTACGCACCCAGTGACCACAGACCCAAAGGGGCCTGCATTAGGCCCTTCTCCAGGACCATGGCGTCCAGGGTTTGACTCAGCTTGACATGGTTTTTCGCATGCTTGAAGAGGGCACAGCTGCCTTGCTGGTTTTGCACCTTGAAAAGATGCTCTGACGCCCTCTGGAGCTTCTGCTCAACCAGCAACAGGAAGAAAAGGCCCAGGGCCTACAGCAGCACCAGAGCTTTGCGGTGGAAATAGAAACCCAGTGGGAGGTAGGTGAAGGTTGACTGGTGCTTGAGTTGGCATCCCTGACAGTGGAATGGTCTTGATGAATTTGGGAGCTCATGTTGGACAACAAGGAGGTAAACTGAGGGAAAGGGTTGCAGAGAATGTAGTTCTGCTGGGTAGCACTATAAAACATAGTTGAACGATATTCACAAACTCATAGAAAAGGCAACACTGAGTCTGTTGAATTTCTCAGCTCTGTGGGACCATCAGGTGCACTGTCTAGCTATCATTGAGTTGTGAGAATTTTTTCCATATTCTTTACACAAGTTCCTTGTGAAAGAAATGTATCAGGAATATTTTCTTCTCTTTGTGGCTTCTTTTCACTTTGTCATGATGTCTTTTGACTTTTGAGTGATGTGTTTTGAAAGCCAGAATTTTTCTTAATGTTTATTAACATCCAGTTTATCACTGTCACTTATGGTTTTTTTCTTTCTGTGTCTTATATAGGAACTATTTACACTTCCAGGTCTGTGTCTAAATCTTTGATCCATTTTGTGTGGACCTCTCATGCATGGTATAATGTAAGGGGTTTAATTTCATTTTTTACAAGTAGATATCCAGTTTTCTAATATTTATTAAAAAGACAATTCTTTCCCCATTGTATATTCTTACCACGCTTGTCAAAGATCAGTTGACCCTATCTGCATGGGGTTACTTCAAGACTTTCAAATTGTTCTGCCAGGATTGCTCCTGGGAACAGGGGTGAGGACCCGGAGCGAGGTGGGGGGTGAGGGGGGGTGGTGGTGCTGCCAGAGATTGAGAAACTTTAGAAAGAGTGAGATGACAGAAAGGTGGAGTCAGGGGGCCAACAGTCTCACAGACTGAGAGCCCTGAATACCCTGCCCTCCACTTTTTTATTCAGTTCATACACAACATTGTTTCAAGCTACACAAGCAAGTTTTTAGTTATATTGGATTTGCTCATGCAGCCTCCTGTTTTCTGATACTGATACTGCGTAACAGTATCCATCTTGTTTTGGGGAGTGAACAGTTACAGGAACACTGCCCCAGTGCTTTCCCACAGTGGCCTTCACAGGGTGCTCCAGACCTGGTGTTCCTGATGTTCTGCCAGCTCCCACTCTGTCCTCGCTCTATTTTCTGCACCCAGCACTATTCCAATGGTCTATATGTCTGTCCTTATGCCAATATCTACTATTTTAATTACCATAGATTTGTTGTATATTTTGAGATGGAAAGTGTGATGACTCCAGATTTGTTCTTCTTTCTCAAGATTGCTTAGACTTTTTAGGATCTTTTGTGATTCTATGTGAATTTTAAGATTTTTTTTATTACTATATAAAGTGCCATTAGGATTTAAAAGGTACAGTATTGAATTTGTAGATTGCTTTGACACAGTTAATATTTTAATAATATCAATTCTTCTAATCCATGAATATGGGATAGTTTTCCATTTGTTTGTGTTGCAAAATTTTATTTCAGAAATGTTTGGTAGTTCTCAGTAAAATTTTTTATATCCTTGGTTAAGTTTATTCATTTTATTCTATTGATGCTCTTATAAAAGGAATTTCTTAATTTAATAAATATCCTACTGATATGGGGTCATTAATTTTGTATCCTGCAACTTTATTGAATTCATTTATTGGTTATATGAATTCTATTGGTGGAAACTTTGGGGGTTTCTTCATATAAGATCTCATCTACAGAGTTAAGTTTACCTCTCCTTTTCCCATTTGGATGCCTTTTATTTATTTTTCTTGCATTAATTACTTTGACTAGAACTTCCAAGAACATGGTGACTAAAGTGATGAGACCAGACATACTTATCTTGTTCCTGAATTTAGTAGTAAAATTTTCATTTTGACTGTTGAGTATGATGCAAGCTTTGGGCTTGTCATATATGATCTTTATTAAATTAATAACTTCCTTCCAAATCTGATTTGTTGAGTGTTTAATCACGAAGAATGCCGAATTTTGTTAAATGTCCTTTCTATATCTATTGAGATAATGATGAGATTTTTATCCTTCTTTATATTAATGTGGTCTATCATATTTATTGATTTGTGAATGTAGATTCATGCATGCATCTCAAAGATAAATCCCATTTGATCATGTGGTATGGTCCTTTTAATGAGCAATTGAATTAATTGACCTTTGAGTTTTTTGAGGATTTTTACATTTATATTCATCGGGATATTGACCTATATAATTCTCTTTTCTTGTATTTTTATTTGTCTAGCTTTTATATTAAAATAATTCTGGCCATAAAAATTGAATTTGGAAGTGTCTCTTCAACTTTTGGAAAGGATATGAAATATAGGTGTAAATTTTTCTTTAAAATTTTGATTATAAATTTTGATAAAAAATGTTTGATTATACTTGTTAATGAAGCCATCTGGCACTGAGATTTTCTTCGTTGGAAAGTTTTTGATTTCTGATTTAATCTTACTCATTATTGGTATGTTTATATTTTAGATTACATTTATAATTCAGTCAGTTTTAATAGATTATATGTATCTAGGAATTTCTCTATTTGTTATAGGTTATCCAATTTGTTGGTATATAATTGTTCACAGTAGTCTCTTCTAATCCTTTATGTTAGGTGGGAGCTCTCTTTTTGATTTTATTATTTTAAGTCTTCTCTTTCATTCTTAGTCTGGCTAAAGGTTTATCAATTTTATTGTTTCAACAAAGAAATTCTTGATTTTATTAATTTTTCAGCTGTTTTAAACCATTATTTTGTTTACTTATTCTTTAATTTTTCTTATTATGTCCTTCTGCCAATGTTGAACTGTTTCATCTTCTCTCACTGGTTCCCTTAAGTATAATGCTAAGTTGTTTATTTGAGATACTTCCTTTTTTCAAGTGCAATTATTTATTATGATAAACATCCCTTTTAGTACTGCTTTTGCCACATCCCACTAAGATTTACTATGCTGTACTTCATTTTCATTTGTCTCAAAATATTTACTAATTTTCCTTTTTCACTTTTTGATCTATTGATTGCTCAAGATTATATTTTTAATTTCCACATATGCACACATTTTCCGATTTTCTTTTGTCATTGATTACCAGTTTTATGCCATTGCAGTTGGAAAATATATGTGATATAATTTCAATCAATATTCCTTATGTAGGAATTGTTTTGTGACTAAGGTATGATCTATTCCAGAAAATGTTTGCACTTGAAAAGAATATGTATTCTGCTGCTGTTGTGAGGAAATTTTTTGTGTTTATTTGGTTCATTTGCTCTATAATATGTTGTCTTCTCTTTTTGTATCATTTTTGGCCTGGATATTCTATCCTTGTTGAAAGAGGGATACTGAAGGCTCTTCCTGTTTAATGTATTGCCATTTATTTTTTCTGTTAGTTCTCTTAATAGTTGCTTTATAGATTCAAATGTTCTGCTTTTTGTTGCATGTTTATAATTGTTATCAGCATCCTGATAAATTGATCCTTTTATTAGTATATAATGGCATTTATCCCTTGTAACAGTTTTTAATTAAAGTCTGTTTTATCAGATGTAAGTATACTAGTCATCTTTTCTTGACATTATATAGTTGCATTTTGTTTTATTATCCGTTCAGTCACTTGATGACTTTTGATGGGCTATTTGATTTATGTTAAATGATGTGGTTATTAATGGAAAATAACTTACTATTTCCATTTTGGTAGTTGTTTTGTTTTTGACTATTCTTCCAACATTTGTGCTTTAGAGCACAAGTTGACAAACTGTGGTACACTGGTCAAATTCAGCCCACTGCATATTTTTGTACAGCCCTTGAGTAATAATTTTTTTTTTTTTTACATTTTTAAAGGGTAGACAAAAAGTCAAAAGAATAAAATTTCCTAACATTCTGTGGATTCTCTAAAACTCACATTCTGAGGTAAATAAAAGTTTTATTGGAGCATAGCCACACTCCTTAATTTACATGCTATTTACTTTCAATCTATAGAAATTTTTGTTGGACAGAACCTGTATGATCTAAAAAGCCTAAAACCTTATTCTCTGATCTTTTACAGGAAATCAACTAACTCCTGTTGTAAAGTGTTGTTTAAAATGTGGTCTGTAGATCATGAACAAGGGGTATCATCTGGGAGATTTTAGAAAGACAGAATCTTATATTGCATATCAGGCCCACTGTATTTAAATTCGCATTTAGTAAGATCTTGTTATTTCTTGTTTCTTGACAAAAGACATTATAACAGGTGTGAGGGGATTTCTCATTATGTTTTTTATTTGCATTTTACTGATGATTATGGTTATGGAAAATTTTATATCTTTAGTTATGTGCATATCTTATTTGAAAAAAATCTATTCAGTTCCTCTGCCTATTTTTCATCTGATTATTTCTTATTATTAAGTGGTATGATATTTCAGATAGATGATATGCAAATATGTGCAATATTTTCTCCAATGCCATAGTCATTTGATTTTGTTGATGATTTCCCACTGTGTAAAAACTTTTAAGGTTGATGTAGTTCCAGTTGTTTATTTTTGTTTTTGTTGTTTTTGCTTTTGATGTAAAATCAAAACCATCATGGCCAAAAACAATGTCAAGGAGATTACTCACTATGTTATCTTTTAGTATTTTTATGTTCCACTTCTTACATTCAAGTCTTTTGTCCATTTTGAGTTCATTTTTCTGTATGATATAAAATAGGGATTTAGTTTCTTTTTTTGCATATCAATGTAGTTCTCCCAACATAATTTAATGAAAAAACTGTTTTTTTCCCCATTCTTTATACTTGGTTCCATTGTCACAAATTAATTGATGATATGTATGTGGATCTATTGCTAGGCTCTCAATTCTGTTCCTCTGATCTGTATTTGTAATTTTATGACAATACCAAACTGCTTTGATTACTATAGCTTTGTAATATAGTTTAATACCAGGAAGTATGATACCTCCACCTTTGTTTTTTCTAAAGATTATTTTGGTTATTCAGGGTTTCCTGTGGTTTCATAAAAATACTTGTATTTTTTCACTATTTTATTAACAATGATATTGGATTTTTATAGGGATTGCATTGAATCTTCAGATTCCTTTAGGTAGTGTGAATATTTTAACAATATTAATTCTTCCTGTTCCTTAGCACAGAATATGTTTCTATTTGTCTGTGTCTTCAATTTATTTTAATAATATCTTATATTTTCCAGTATACAGTTCTTTTACCTCCAAGGTTAAATTTAACCATAGGCTTTTTACTGTTTTTTATAAAAACAAAATTACTTTCATCTCACTTTGATACACATTATTAGTAGACATACATTAAGCTTATTTTTGTATATTTTTTTTAATCCTTCAACGTCACTTAATTTGTACATTAGTTTTAACAGATTTTGGTGGAGAACTTAAGGTATTCGATGTATAATTTCATATTATTTGAAAATAAAGATAGAAAGAATGTATTTTTCTTATCTAATTGCTCTATGACTTTCAATACTATTTGAAATAAAAATGGTATATGTTTTTGTCATTTTTGTCATCATCCTGATCTTAGACAAAAAGCTTTCAGCTTTTTACCATAGAATATGATACTAGTTGTGAGCTTGTCATTTGTGCCCTTTAGTATCTTGAAGCACATTCCCTTTATACTCAATTTGTTAAGAGTTCATGTTGAATTTTGTCAGAGTTTTTGCATCTATAGAGATGATCGTATGCTTTTTATTATTTTTTTTTAATTTAATGTGGTACAACGTATTGATTGAGTTGTAACTGTTAAACCATCATGGCATCCCTGGAATAAATCCCACTTGATCATGACATGATTCTTTTAATGGATTGTTAAATTTGGTTTGCTAATATTTTGTTGAGGATGTTTGCATATTAGGGATATTGGCCTTTAGTGTTCTGGTCTAGTTTCTGGCATCAGTTCAAAGTGACCTTGTAACGTGATTACAAGTATTCCCCATTCTTCTATTTTCTTCAAGAATTTGAGAAGGACTGGTATTAATTACTTCTTTAAAGGAAAAGTACAGGCAGGAATGAAGGTGAGCAGGCAGGCAGGCAGGAAGACAGAGGAGGAAGAAGCATTTTATTCATTTTGTTTAGTTGTTCACACTGGTTGTTTCCCCCTAGACCCGAGATTCAAACCCAGGATTATGGGGCCTGTGCTTCTTTGGAAGCAACTGATCTAACCACTACTACACCAGGGTGTATCAATATTGATTCTGCTATAAATGTTTTCTAGAATTTATAAGTGAAGGTATTTGATACTGGGTTTTACTTTTTAAGAGGTTTTTTAAATTACCGATTCAGTGTCCTTACTAGTAAAAGGTTTATCCATATTTTCAGTGTCTTCATGATACAACCATGGTAGGTTATATATTTCCAGGAATTTACTATTTCTAGGTAATCCAATTTGTCTGCTTTATTTTTTATAATATCATCTTAGGATGTGTATTTTTGTACTATTGCTTGTAATGACTTCTTCATTTGCAATTTTATTTAATTGAGTCCCCTGTTTTTTCCGTGCTATTCGAGCTAGACTTTTATCTTATCTTTAAAATATAAATATCTCTTAAATTTATTGATCTTCTCTATTCTCTTAGCCTCTGTTCTATTTATTTCCACTCTGATCTTAACTATTTTTTCCTCTACTAACTTTGAGTTTAGGTTTTTTCTTTTTCTAATTCTTTGAGGGCAAAGGTGCTTGTTTGACATCTTTTTCCACATTGTAGGCATTTTTTAAATCAATTTACATCTCTGAACTGCTTTAACTGCATTCCCACAGTTTGGGTGTGTAGCATTTCCTTTTAATTTTTCTGTAGATGAATTTGATGTATGTTGTGATTTCTTCTTTGACTAACATTGGTACTAAAGAAAAATGTAGGAACCAACAGCAGAATCTTTAGGTTTCCTTTCTAGACCAAGACTTTCCAGATTAATTTCGGTCATGGGGGATCTTGGAATCACAGGCCAGTTCCTGTGAACACTAAAGGCCACCGCCTATCTTGTTAACACTCTGGAAAGATTCAGGTAATTCCTTCATCATCCTAATATTTTCTCCAAAACAAGAAAGATCTGGAACCACCAGAATACTGGAGGCTACTTCACATACTTGGAGAGCTTCCTGGAAAATTCCTTGTGACCTCTATTCCCTTGCTAATTATAGATATTGGAAAGGGGATCCAACCAGAAGTCCCCTCCCAAGGGTTTAACCTTACTAATCTCACAGCAATCAGTGCAGCCTTTTCTGCCCAGGAGAACTCTATCTCCTGCTTTTGCTTTCTTTCTCTTCCATTTTCTCTAATAGACTTAGAAAACTGAGCTTTAACACTCAAGAATTCTTTCTTAAACTGCTCGCTGCAGAACCCAGAGCCCCCTATCAAGCACCATCTCCACTTTTTTTAAGTGAATTTTCATTTCTTCTTGTAATTGATTTATTGCTTCATACCATAGGAGCTGAGAAAGATTTCTTGACATGATTTCAATCTTCTTAAATTTATCGAGACTTTTTATGACTTAAATATGATAGAATGTCCCATGTGTCCTTGAGAGGAATATGTATTGTGTAGTGGTTGCACGAAATGTTTCATAGATATCTATTTAGACAATCTATGTGAAGTTTAAGTCCAATATTTTTACTGATTTTCTGTCTGAATGATTTATTCTTTTTTGAAGAACATATCTTGCTTCAGATCTGGTAATATTTGCTTTATATAACTATATTCTCCTAAGTTAGGTACATACATATTCACAAATGTTATATTCTCATTTGATTGATTCATTTATCATTATACATGGACCTTCTTAGTCTGATATTACTGTCCTTAACTTACAGTCTATTTTGTCTCATATGAGTATAACTATCTCTTAATTCTTTTGGTTTTCATTTGCAGATTTTCTATCCCTTTTTTTAGTCTCTGTGGGCCCTTAAAGCTGAAATGAGTCTCTTGTGAGCAACAGATAAATGGATTTTGTTCTTTTTTATCCTTTCAGTCATTCCGTGTATTTAACTGGAGAATTTAGTCCATTTATATTTAGTGAAATTATTGATTGGTTTCAATTTATTATTGCCATTTTTTATTGTTTCTAGTTGTTTTGTAATTTCTCTGCTCCTTTATTCTTCTCTTGCTTTTTTCTTTGTGATTTGTTTTTCTGTAGCATTGTGGGGGTCAAAGGAAAAGTTCCCCTATTTCTCTGAGGTTCTTCACAGGCTGCATGAATGAATAAATTAACATTAGCAAGATAAGTAAGAGGTAAACCCAGATTTAATAATAGTATATGTATGGAGAACTTACATGGCAATAAATTCTGAGGTATTTGGGGCAGATTGATGATTTGTATCCTGTGCTTATGCATGGAAAGAGGATCTGAGGTCTCGGTGGTAGGAGGGGCAGGAGGGGAGTGTTGGGGGGAGTCTCCAAGTGACAAAGAGGAATGACTCATTCCTATACTTTCAAAAATATAGATAGATAACTCTCCTTTCTATACTCTCCTAGAGAAGGGGTGCAAGAGACCATTTCTTGATTAAGAGAAGGTTGGAGACCCAGAGAGTGATAGATGGCTTCTTTGAAGGGCTACAGGTTTGAAGAATTAGAACTTCTCCTTGGCCTCTGGGACTGTCCTTCACTGTCCATGGTTCTTCATGTCAGAGTAGGGCAGGTACAGGAGAACAATTCTGAGAAACTTTGGGTGTTATACTCTAATCCATTAGTTGTGTGCTTATATTTCTTTTCTCTCTCCTTCCTTCCTGTTTGATGTCTCAATTTTGCATTTTCTCTCAACGTCACTGAGCTATATGAACTGCCATAAATCCCCTGCCTCTTTTCTCTAGGCAATGTACTAAAATACCAGGACATTAAGAGCAAACTCTGCCTCCTTTCTTTCTTTTCTTTGTACGAGTAAGGAAGCAGGCAGCAATGAAGACAAGTAACAGGCAGGAAGAGAGACAGGGAGCATCTGTTTGTTCATTTTGATCATTCCCTTGCTTCCTCCGTCTCCCCTGGGTCCTTGGGCTTAACATGGATTATTCTACTGCAGACACATTTAATGCCTGAGCTACCGGGGTGCACCTCCTTCTTTGAGGAGAAGATTCTGGGTTGTGTACCTTTTTCCTCTCTTATGAAGCCATGCTGACTACTCAGAGACATCTGAGCCTTTTTCTCCTTGTTGTTGTACTAAAATGTAATAACATCAGATACAGGCTCAACTTCTGTCCCTCCCTCTAGAAACAGATATCTAAGGATTGTGTATCTTCCCAAACCACAAAATCATGCTGGCTATTGAGAGTCACCCATTACCTTTCCTAGGAGAGCACCTTGAAATCTCAGGAAGCTGGATATAAGCATTACTTCTTTCTGTTGCAGGGGAGGTTTCAGCATGGCACTTCTCTCAAGCCTGAAAAAACGTAGTATGCTGAATCCCACTCATTCCTTTCCTTCGGAGGATTGCATTGAAACACCAAGAGGTCGGGTGCAAGTCTGTCCCTCTCTCCCTCTCTCTCCCTCTCTTCCTCGCTCCCTCTCTACCCCCTTTCCCCCCCTCCTTCCTCATAGAGAATTCCCAAGATTACACTTCTCTCAATTCCGAAGTATCATGTTACAAGCTGAGAGCCACCCACCACTTTTTTGTGGGGGATTGGAATGCCAGTAGACAAGGTGCAAATTCCATTTTTCTTCTCTTCTACTGAAAGAGAAGTCTCCAAAAGTATGTGTCTTCTCTCAATCCTACAGAAGTTTGTAGGCTACCGAAAGCTTCTTACTTATTCATTTCTTTATTCTTAGAAGCCACCCAGGCAGTTAAGCTATGCTGGTTGCTTCAGCAGTATGTGTGAGGTTATTCAGAAGTAGATTTCTTGAGCAGCATCCTAAAAGGCTAGGATTATTGAATGCATGCTTCATTCACTCTTTCTCCCACAGGAGAGATCTCAGGCCAAAGCGCTCTCTTGACATTAAATTGTGCCAACTTGGGAGAGGGGCTGATAAGGATAAAGCGAAACTGCTCTTCTCTGCTTAAAACTGGTTTTTTGTGTGTGTGTTTTGGGGTTTTTTTGTATTTATCTTGAGTGCTGCAATGTTTTAAAAGGACTCTGGTGTTCTCAAAAAGGTAGGCGAGGTTAAGTATCACTGTTTGGTGTGTGTTTATGTGGAGGAACAATGGCTGGGACTCTTTTTTTCAACCATTTTACTGATGTCACGCCAATATCTTTTAAAATATTAAAAATGGATGCACATGCAAAACATTTTTGTAAGAATAATTATAAGCAAAAATTAAACACATTAGAACCTCTAGGGGAGGCAAGATAGAATAAAATGTAAAATTGTATAAAGAACCTACAAACAGCAATTTCATATCTAACCTAGAGGTAGTTAGGTAGTGGGGAGAATGTGTACTCATTCATGGCTGGTAGTAATTTCCCCCAGAAGAAATAAGGATTAAGAAAAAATATTTGTAGATAAAGGTAAGCTTATTTGTAATACAGGGGGAATTTCATCGGGCTATGGGAAGCTTTGGGAGGATGCAGAGAGAAAGAATTTTAAGAGGAGGGCTTCCTTTAGCATTTGAGAAATGCACATAGAATTAGTTTGATATATCCAAGGATACATATTTTCGGAAGTAAGCAAGGGCAAAAAGATGTTAGGTATGAAGGATTTGGTTTTAACAATGAAAATAGGAATCAATCCAAATATACAGTACTCAGGTCTAGTCTGGAATAAAAGGACATGTGGTTGTAATGTGGGATCAGATATCTAATGTTTTTCAGTCTGTGGTATGGAGGGCAGCCGGGAGCAGCCTGGAAGCATGAACTTTGTGATTTAACAGGTACATTGGAGTTGGTTATAGAATCGCCTTTAGAAAGTAGAATACTTCAATAATAGAATATGGAATGCCTTATCAAAATGGACTTAAAAGGAAAGAATGAGTAACACAGCACTCCAAAATATAAGCCTAATAAAGAAGGGAATCATATATGCTATGTTCATCCCTCTTCACAAAACATATAACATCAATGTGGGGTTCAGGTCATTCAAAGAATTCACGATAAAGTCAGGCGAGTGAGCGAGCAGAAATTTATTTAGAGGGTAAAGGAATGGAGCTGACCAAGGGAGCTCCAGGCCCCATGGATTCAGGGTCACTCTACATTATCAGACAGGTGTGAGTAAGCAAGTTGGGGATTCATTAGTGGGGAGCAGAGAGAAGGAGTGGGACCAGCCAAGACAGGCTAAGACTCTGTTCGTCTTGTCAGTGGCCTGGGTTTTTCATGAAAAAACACACATGGAAGGGGGATGGAGAGAGAGTCAGCAGACCAGGTTTCAGTTCCTGATTGGGCAAGGTGACATTGTCCTTCGAAGTTATTGGTGGGCTTCTTCAACCTGTGTCATTCCTTTGTTTCTTAGTGGAAGGTCCTTCCTGGTCACATATTATGCATGAGACACATCTCACATGTCCAGGCTTGTCCATCGGCTTCCTTATGGATCTGGATGATCCCATACATTCCACTACTGGGTGGTGGGCACCGGAGACAATTCACTGTCCTGATAGCTGAACTTTAATCCCTGGTCTAAGGCTTGCTTTTGTAGGGGTTCTGACAATCAATTACTGCAATAAATATTTACTGAATTAATGAATTACAAAATAGTAAAAAACTGAAAACAAGATGCCAACAAATGACTAGTCAAATATATTTGGTACATTCTACAATGCAACTTGATGAAAAGTGAAAATTATAATTTGGAAGTATATGATTAATACGGAAATTACGGACATAATTAAATGCTAAGAAATTGTCAACAGTGTTATTGTATGATCCTATTTTGGTATGTAAGTAGGCATAGAAAAATAAAGTTGAGAAGATATACTTTAAACTAGTAACTGTAATTAGTTCTGGATGCTATTAGAGATGCTTTCTTTTTCGCTAATAAAGATTTCTGAATATTTCAAGTTAACATGGATTTTGTTGAAATTTATAAATACAAAAACATTCATGAATTTTGAGAATTGATACCTGTAATGTGAATGAATTAGTTGTTAAAATTATCTACATGAAGGATTTAAATTTAGCTTTAATTATACTAGTTAAGTAGGTATAAAATGGTTTAATAGTCTTCTAATTTGCATTTCTTTGCCATATGTTTATGCAATTAGCAGCTGCAAGCTCCTTGAGGGCAGTGATAATATTTTTTATAAGTATCCTAAGAAACTTAGGTGCTACATAAATGTCTGTTGACCTTAGTAACTTGTTTTATAATATCCTCTAATTGTTTGCTATGTGGTTGAAATTTTTCATAAAATGTTAAGTGAATACTATATAATACTCTTTGGAATTTATTTTTCACTTTTTCTGAAACTACTTCTGCAGTTCAGTTCTGTTCCTTTAATTTATTTGCATTTTTTCTTTAGTTAGAATCTAAAAATTATAGTTTAATCTCTGCTGTTTTTCCCTCTTGATATTTCTTGTCACTTCTCTGCTTACAAAGTGATCATTCCAAAGTTTGCATCAGTAGGCATATTTCCCCTTTTGTTCCTGTCACATACATTTTTAGATTAAATAAAAATACCTGAAGTGTATTTGCTTTATTTTCATTTCCACCAAAAAGAAAACCTTGTTTCAATATTTATCATTTTACTCTGGACTTTAACACATGAAGTTAATAACCCTGAATTCTCCTTTGGTATTACTCTAACCTGTTTATGTTCTCAGATGCATTCTTAGAAAAATTTCTGTCAATTTATTAAGAAAATCATGCTGATGCTTTCTCTGAGACTATCTCAAAAGCTTTTGTGAAAGTTAGGAACATCTGACATTTTTAGAATATTATTGTCTTTACATTAGGAATGCACTTTGCCTCTCCATTTATTTTAGTAATCTCCCAATAAACCACAGCAATTTTATGCATTTTCAGCCCTCAAATTTATTCCTAAGTATTTAATGTTTGTTTTATTGTGAATTGGATCCATTTTCGGTATTATTCTTACATATTTCCATTTTTTAATCATTTTCCTTTTTTTCTTTTTTCTTTTGGCATGTTGCTTTAGACTTTACGTAGAGGCTTAGTTCATTGTTGTGTTGTTGTTTTTTTTTTTTCTTTTCTCCCTTCCATACAAACAAAGGGATTTTGAGTGATAAATTTTCTCCTAAGTGCTATTTTGGCAGTAGTCCATATTTTTTTATATATTATATTTATATTTCCATTGCATTTTCTTGTTATCACATTCTGGATTTCTTCCCTGACCTAGGTACTTTTAAAGAAACTTTTGTCTTAAAGTTTTCATGCATTTGGCACATGTTAATTGCATTCTCATTATTTGTTTCTATTTTTAATGTATTATAACCTAAATTATAATCTATAAGCTATCAGCTTTAAAATATTGCTTGGGTAAATTTTCTACCCAGCATGGGAGCCTGCAGCATGTTTGCCAACTGCAGGAAAATTAATCCTCAGCTAAAAAGGCAATTCCACCCAAAATGCGTGAAAAACATTATCCCTTTGGGGACCATGACACTTCCATGAAAACCATATAAGCATTCAAATGTGCATTCTCTTTTAAGAAGGAAAGACCTGTTCTCTGCTGAGGAAAGTCCACCTTTCTTACAGGCGTCTCATAAATATTGATTAGTTTGATACAATCACTCCCCAGCAATTCCATAAAATGACCAGTCTCTAGACGCCTGCACTTGTCTGTCTCTTCTTGAAACACGGCCCCACACACATCCCATGTGTGCATTTTTCTAATTCTAGAGTATGCCCACCCACTCTTGAGTGTGTGCTTTCCTTTTCTAATAAATGTTTCTATTCTTGTACCCCTTTTTGATTCTCTTTGAATTTTTCCTCCTGAGGGATTAGAAGAACCTAAGGGCTTGGAGTGAGGTTCCTTCCCACTTTGTGTTTGAGAAGAATCCTCTCCAACATCCTCTAACAAGTCTAATGAAAAAAAAAAAAAAATCTGAAGATGCTTGAAATACAAGTGCATTTCCATATCCTTCTCCTATGTTCCCTGAATATAATGACTAATTCTCCTCTCTTTAATAATGTTATGCAGGTGGAATTTTAAAAAGTAAGCATTGGTCTCATTGTTATCAGCTGAGTTAGGAGACTCTTAATAGGAAATTTTCACTTACTTTTCTATCTCTTGGCTCTGTCTATTAAACTTAGTCATCCTCATCTGTGTATCCTGTGGCCTATGAACAAGAAAATCACAAGATTTATCATTCAAACTGGAAAAAAGTTGATAGTGAAAAGATACTCTTAATAATGATGCTGGATCAATAGGCTTGAGCAAAGACTACTTGAACAAATCCAAAGTAAATGTTTCCCTACCTGAATGTAATCTGACGTGAGAGCTCTGTCCACTAGAGATGTTTTGACACAGCTCATAACAAACAGGCTGACATACACGCCATTTTAAATGGGACAGTACTAGTTTTTTTCATATTTGCTGACCATCCTGTTTTAATGTAAATGTCAATTTTGTCCCTATTTAATAAATCAAGTCCATCTTTAATGCAAAGCAAAAGGGACAATTTGAGTTGTTTTGGCCCAGGCTGTTGAGGGGGCCCAAATGCAGCTGTCCCTTTTGCTGGCCATTAAAGAGACCCTTGCTGGCACCAACTGCTTTAGGCCACAGCCACTGCTGCTGTTGGCGCTCTCTGCGAGGAAATAGGAGCCAGTGGGGAAGAGGATTCTCCCCCACCCCAAGTGCCTGTCTCTTCAAAGGGAGCAAATCACCAGTGTGATCAAGCTGCCCATAAGTACTGTGGGGGTTATTGCTGGTACTTTGGGTCTTATCTCTGGCACTGTGGGGTGATCTCTGGCACTGTGAGAGTTATTGGGCGTTTCTGGTACTGGGATTTTAAAAGCAGCATGAGTTTTAGGTAGGACATTTAGAGTAGGCCTTCTAGGGATACCACATTTGGTTTTTGCCTAAGGTGCCAAAATTCCTTGCACCAGCCCTGGTCATTTGAATGAAATCCCAGCAGACCACACTGTTCCATCTCCCATTGGCATCTCATAGGACTTAATGTACTTACTGGCAGCTATCTTTCTGCTCCAATTGCTTTGCCTCATCTGCTCCCCTTAGTCACCAGCACATAACCCTATCCAGCTTTTGACATCCCAATGTCCTATTTTTGTCTCAAGGAAATATGGTCAATATAACAATAAAACTTCATCAATTGAATCAACTGGTGTATATCTGTGACTTAAAATTTGAAAAAGTCTAACAGCAGTTAATATCTGTAAGACTTACTGCTCATGGACAAAGACCCTGCTTCTTGGGGGGTGCGTCTGGAAGCCAAGAGCAGGAAGGCAAGGGATTGGTGCAAGAAAGAATTGGCTTTACTCAGGGTTTGACCACCCTGGGAGAGTGGGAACTCTTGTCGCAAAAAGAAAACCATCATCTGAAAATCTCAGGCAGAGGCAGAGTATTTTATGGGGGAAGAAGAAAAGGTATTATGTGGAAGATGTGAAGGGAATGCAAGGGTCGGGTCATGAATGCCATTAAGTTATTCATAGCCCTGCCTCAGTTCTTCTGGTGGTTTTGCCTGTGTCCTTGATAAAGCCAGTGAGCTAGCACTGTCTGCAAAAAAAGAGGCTAGTGCTTTAGTGTTTCTTTAACAGCTTCTTGAAGCTTTAGACCTCCTTCCTTACCATACAAAAGAGGCCAGTAGATGTTAGCTGCACCTGGTCATATGTGTTTGATATCATATCAACACGACATCAATGTTTGCTCTTTGATAGAGGAGTTATGGATAAGTTTTGTTTTCTTCTTTTGCTTATCAATATTTTTTAAATCGAATATAATTACTTTTGAAGAGAGAAAACTAAATTATCCAGCTAAGCAGGTTATTTGATGCATATGGCTATTTGGGACAGTTGTAATTCTTTTTAAAATTTTTTTTAAATACTTGTGAGAATTTTTTTTTATATGCTGTATGATTCCACTTTTGTGAATACTTAGTCAACTGTATAGACAAAAAGTAGAATGGTGGGTGCCTGGGACCAGGCGGAATGAGAAATTACTGTTGTCTTTTTAAATTTTTTTGCCTTCTGAGTCTGTTTCACCCCACACCCACCAGCAAAGTTCCAGTGTCCTTCATCACCAACCACCTTTCCCCCTTTTTCCTTTCCTTCCCCTTCCCTACCCTCTCAGTAATCACAATCCCTGTCCTGTTATTTATGTTGGAAGCTATCTGTTCATTTGTTGCTTTTCTTTATATTCCACAGTGAGTGACACCATCCTGTGTTTCTCTTTTTCTTTCTGACATATTTGCTTTAAGATGAGCCTCTCCAGTTCCATCCAGACTATTGCAAAGGGCACAATTTCATCTTTTCTTTTTAACAGCTTCATGAAATTCCATTGAGTATACAGGCCACAGCTTCTGATTCTTAATTTTAATAAAAGAGAGAGGAAGGCATGTTAACAAAGGGGAAACAGAATATCGAGAAAGTTAAGTTATCCAGGGGCAGGCCAGTGGAATCAGACTGACACGTCTTCCACTCAATGTGTAACAGTTACACCTGTCTTATCTTGAGTTCCCTTTTCATTGGCTCACATAGAAGTAACAGTAGCATTTTGGCCATGAGGTTGTCATGAGTATTACAGAGGTAGTGCTAAGTAAAACTTAGATCAGTGCCAGGCATGGCCTAAGTGCTCAAGGCACTGGCTATTTATTAGTGAAGGGCAAAGAAGAGCAGAAGAAAAAAAAAAAAAAAGAGAGCAAGAGCAAGATAAAAATAAGTAGCAAGGCTATAGAAAAGCAATCCTCAAACTGGGACTGCCTTTTTTTCACCCCATTAAACCTTAGTCCTCAGCAGGATTCTGTTTTCTCTGCAAACCCCTAGGACAGGTTCAAGTTCAGAGAGAGGCCTTTCTCTCTTACATGCCCTAACTCCCTCTCCCCATTACACCCTAACTCCCTCTCCCCGTTCCATGGCCACAATGATCCTGTACCCTTTTTTTGCCCCAAGCTGCCAGCCAGATGTTTTGCTCCTTGAGGTCTATCATTTGCCACAGAAAAGGAGCAAAATCCTGCTGACTGCAGAGCTTTAACATTTTATTCTAGCAACAGAGAAAGGTCTCCTGCAAGTATCATATATTATATTCTTTCTTTTTTAGTAACAAGTCAAATGGAACAATATACAAGAAAATATTCTAGAAGATGATGCAAAAAAAAAAAAAAAAAGAAAAAGAAAAGAAGTAACTGGTGCATGTGAATTGCACAGAGCCAGGCAGGTAATAATGATGAGGAAAATTAGGTGGATAATAACATTCATTTGTGATACTATATTTTCTTTGCAATTATACTATTAATGCTAGCACTTTAGATATTACTCACTAAAGCATATCTTTGTAAGGTAACTTTTGTTTTTCTTAAATTCACTAAACTGAACTTAAAGACACAGTCCCTATCTTTTCCATCTCAATTGTTTCCTCATTGATAGATACAATACCTGGCACATAGTAGGTCTTTAACCTGTAGCTGTTAAATAAAAATAGGAGAAGTAAACACATATTACAGAACCAGTTTTAGAGTATCATATCTATAAAGGAACCAAAAGTTTTTAATTTGCTTTTGGGAAAAGGTATGCTGTACTCTGTATATGTACACATCATTCCAGAAAATCCAAAGCTAGCTAAAAGCACATATTTAGTAAACTGAATTCATTGTTGTTGTCTACAATAAAGGCAGCTCCTTTCTTAAATCCAGTGCTCCTAACTTGGGCCCTTTCGTTTCTTACCAGTTTAACTAGTTTTCAAGTTCCACATTAAAAGTTGAAGGTAATGCAGTCACAATAGCAAAACAAACAACCACAGAATACTACCCTCTGAAATGTTAATTACTGTGATGTTCTAGGCTCAAATTCCAGCTGATACTTTTGAATCTTATATGTACCAGATCCCCTTATTATCTGATTACCTTGGGTCAGCATCTATCACTTCACCAACTTTATAAACAATCCACCCTGTGGGAGCAATTGTTCCAGGAATTTGGATTAAAGAACAAATAAGCTATGGTCTTATTTACATGATCTTTTTGTTTGTTCGTTCTAAGGATGGGTGCAGGCAGGAAGAGAGAGGAGGAAGAAGCATATTCTTTTGCTTTCGTTGTTCTCACTGGTTGTTTACCCCCAGACCTTAGACTCAAACCCTAGTGACAAACTTTTACAAAAAGAATATGGGAGAAGCTATAGAGCCCTGTGAAGAGCCTTGTGTGTCAAAGAACTAAGGGAGGCCTCTGGCCAACCACCAGTGAGGAACTGAGGATCTCATCCAATGCAGGTGAGGAACAGAATTTTGTCAAGCGTGTAAATGAACTTGGAAGCAGATCCTCTGTGAGTTGAGCCTTCAGATGAGACTACAACTCCAGTCGACATATTTACTGCAAACTTCTGAGCAGCCTTGATCCAGAGATACTCAGATTCCCTATCCATAGAAAAGACGAGAAAATTATTATTTTATGTCATTAAGTTTGGGAGTAATTTGCTACACAATAATAAATAACTAATAAGCTTGTGACATATTTCTAGCTTGAACTTGTGTCTTCCCTTTTCCCTCTTTGTAAAACTTCTGCATTCATTTCTACCTAGCAACCTCGTACCTGGTCTGAAAATGTCAAACAAATTATATATATGCAAGTGTATGTGTACACATCATTCCAGAAAATCCAAATTCATGCAATGATATTTTGCTTTTAATAAAGCTAATCTGTTCACTATATAAATTAGATTTGTCTTTTATAAAACTCAAAAATATCTGTTTTCTTTTATCATACTTGGTTGCTAAGATATGATAATTCTGTGACACATTGAACTTGAAGCATGAAGTGCCTAATGAGGGATATATTGCTTAATTTGGGCCTAGATGAAAGGAGGATACATAGTCAAATACTTGAGGGCAATAATCTTAATGTATTCATCATTGAGCTGCCCATAACACCTACCACAGAGCATTGCATATAGTATTCCTTTCAGAGCAAATCATAAAAGTTAGTCTGGTTTGAAGTGAATTTTCTTCCAGATTATAACAAACTCCTGAGGTTAAAAAAAAAAAAAAAAGAAAAATCTTAAAGCCTCACTTTTTATCTGAAAAATATAGGAGTCACTGTTTATTCTTCTATCTCCTGAAGGGTACTGTGAGAACTAATGTAAACAGAGTTTGAGAGCAAAACTTTAGAGCAATATCTCCAGGATTTTTTTTTTATTTTAAATTTTGGAGAGTTTACATGTAGAAATTGCCTAAGAGGCAACCTCATATAGTAAAGGAAGTTAGGCTTTGAAATCAGGATTTATTGTATCCCAGTTTCTCTATTATCTCTATGACTTCTGTGAACTGGTTCTCCCAACAATGAGGGAATCATGAGAGCTCATAATGATGCTGTGAGGTTCCAATAATTCATATACGTACCATACATGCCATCACTTAATAAACTGTAAAACACTATACAAACATTAGTTGCAATCATTAGCATTGAACACAAGTATTCCTATAGAGGCTAATAGGTAAACTCATGTTTAGCCTCATTCAATTTTTCCAGTTAACAATAATTATGTACCTGTGAGCCAGATGCTATCTTAACAACTTTCTGTCTTAATTTACAGTTATGAAACCTGAAGAACAGAGATCTAAATAGCTACTTAAAGATGAGCAACTTACAGTTTTTTGGCAGAGCCTGGATTTGAACCCTGGAAATCAAGCTCTCTAGAATGCTCTTAATGATTGTATAACACCATATTCCCAACAAATTTCATTCATTTGTTCATAGGCCTATACATTCAACAGCATTTCATTAAAAAAAATAAAAAAGAACTAAACCAAAATCAATAGTTAATTCAGATTATCTTAGTTTTTCCTTAGTCCTTTTTCTCCTCCAGGACATCACTTTGTATTTGGTAGTCATATCTACTTCAGGTTCTCTTGCTTGTCACATATTCTTAGACTTTACACGTTTCATATCATCTTGACAGCTTTAAAGATGATTCCTCCAGTATTTTACAGAATCTCCCCCAACTAAGTTTTGTCTAATGTTTTGCTCATGATTAGAGAGACATAATGTTGTTTAGGGAAGACCATTGTGGTAAATCGCTTTCCTCATCATATCATATCAAGGGTCCTGTAAGGTTTTTCTGGCCTCCACGAGGAGAAAAGCTCAATCAGACAAAAAATGTCGAATAGCCAGGGCTTTATTGGGGTTTGCACACCCGGGCGAAACTCCCAAGTCCGCAGAGGGCCGGGAAGTCGCGCCCAGAACAAAGGGGGACCGGCTCTTTAAGCAGAGGAATTTCGCGGGCTTCCCATATGGCGATTGGGATTGGCCCTGTGAATCCAGGTGTGGGGGTCGCATCCCTTATTCTGACGTCATCCACCTTTTTCCCGGGCTTGGCTGCGGTTTTCCCGGACATGGCCGCTGCTGCTTTTGTCCCTGGGCCAGCCTAACAGGTCCATACTATCAATATTCTTTATTGTTGCTTAGATTAACCCTGATTATCTGACTAAAGGTAGTTTTTATCAGATTTCTCCACTATACAGTCACTTTTCCCCCTAAATTTCCCATACTGTTAGCACTGTAAGAAAGTTACTAAGCATAGTCCACTCTTCAGGAGTGGAAAGATGTTCTGTACTCCTTCAAGAGTAGAATATTTACATAATTTATCTGGAATCCTCCTATGTGGAAAATTTGTCTATTCTCCCCAATCTATTTACTCAGTCATTTATTCAATATGGGACTTAGTGGATATTTTTTTTTTAATTTGGGGTTATAATTCAATACTATTTCACTGTGTTGCTTAAAGGATTCTTTCCACTGTGAGCCAATGGAAGATCTTTCAGTTGACTTCTGTGTCCCTTTGACATCCATCCTGGGGACTTTGATCTCTTTCTATTTTTTTTTTTTTTTTATGTTGAGTATCTTCTTATATTCTGGCATACTATGTTTTAAAATTCAAATTAAAATAATGCTCCCTCTTGTCAGTCCTTATATTAAATATTGGCACATCCCAGAGAGGAGATGGTACGAAGTGTGAGCTGCATATAATACTCTGCAAAGAAGTGTCTCTCTGGACTTGCACAAGCATAGTTCCCCTTATATTTTCTTTTCTTGAGGCAGCTTTTTTTTTTTTTTTTCAAGTCATAAACTCCTTTGAGAATCTGATTTCAAACAAAAACAAAAATACATCAAAACCCTGTGTTCCCTAGAAAATTCCTACAGGCATTCATCCATCACATGTACACAAAATCTCCTGATTCCACAAACCACCTGAAGATTATACATACATCCTGCCTTGAGCTGGCCCCTTGTTCTGCAGAGGTAACAGGGAAGCAAATATTTATTCTGGAGAAAGCTTTATCAAGTCCAAAAGTACAAGAAACACAATCAGTCCCTATTGGAAATCTTAGAATTTTCCAGTAAAGAACCCTGAAAGACCATACCAGCACGTCTGTAGATAAGAAAGTGAGGCTTGCAGAAAAAAAGTTGACCTGCCTCAGGACACTGTTCCCATAAAACCAGTGTTGGACTCCAGGTTCACTGCTAGTTGTGCAGCCACATAGGAGGGTGTGATCCTGCGCATGGGTATGCAGGGTAACATAACACATTCTCTTTCCTTTTTTTCCTAGCTGAAGAATTTTAAAAGAAAAAAAAAAAAAACCTTCTGATTAATGCTATTATTTATCTACAACTTTCTCCCAAATCACATTATGGAAACTCCAGGAGGAAATAAAACACTTTCTTTAAAAAGCAGAAAACCAGGTACTGAAGATCTGCTGATCATCCAATATTTACATTCCCTTTTGTCCCTAATCTCACCCCATTCCGCATATATATATATGTATGTATATATACACACAATTACATATACATATGTACACACACACACACACACACACACACACACACACATATATATATATACACAATGTCTTTACTTGCAGACAAAGAGAATAGCTCAAAAGGAACTGAAGTTTTGGGCATACCTTCTCTGGGGAAACACATAAGATAATAAACTTCATATTCCTTTTCAAATTCAAATCTTGCCTAGTTTCCACTATGAAGGTAAAAACTTCCACCTGGGATTTAGAGAGGCATGTTGCCACTCCTGGGGCTAAAGAACTAGAAAGCACAGGTAACTGTTCAGGGACTTGGAGAAAAGGGGCATGTAATGGATTTATCATGTCTCTCCTGTAAGTTATTCTGTCATCCCAGATCTTAAATCATCTTAGAAGAATATAATTAACCAGCAAGACTATTTTAAAGGAAATGTTCAAGGGTTGTCCCACCCCCAAAAAGTGAGAAAGAGTGCTCCCCTCTGCACTCTTCAGGGAACATACAAAAGGGCTCTAAATGGTCATGTACTTGCATGCCCAGAGCAATTTGGACCTGCTCTAACACTCTTCAGTGAGATTGACCCATACAGAGTAATGGAGGATCAGAGGACAATAACATGACTATGTTGTATGTTCAGAGTCGGAATTTTATCAGGAATCAGCATCTGGAATTCCCCAACTCTCTGTTATTAAATGCAGTGCAGCATGTCTGAGTACAGGAGTCAGAACTATCTATCAACCACTACTCTCACATCTGGCCCCCCAGTTCATTAACATGGACTTTCAATGATCCAATGTTGCCCAAGGACGTTGAAGAAAATAAATGCTACCTCACAGATGAACAATGAAATAGCAAGTAAGGGAACCATGTCACAAATGCAGATATAACACAACTGATCTCCAACTTTGTTCTAAATTGAAACATGTAAGGAAAACAACCTGCCTTAACAGAACAGAAACATAGAGTTACAACTAAAACTGAGTAAGTCCTATGTATGGTATTAGTTCTTTTAATGAAATTAAATAATGAAACAGTTACTGTGGCTCACTCCTAGGCATAGCACTTTTTATCAGATAAAGATCACTGTAAGAAATCACCTAAACCCAGAAAGCATATCATGTAGTTGCTTAAAAGAGATTCATTTAAGTAACAATTAGAGACGATGGCTGTGTTTAGAAAGTTTTTGAATAAAAATAATGCAGAGCAGGTTGCCTTTCTGGATTGTTATTCACAGATACTAAATTGAACTGTGATGACAAAGAAAGACAATATTCACTAATTTGGGCTGTGTGAGCCATAAAAAGCCACTAAAATGCTTGAGGTTTTGACACCTTCCATCAAACAGGAGAAGTTCAAAGTTTTTTTATAAGAATCTGGAAGACTGATTTGTACTTCTTCTTCCTCACAGTGGGCTCTGAAGATCTTTATAAGATTTAGCCGCATCACAATGATGTGGGGGCATTTGGTCCAATGTAGATTACTGGATTTGAACTGAATCTATAGGAGTATCATCTCCCCCAAGTGATTCCTCTACAGCCTCTAGGTGGGAAAGTACCTTCCTTAAAAACAATGAAATGTAGGAGGGAAATGCCTTTTTAACTGATATAGCACATTCTTAGACAAAATTGGTTTTGAATGTATGTTTTGGCTAATTCAATTTGATCAGTCACTAGTCATCATCAATTTTTAAAGCAGAATCTTTTCTGTTAAAACAAGTAACCACTAGGACTGTTGAGGAGTTTTCTATTAGAGACACTAGAATATTTACATAAAATAGGAAAGTATACTCCCAGCAAAATCATCAGTTAAGTTTTTTTCTTGTTCCTTTTCTTTTCTAAAGACTCATCTACCTAAAATACAGGGACTTTTTAGGGTAGGGGTTTTGTCGATTCGGAAAACTCAAAATGTGCTTAAAATTTATTTTACAAGATGAAATTTGTAGTTTTCCTTTATCAAGGGCCTGGATGTCCCATGTGCCTTAGACATATCCATCGTGATTCATTGCTCTCTGATACATTGATCCATGCAAAAAAGTAAAACCTTACTGAAAATGAATGGAAAGGAAAGAAGCTGTAAAAGTATAAACAGATCTGTTAAAAATTTTCACAAGGCTCTAAATCTTTCAAACACATTTTTAGGAACAAAGTATTGTGTGCTCCACAGGCCAGTGCTCACAGGACAAACAGTAAAGCCTTAGAACAAGCGCCAAAAGCCACTGACCCAGTCTGAGCCTGAGTTCTGCTTTTAGGTTACTGGTAACCAAGATGAGAAAGTACGTCTGCTCATGGAATCATCAGCAGGCAAATAAAATATATTTTATGGGCTTTCACACTTTATTTGAAGATCGTCATGGTGTGAGAATTTCATACTGTAAAACCTCTAAACAGTAAACCTTTAATACAGCCTGCCATGCATTGCAAAGGCTTCTATGAAACAGTATTGTCTGAATTTCTCCTGCAGTGTTGGAAGTATCGGACTTTATATTAAAAATTCCACATGGCAAAATTAAGAATTATTTTTGCCACGAGCAAAGCGCTCCTAGACAAAGCTTATTTACATTGATCCTGTCAGCACATTTTCCTGGGTTTTTAAAAATATATGTATTGATTTTGATAACCATTATATTTTAATACACCATCTGTTATGAATTTCCAAGTACATTTGATTTATTGCATCTTTGGGGATGAAGTGTTCTTGATCAAAGTGTAAAAGTGAATAATCAGTGTAACCCAAGAGATGCATAGCTACATATATTTGTTGTGTTAGCACCTTAACTGATCTACAGAAACCATAAATGGACTTGGTAATCAAGTAGTGTTACAGCTCATTAGAGAGATCGCACAGAGAGACATCCTATGTAAAAGCCAATGTCACTTGGCTGCCATTTATTAACTGCAGTCATTTTTTTTGCTGCTGCTTAGGAAACTATGCTTCCAATTTGCTTAATTGCTACTGAACAAAACAGTTGAAAAGTATACAAAGGTTTAAAAAAAAAATCCCTGATAACACAGGAAGTAAACTAATCCCCCCTTGAACAAATAAATCAAAATATTAAGGATTCTGAATGCATTAGACAAAGCCAGCCCCAAGAGAAATATAACTGAGAAACAGTGAAGTCAGAGAGAAAGAAAGAACCATGTTTCCTCACTGAGAACAACTCCACATCAGGCTGATAAGAGGGCAGAGAGCCGGAGTTTGAGCAGCTCCCATCTCATGAAATCATCTAATGGAATAAAAACCTTAACAAAGAATTAAAACAAAGATGGAAGACTTTAATTGAAAACTTGATCAATTAGCAGAGAGGCCATAAGATGGAGGCAGCAGAGCATGAAATTTGATTAAACAGAACCATACGTCCCACTTCATTTCCAGTGATACAGTGAAACAGATGACCTTGGACAAAGATGTCAGGCAAGTATGAAGTAGACCAGGATTGTGGTTAAAACATGCTTCTAATGGGGATTTTTGTGCATAAGAAAGCTTCAAATTAAAATTCACATTCATATTCAAAAGAGAAACTACAGAGAAGTAAATTCAGATAATTGACATATAATCCAAATTTATGACACTGTATCAGGGAAGATGGCCCGCAGAAAAGGATTTCATTTCATAAATGTGAAGAACTGAGCTTATCATAATTTGCTGACTCGTTGAATTCTCTCCCATTTTGACCCTACTTTTTGTGCATTCTTTAATGACATATTGAAACAGGTCCAAATTATAGGCCTGAGCCCAGCTAGAACAAAAATGTGTGGCAAATCCCTCCCAAGAAATACTTTTGTAGTAATGCTTAGCTTATTCTTTCAGAAGAAGGTGATAAGGAAGGAAAACTAGAACAAAATTAGTGTTCTTTTATCTTTGCTGCAATTTAGTATCATTCTGTGTACTGTGGATTGTCACAAATGGAAGTCAAAGTAGGCAGGTAAGTTTTTGTACATCCAGCTATTAAATAGTTAATATAAGGAACATCAATCATTTTTGGACTCTTTTTTCCCCCTCAGCTAGTTATAGCTTCATATTCCTGCCCCTTTTCATTACTTGTCTCTTCACCTCATTTCATTTCTAATTTCATCTTGCCTTCCTTCTTTTCATAGAATGTTCTCCCACTGCTCCCCCAGCGCATATACCTGCAGATGAAAATGAGGCTTTGCTGTTGCCTTCGGTGTCTATCCATAAATGGTCTCATTATTGGAGAGAAAAGAAATGACACAAGAGACTTTAGACATGAAAAAAACGAAGTCTGTAGAAACAGAAGATCTTTGAGGAGGCAGCAGAGAATTTTTACTTCACAAACTCTTCAGCGCTATCAGAAATCTGTTTCTTGCAAAACGAATGATGCTTCAGTGGAACAGAGAATAGATCTTCTTACCATTCTAGTCTGCAGAGAAAACACAGATGAAGTACAGATTCTCGCAGTTTCTTTACTCTGTAAGAACACTTCCGCCTTCCCACCCACCCTATCCCACGCTCTAGGTGCTATGGAAGTGGCAGTGACTCATGGCTGTCACCAAGGAAGATAGTGACTCAGCCAGTTAATATTAAAATATATCTGCAAGCCCAGGTGTACATATGCTTCTTTAAGCCGATTACTATCTCTAAAACAAAATATACATCTTGCCTCTCTCATTTCAGCTGCCTCTTTTTCATCTTTCCTTCTATAGTTCCATCTCTAACACACTGCTTGCCCATAATTTTCCAGTTTAAAAATGTTAAAGCAAAAGGGAAGAACAGAACATGCAACCCAGCCTCCCCCACATCAGAACATTACACTAAGTACTGGCTTAGAATATTGAGTGGATGTCCTCAATTTTTAACAGCTCGTGCTTTTCCACATCATGAGGAGACAGACCCAAATCTTTAGGTGTCTCAAGTGAATTCAGTTTTACTTTGGAATCTCCAAGAGATATACCTGCTTAGCCTTCCTTCTAGGGATAAATTTCAACTCTTAAATTGGATAATAAATCTAAAGATGAATTTTGTAACATTTCTCCCAAATGGCTCTCAAATTTTATTGTAGAGGCATCACCTGCTGATCTTGGTAAAAGGCTGAGTGTAAAGCAGTATGTCTGGGATGGGACTTAAGATTTTGCATTTCTGTAAAGTTCCCAGATGAAGCTGAAACTGGCAGGCTGAGTAGCAAGGTCCTAGTATCCTATGTTCCAGCATGTCATACATATTTAAAAAACAAAAACAAAGGAACAAATCTGGAGTCTGTTCCTACACCAACAACTGATTCTCTGGTTCCCTGGGGCTCATGAGTGTCTTATAATTCTATTGTGATATGAACCACAAGGAGTTAGTCCAAAATCCATAGAGTAAGAGATCAGTCCCAAAAGACTGCACCCACTTCAAATGCCAGTCACAAGTCACTTGTACTTCTGATCAACTAGTTATAAACTGGGCGGTTCCCATGACCCCCATCTCCTGAAATCTGATCATTAGCTAGAGTAAATCATCGAACTCAGGAAAGCACTCTACGTTGATCAGTTTATTGTAAAGGATGTATCTTAAGGGCAGCCAAATGGAAGAGATACATAGGGAAAGGTGTAGTGGGAATGGAGGGGCCACTTGTTGAGTGATTGGATCTTCCATGCCCTCTCCAGGTACATCAACCTCCAGCACCTTGATGTGTCCATCAACCTAGAAGTTTCCCAAATTTTATTTTCACAGTTTTTATTGAAGTAAATCTCCAGAGATGGTCTTTCATTCCCAAAGATCAGTGGATGGAGCTGAAAGTTCCAACCCTAAAGCATCTATCTTTGGGGTGGTCAACCCCATCCAAATGCTACCCAGGGGATCACCTCATTAACATATACTCGGATGTGATCAAAAGGGGCTCCTTAGTAATAACAAAAGACAGGGAATTATTATCACTATTATTTAGCAAATTCCAAGAAGTTTAGAAATCTTGTTTCCAGAATTGGGAGCAAAGAGCAAGCAGATGTCTTATTATATCACAACTGGTTACTGATTTGCAACTATTGACAATTTTACAACTTGTGTTTGTGGAAGTGTCCTTTAAGACAGCTCAGGTTGTGCTTGGGCTCAATTCCTACAACTTATGATGTGGTCCCTAGACCTAAGCATGTCCATTGGTCCCAGGAACGTTACAGGTTGCCAACGCAATGAAAAGAATTAACTAGAATAAAAGCTGCCAGTCTGACCACACACAGCTCCTTTCAACTTAATGAAAGCTACTTTCCTTTTGATGCCGCTAACAGGTACCCCACATTCTCATTCCCAAGCGGTACCACTGACAGTTTCCATTAAACAACATCTACATCAGAGGGAAAACCTTTTCTCACTTCCTAGAAGTCTTGTGCTGTCTCTACATTCTCCTTGCATATAAAGAGAGCAATTAAAGTCAGGTAAAGCCAGATGAATTGCTTTTCATGTTTGGCTTCAGAATGCTGCTTGACATTTGATTCCATGTGATCCTTATTCGGCTTACCTGGGAGGTTTTGTTGCTCTCTAAGGTATCTGCGGTGGTCCACTCCTCACCTGGTGGATTCAAAAGTTCTCTCTCTGCTGTGCACTAATATTGCTGGAAATGCAACACACCAAGTGAAGAAGGCACATGAATACTCCATCCAGGACCAATAGCATGCGCTTTGTGGTGGGAACTCGTACGTAAAATTAATCCACGTGATACAGCATGTGGGGAACACCATCCATTTAAACAAAGGAAAATCAGTGTCTTGGAAAAAAAATCAAACACGATAAGGAAAAGAGAGGGGTAATTTTCATGCATATAAATTTCAAAGCTCAAGGGATGGGAAGGTTTTTAATGCGTGTGGGTTTTTTGGTTTTTTTTTTTTTAGACCCACTTAGAAGCTCGCTGAATTAAAAGATTCAGAGTGCGAGCAAGCGAGCAGCGACTTTGTGAAGGGTGCCAATCTAATTACAGGACATCAGATCCCCGGAGGCTCATCAGGAGCTGCATCATCACTTATGTATGTCACCTTAAACAAGTGAACTGTGATTTTCCTGGGGTCTTTAAGGGAATATAACATTGCCTTCTTCCTCATTTGATAAGAGTTGCTGCTTAAAGCCTGCAGGGTTACTTGTCTGCCTTGGATTTTCATGTGAATCTGAGCCAAATAAAACGAAAATTCTAAAGTCTCTGTAGTGTCCCAGACACTTTTCCTTTTTAATTCCACCCCTATATCTTTACTCCTCTAGTATTCATGTGTCTTTAACCGCGATTCAGTTCTAGAAGGTGGGTTCCTCACCATTGTGTTTACTTCTCAGTTTTTCTACTGTAAGATATCTTCTACCTTGAAAACGTCAAAATATTGCCAATGAAAATTGACATCTGTCTTCACACTGATGACAGGCAGTATCTTTCTACCATGTTCACAAGGTTTCCTGAGTTCACTTTATTAACAGAATCTGGGTTTTGTGCCCATTACTTTGACCTTAAGGCTGTATCTTGACACTGGAGTATAATGATTCATGCTTAGAGCAAACTCCTAAAACAAACATACTCTAGTCAGAAAACCAGTCTATGGAACCCATTTACATTACTCTCTTCAAGGATATAGTGTACAATGGTACTCTCTAAAATCCTGTTCCATGCTAAAAGTTGGTTTTGAAATTCACTGATTTTTTAAAGTATTTTATTTTATAGGAAATGAGACTTCAACTTGTGCCTTCAAATACAAATATACTCCATCAGGTCACAGTTCTAAAGGGAGCTGAATTGATGCGCATTGGATAGTCAGTTTTTCTCGATGTATTACAACAGAACAACAACAGTGAATAACTGCTTGCTATAAAGCTCTTTGCCAGGCCACGTGACATTCCCAAGTTCATTCAATATCCTTCAAAATATTTCCAATTTAATTGTATGTATCAATTTGGCAGGAAATAATCAGGTAAGCTAAGTGATTGGGCAGGGAGGTAGAAAGGAAAGGTAAAATTGGAAAATTAAAAATAACATTTGATTAGAGGTTAGAAAGTTGAAGTTAAATACACGAGAGAGAAAGGTATGTGCATGAGGCGGGTGGTGTGTGGAGAGAGATACTATGAATGAATTAATATGAGAGTGGTTACATGAATCAATAAACTTTCCTTTCAGTCATGACTAGTTTAAGTTGGGTTTCAGGTACTTGAAACCAAAAGAATTCTGTTTAAATACTTCTCCATCTGTGTTCCTAAACGCTATCCATACCAATTCCTTTAAGATCTCTGCCTCTCCCTGAAATATACATATGCAGTCAGTTATCCTTTCCTCCCACCAAATATTTCACCGTTTCTTTTCAGTGATTTTTTCTGTCTGTGTTGAAATACTTGCTTGTCTGGATCCCTTATCTTGACATAAATCTTCATGTGACTCTCATGCCCCTTAAGTTATACTCATATTTCCTTATATCCATTTACAACCAAACTTCCTGACCATGCTTTTATTTTCTCAACTCTCATTCCTTAACCTCCCCTAATCTGAACTGTTTGGGGGAGATACACTTTAAAGTATATATAAAAAATCTTTAGACTCCTTTTCTTTTTTGTTGAAAAATATTCATCTACATTTATTTGAAACAGTAAAATGAAAACTCCTTGAAAGAATGAGCTATCATTTATTCTTCCTGCATGTTATGCTTAATTATGCAATATTTTACCCACAGTGGGTGTGTCCATATCCAGGATTTCCCAGAGTACCCTGTGACCATATTCATTCCTTGACTAAGGCAGACATAGTGGGAACTATGGAAAAAAGTCAGCTTTACTGAAACTTCTTTGAAAATTATAATAGCTTAATCACTCTTAATCACACTTGAAGAGCAGCGAAAACAATCTTTTAACTGCTAATTTTGGCTTGATGGGAGAAGTAACAAGAAGAGTGTTAGCTGGAGAAAAACTTAATTTGAAAGGAAGATATAGAGAGCATCAGGAACTTCAAAGCTCCTCCATAGTTTTCAGAATCAACCATAATCCTAATCATACTAATTTTGCCTGATGATGTCATCTAATTTTTGAAAATTTAGTTGGTATACTCCTTGATGATATAACCATATTGCATGCAATTTAGATACTATTCTTTCTATAATGGAGTGTAATCATGACTACACATGTATATATATATATTTAAGGCTATATAATAAATCCTCTAATCTGTAAGACCTTGACTTCTACAGTTGCTTATTAATTCATCTTCATTCTAGGTGAAATCATTCTTACATAAAACAACAAAAAAGACGAAATGTAATACATCTGAACTAGAATTTAGTGTAATAAAAATGAAAAGAAAGTTTTATCTTTTACTGACCTCTTAGATCAAACCAATCTCCATGAACATACTGTAAGATAGACAGCTTTGTTTCCCAGAGGGTAATGTGGGATTTTTTAGTTTATGGCATATGTAAGAGTTTTCCAGCAACTATTTTTAAGCACCTTACCCATAGCATTTCCAAATAAATTAGCATACTAAGAATGTACATAAAAATGATCTATGAGCAGGAAGGAGAGAGGTTAAACCTTTATATTAACAGCAATTTTATGCTTTTAGACTACTCAGTTATCATTGAATAGGCTTTAAGATGTAATTTACTAATTGCTACCAAACAGCCTATAATTTAGCATGTCTCAAAAAATTGACCAGAAAGTTACAACTCTTTAAAATATTAAATCGTTTATTGAGTGAATGCTGATTTTGTCACATTGACAATGAAATCCTTTGATCTCCAAGTTGCTCCAAAGCATTTATATTTTGATAGACTGAGGATGAAATATCTGGTATTTTTCAGTCCTTTAATTGGCCTCTTACTCAAAATGTGTTTTTAAATCTCTCACTTAATATAGTTCAATGTTTTACATCATATAGACACACATACTGATTTAAAAATTCCTAACTTCCAAATCTATATAATTAAATATGAATTGATTCAAATAAAATTATATATGGAAACAAGAAGGGAACTTTATCATGTTGCCTTATGACAAATATCCTATCTTGTTATAAAACTCTCCGAACTCAAGTCAGATTCCATAAAGACTTACAGAAGCTTATTACAAGAAAGACAAAACTAATCATGGCAAGACATCATCCTGTGTTATGTTTTGATACCAGTAATAGGAAAGATGAATATAATCACAGCACTGGCCCAGCAATTCAAATGAAGACAATTGACTCATGGCAAGAAATTTGTATCATAATTATAAATCAAGAAGAAACATTTGCCTAGTTTATCTTTGACAAAGAAGTTTTCATATTGAGTCATGAAATAAGGGGGAAATAAGGGGGGAATAAGAATCTTTGATTGTGGATTTCATAATGAAAATATGGTTAAGGGCCTCACTGACTACATAGAATGAAATGGGAAAGTTCCTTTTCTGGTAAATAGATAAGAACCAAGGGAATATAAGTTTCTTCTAAATTTTGATATCAAGAAGAATGAGGTATTACTGAAAACCTCGATGAATTCAAAGACAAATATATTCCTTGACCTGGGAAGAAATCCAGGAACAGTTATTAATGGTGATGATCTCAGTGAGCTTTGGAATATCCTCTAAGGTAATCAGAACAAACTTTGTGCTAAGATGAGTAAGAGGATCAATTTGAATTGATCTGACCAGGACACCTTCTGCGTGAATAGAAATAGGTCAACAGTTGAATATATTGTTGGAATTTACCACCACAGATTAATAAACAAAAGTTACTGTACCCATGGAAATTAGCATGGTCACCACTCATGTCGAGTTATAGCAGGGTTTAAAGGGTATTTTTCTAGTGCATCCTTTATCTCTTGTAGGGATAATATTTTCACACAGACCAAAAATGAATTCCCAATCTTTGATCCAACCTTGTTCCAAGTTGATGAAACCATGCAAGAGATGTTCAAGGTAAAGACAGACAGAAAAGAATATTTATTTTCTTTATTGTACTGAAAATCATAAGGAGTTGTGAAATTTTCCTCCAATCACATGGATGAAACAGAAGCCATAATTTAGACATTTATAATGAGCTAAGTTTCCATCTGAGCCTGAGAGCTTATGCTTTGGTAAGTTTCTTTAAAAACATATTTCCAAAGATATACTTTTATGAATAATTTATTTTGGATATATGTAATTTATGAGAAAGATGAGCTGGAAAAAAATCTAGCATAGTCTTTATCTCCTATGCACTTTCTCCTTTTATCAATAGATTTGTGTGTTCCCCTAAAAATCACTACAAGTACCACATCTGCAGACTTCTGTCCTTAAGTGTATATGTAATATGCACACTTTGATGCTTTTACTGCTTAAGAAGAATATTTTCCAGCTGTGTATTTGCATTAAAGAAAATGACTCCATTATTATAAATCTCTCTGCTATCAAACCCTTTGAGAATTTTGTGGCATCTGGCACAGTCTTTGGTAGAGGGCAGAGTGGTGGGTGTGGCCCGTGGTTAATTCTGTGAGGAGTGGTTGCTTCACTTTCCCTCCAGGAGTCACAGCAAAAAGGATAAATTTACTTCATACAATAAGAACGTAAATGCCTTTGCCAACCTTTTGGCGATATCTATTCCTCAAGCTGGCAAACAAAATTCAGCAGATGCTTCCCCAGATGACTCCACACTGATGAGCATTATCTATGCAATCTATCTCATATGATTGTACAACATAGATCATCATAAACATTGCATGTTTCACAGTCTGTCTGCCAACTGATCTATGATTCTTGAGGCTTCCTGGGCATGAAATCACTGTGTATTTGATGGTCTGCCCACTAATCCAGGTGGGACACATAAAATTTGTGACCATAGCCTTGGCTTCCCTAATTTATCAATATCAGTGGAGTTTAAAGGGATAAGTCTTGAGCAATCATTATTACAATGAATAACACAGAAGCAGGAGAAAATTGTAAATAAAAACTCAGATATTTTGGCCATAAAAAGTTTAAAATAGGCACACCCTGTTGTCTCAGTTACTATGCCTATGACTAGGGCAGAGACCATGTAAAGGCCAAGGAGTCAGGTCAGCAGGGAAACAAAATGAACAAATAGATAAGCAAAATGGTTGCTTCTTCCTCTCTCTTCCTTTCTGCCTACCTGCTTTCCTTCTGCTTTTAAAAAAATGGTTTAAATAACCCGAAGACAAGTTTCTCCTTTGTTTTGTGGCAAGGAAAAAGCAATGAGCATCTGATCAAGAAGTATATTGACCCACTGCTAAATTGATAGTCATCTGCCCTCTAGTTGATGCCCCCTCCAGCCTACCTATGGAAGAGTATTTCAGGTGTTTACTACTATTTAATTTTAATATTGGCACTCAGCCTGGTTTCATATTCCTTATCTGCCAATTAGGAGCTATGTAGCTATTGGTATATGAATCTACCTGAAATGTAAAATAATAACTATCCTTTATCAGGTAGGTCGTCTTAGTCTCTACAAAACAAAAGAACATATGAGCACTATAACCTAATTTAAACTTCACCGTGATTGGGAACATGGACTAATAGTTCCCCTATTTTAAAATGAGGGAAATAGTTTAGTGCCTTTAAATTATCTCACCAAGTTCATGCCACAGGTCACAAGTACTTCTCAAATGTGTTTTCTTGTATGTCCATATTACCATCATCTAAGATCACACCCCATCTCTTGTCTAAATAACAGCTTCTCAAAGATAAAGAAAAAAGGAGGATTCATGAATGACTCCCAGATTTCAGTATTAGGGAAGTAGATAAATGGTAGTGCTCTTAACTAAGATATGCTCTATAGAAAGAGTACACACACATAACATTCACCTATACACACATACTTTATGGAATGTTGGAAGATGGTGATATCAGTGTTTAGGTCAAGGAAATATTTAATGTCCTGTAGAATGTAGAAGTAGGTAATGCTCATTAGACAAGCAAATATATACATGGTCTCTGGATTCTGAACAAAGTGTGAAAATTACTATAAAATTACATTAAAAAGAGAATTAAATATGCTAATCAAAAGGAAAAAATCCTAAACTAGAACAAAATGAATCTTATAGAAAAGAGAGAAATTTCTCATAATTGCTCCATGTTATATAAAATTTTCACAAAAGCTTTGTTTCAGTAAAACAAAAATTCAAAGATGGACAATAAGTTAAAAGAATATGATACTAAAGGGTACCTAAGGAAAGACCCAAGGAAAAAAAATGAAGACTAAGACCATCTCCACATAACTGACAAGTACATAAGATTAGAACAAAGAAAACAGAATAGAGAGCCTGAGAATTTGAAGAATTGAAATTGAGGAAGCACTATTATTATCCAACAAAAGAAAATGAGTTTCAAGAAATAAGGAGTAAATGATAAAAAAGGCAAATATATTCCATTTTAATTATCATTATTATCTCCGTAGTAAGGAATTCATTGATAAAATGAATTAACAAATAATACTTTATTCAACCATCTACTTTAAGAACACTTCCTGGGGAGTGCATGGAGGGAAAATAAAAAGACTGCAGATTAAAAAACCATATAGGAAGCTTTTATATAAAATGGTCATGCTAAGACATATTTTGCATTAAGCAGTACAATTTAAAGACCAAAAAAATAATTTTGCCGGTATCAAAAACGGATTCTGATTTCTACCAGATGGGGTAGTGAAGGACAGTATACCCTTGCAAAGAGACAGGAACCTTCAGTAATAGCCTCATATAAGCATTTGCTTGTCTCAGGCAGACACAGAGCAACAAGAGTAAGAATTCAGTTAGGATAGTTAAGAAATTGGGGGAAATGAATGCATATTGCTGAGAAAGTATGGGAGCCCATCAGGCTAAAGGTAAAATGAGAATTTGTCTTCTCTGTTGCTGACTTCTTTTCCCTGGGCCTCACTTGTTCGTAGTCCTAAAATGTTGAACTTCATGTTGTTTATATCTTCGAGGAGAATAACAGCAGTCATGGCTGGGGCTACAAATCTGTTCTGGGATCCTTCCATTCATCAGCCTTACCATCCATTCATCATCCTTATTGAATGGGATTTAATTTGTAGGGAAAGGACAACAAAATCTGTTGATTTTAGTGTAGGGGTAAAAACCCATTGCAGTTAAGAGAAAGGAAAAGGGAAAATACCTTTACTTCTGGGAGAGGAGTAGAAGTGATTCCTCTACCCAGAACAACAACAGGGTTGGGGCCATGAGCACTAAGAAGGTCACAGCATGGATGGGATACTCAGGAACATGGGTATCCACCTAAGGTTGAGGTTTAATCAGAATAATAAAGAACACAACTTTGCAGTAACAGACTTATAATAATGGAACTGAGCACCAAGAAGCATGGAGCTGTCCTTTCGTAAATTCAATCCAAAGGAATGACCAAAAACTAAGGGGGAGTCAGCCCCGAAAGAAACTCTCTGGCATATCAGTCCTCAGACCAACCACAGGTATCACTAGAGCTATTTGATTTCTATAACATTAAAGATAGCCAGGGCAGCAACAAACTTCTGGGTCAGTGCAACTCTGAGACAGGTTAAGTAAAACACCGAACTCTAAAACCCTTGCAGAAAGAAAGGTAGATCCTTTTCTGGTATAAAATCTAGTTTGTTCCGTCCCTACTATCCTACGGACACTGCCATCAATAAACAATTGCTAGGCATATGAGAAGGTAAGACTAAACAACATATCCCAAGAGTCAAAAGAATCAACACAAGTCTATTTAGATATAACACCAATGTTGGAACTATCAGAACTCTCAGATAAGGAATTTAACTATGATTAAAACAATAAAGACTAATAAACAGTATATGAGATGAAGTGTGCTTTCAAATATGTATCTAGGCAAAAGAAAAAAAGATGTCATCTACAAAAAAGAATCAGTCTGTCCTCAAAATTCACATCTGTATTTAAAAATATCAAAGTGAATCATTATCTACAAAGTCATGAGAGTAGAAACTATAACCCACTAAACCCATATACGATACATTCAGTTAAAAATGCCTAAAAGTCATTATAAAACATTAAAAAAATCCTAGGAATATGTTACTCGTAGCCCTTATTGGGAAAAATAATAAATTCCAATCAACTGAGATTTGAATTACTATTCACACCTGAAGAGTCCGTATATTAAATGATATAGAAGTGAACATTGAATTTCTTCTTTAAAACATAACCAAAAATTCATTCAATACTGTAATTACAATTGACTTAAATAAAATTCAATTAAATAAATGTTGGATGTCTATGTTCCAAGCACTCCTCTAGTTATGGATAGACAGCAGTCAAAAAATAAACAATACATTTTTATGCATGAAGCTGACCCATTTAGATATTTAAAATCCAGGAAAATATGATTATTAAACCCAACGTAAATTCTATAATTCTGGAAAAATTCAAAATAATTTTATAAGTAATAACAAGGATATAAAGGTAGGAAAGCTGAGAAGGTATGTGGCTTGGGTTCCTGTGGAGACAATTGACTTAACAGCTGCTTCACCAGGGCGGCCATTTTTTCTTTTATTTATTAATTTTTTTTTTTGAGAGCAATATTTGTTATTTCTTTTCTTTGCAATGTTATATTCATTTTAGGGTATTGAAATTGCGATTCAGTCTATATTTCACACCTCACCCTTCACCAGAGTTCCAGTGTCATTTACCACCACCTTTCCCCTCCTTTCTCTTCCTCACACCCCCACACTCCCCAAGTAATCACAGTCCTATGACCTGTTATTTTTGTTGGGATTTGTATGTTCATTTGTTTCATTCCATTATAGTTCACATATGAGTGAAACCATCCTGTTTTTCTTTTGCCTTCTGACTTTCACTTAACATGATCCCCTCTAGTTCCATGCAGCTTGTTGCTAAGGGCACAGTTCCATCTTTTTTAATAGCTACATGGAATTCTTATTTTTCACAACAAAGCTTCAGTTGTTTAAAATTGTAAACATGTAGTTTTTAAAACATAATGATTCCAAAGTCAATCTCTTTTATAATTTTTTTCTTAGAAAAAATTTTCAAAGAAAATCTTTTGTTAAAGACAAACTTATTTGCTGTTCAGTGTTCTTTTCATTTCAGTTTCTTTTTCTCCATTGATTTCAAGTAAAAGTAAAATTAATATCCTTTTATTTTGAAGTAAATTATGTTGGTGTTATTTATTGGGATTATGTCTGCAATAATGTTTGCCTAGAGTTATAAAGATTATTTCTAAATAGTGAGATTGGCTTTTTTCTGAAATGTTATTTTGTAATTTTCTGCACTGGCTAAATTCTCTGTAGTGAGCATAAATTATTTTTTATAAAAAACAATATAGCAATTTTTCTCTCTAAATGGCAAGTTGTTACCATTGGTAGTGGGAATATAAATGGATGGTTATTTTCTTCTTTGTATGTTTCTTTATTTTTATATATTTCTTCCTTTTTAAATTCAAAACCACAATAAAAGCTACAGTACAATGCTGTTATGTTAAATGTGTTAATGATTTTTAAAAAATAATAATGAATAACTGGTAGACTGGTAGAGAAATAAATCCTTGGGAGAAAACCAGGTTACCTACTAAGCATCCCTTAAAGGTTCAAGTAAGATGTTCACTTCATCCCTTTTCAGTTCTGAATAAGATTATAGTCAGAGACCACTGAATAACACTTTAGCTCATTTTCCTGTAGTGATGGACAGAAATTTTTCATGAGGAGCAATGACTTCTGGTCCATCTGTCTGCTCCAAGAGGTACATATACAGTGTCAGTGCCTGTCACATAAATGATATGTATTTCCATATTTTGGTAAATGGATCCAATATTCTGAATAAGTGACCTAGACGAATACTCCAGCTGGCTTTTTTTTTTTTTTTTTTTTAATCCTGTAAAGAGAAACCCATCACTTCCTTTGAAATATTGCTATTAAACATACCTGAAATGTACTGAGCAATCCCTTCTATTTATCTCTCTCTGAGCTCTGTTAATGACTAGCAGTACCCCTCCCAGGAAATGGTTAAAAGGAAATAGGGAAGGAGTCCAGGTCCCCTTTCATTGTTTTTGTCACCCGATGGCACAAATCCTCTTGAAGCCTGCAGTTCGTCCTGCTCATTATCTAAAGTGGAACAAAACCTGCTATTAGTGTTCCAAAGGGGGCTAGGATGGAAGGGAGAAAGAAGAGCAGCTTCATAATGTGGAACACTGAGTGCAGGCTGGAAAACGTCTAAAGTTTTCAAAGAGATGCATAGTCAAAAATAGATTGCATATTTTCATAACATCAACTTTCTGGTTAAGATCGAGATGTCAAAGAAAGCGATTTTTATTACCCTTACCTTCCTATGTGCCTTGTGTTCTGAATGTATCTGTGATCAGAGTCTGTCTAACATGAATGACACCTTCAGTTCTGTGACCCTAAGAGGATTTCTTTTAAAACAATAGCAAAAGTCATTAATTAGCCATGAAAAAAGGGAGAAAAAAATGAAAGCCATTCCTCATCCAGCAGGGATGCCTTTTAATGCTTTCTTGTAAGACCCCTATGGTGCATGTGCTATCAGTTACTTTAGGTCTCAGACATGGAACATTTCTTTCAAAAGGTCATCCCAACATGGCATTTTCCCCCATTTATTTTTAGATGTTCTATCCTGAGCAAGTTTAACCACCTAGCAGTCTGAGATTGACACTATATTTTAGTGCTGCTGGAACAAGGGCTGGATTAAGCACACCCCTTGATGATCTCTCTGAAACCCCAAAATCACTTGCTTTTTAGGCACTGAAGTTTGCAGGGCATTATGAAAATAAAAGTGTACAACATGATTTAATTGTTCAGCTGAATGACCAAGGCCTCAGCTAATACAAACAGAATGCATTTTCACCAATGAGGACTGAGCACTAGCTCCCCAGGCTGAGCGCAGGAAGCACCACTTCCTCTGCACACACCCTCTAGGCCGTGTGCCACTTCAGAGTAATCACAGTCTGAGAAAGGCATACCTGGCAGCAAGTCACTTTTCAAGCTGTCGTTTGCCTTCCTGTGTATGGAGAAGGTGAAATATACTTCAAAGCTTTAAGTACATTTTGAGGATTGGGGACCTGTTTGAGGCCAATGACAGTTGGGAGGTTAGTGCCTGTAAGTCTACCCAGGGTTTGAAATCAGAGCTGAGGCAAGTTGAAGAAATCTGCAGCTGACAGTGGCCACAGGAGGAATGGTCAGATATCCTGTCTGTTATAACTTGAGGCCTACAAAGATTCCCTGCCTTTGATTTCATCATGTCTGAATAGGGCGTAACAGTGCCTCCATGAACACACCCCTTGAGTACATCAGTGTCTATGCATCTATGTGTGAGTTTAAATGAAGTAAAATTTGGAAGGGCATGACTTTGTCATGCAGGTGTTCATGTTCTGACAGAGGAATGCCCTGCCTGGCAAAGAGTCTGAGGAAATCACGAGAAGACACAGTAGCAAGGACATGACCTTTATTCTATTCACAACAGGGATCTCATGGTGGCAGGTCGGGCATGTTTCTAGCTACTACCTTCTAGAATGAGGGCCTGGTCAGGAAGATTTCTGTGTCATGGGTGGAGAAAGGGACTCCTTAAAAGGGGTATCAGCAGAAGGAGGAGAGTAAGAGGGCAGAAACAGCCAAGTGGGCAAGAACAAAGAATAGTCAAAAAAGCAAGGACAGCAGAATTTCAAGGCAGAACATCTTGGGAACAGTCAGCACAGTTGGAGGTAGTTATCATTCCTGAGTGTCTTCCTTGCTACTTCCAGGTCCATATTAGCACTGGACAGGCCAGGTGCTAAATCCACTTTCAAGGTTGGGCATGGGCCATGTTCTCATGCTAACCCCACAGCTAGCAATCAGTACACCAAGAATTCCATGTAATAGATGTAGATGTTTCTAGCATATAGCAATAGATGTTTCTATGGTAATACGTCCACATGGGTATCCCATACAAGTCACCATGTCTTATGCTAGAGGAACTAAGGTGTAATGAGGCTTATGATGTATTTTAGAAACCTTTCAATTTAAAGAAATGCAAATGAATTATATTTATCTTTTAGCAAGAAGAATATAAAACAAGAGCTTAAATTTGTATTCAATAACACGACTCCTTAGTCTATACTCTAATTCTATTAGTATATGAAATAAAAAGTGAAGAAAGAAAAGACAGAGAGAGAAAGAATGAGGAAAGGAAGGAGAAAGAAAGCTGAGGAAGTATAACATGGGGAAAGGTTAACACAAACAAAATATCTAAAAGGAGAGAAAAAAATATGAGGAAATCAGAGAGGATAGAAAGGGAAAAGACAAAAGAGGGAGGTACAAAAGAAAAGTAAGGAGTCAGAATGATGGGAAAGACAAAGAGGTAGAAGAAAAGAGAGATCCCACAATAAAAGAAAAAATGTTTTAAATACCCTCAAAAAAAAAAAAAGGAGAGATACTGAATATAGAGACTGAGATAGAAGAATGCAGAAAACACAGTCATTTCTGAAATATTAGATAGCTAGATTGTTCATGTCCTACCCACGTGCCTTTTGCACAATGGATTTAGAATTCATAATCAATTGCCTTTGAAGGGACTGATCCTGACTGAGCCAGGCTTATGACTCAGAAGATCTCCTCTGGGTGTATAGCCTTACTAGCCTGGTGAAGAGTTGTCTCTGAGTAAATAGTTTGGTTGGTGAAATTACACTTTAGAGATAGCATGTCATCACAAAGAAAAAAATATATAAAGATGGGTTATACATTTGGCTGAGATTTCCTACCTCTAATTCAGGTCAGATCTTCAGAAGTCTTTAAATATGGTCCTCTAATTCAAGGTTTCTCAGCTTGGACCATTGATATTTGAACAGGGTAATTCTTTACTGTGATGAGACAGAGTGTGCATTGTAGGATTTTGAAAGAATCGGTGGGGTGTGAGTGGGGTTGCTCTGTCTACTAGATGCCAATCATTTCAATCAAAACTATCTTCAGTCATTGTCACTTGTCCTCAGTGGAACATCATTGCTCTAAGGCATTCACACACATGTGGTTAGCAAATCGCAGCTGAGAATCAGAGATAGGTGTTTCCTAGGCAAGGTGAAATGCTTCACGGAAATGTGGTCCCAATTTCTCCTCTTTCATCTTTATAAAACCAGAATATATAAGTTCTAAGCACCCTCCTAGGATACCCTAGGACTTCTGATCTACCCACAGTTTAACAGAGTACTCAGAATATTAAACTCAGTCAGGACAGCTGATTGGCCCAAATCTGGCTTGAGGATATTGGCCACAGAATCAGATAGGCCAACACAAATACTGAATGACAAATGCTTTAGAGTCAGAATAACCATGGGACAGCAGGGGAGCAGGACTTTCTGGCACAGAATCCTCCATTCCGGTGCCAATTTCCTCTCTCATGCCTTCTGTTGGAAAATCCTCAGAGAACATTAGCAGGCGCATGGCTTTGTCCAACTGCAATTACGATGCACAATTTCTAAATTACCCCCCTATATATCAGTCACAGGCTATTGAAAAGCAAGTCAGGCAGTAAGCAGGCTAGACTATGAGGATTCCAACTGACTCCGGAAAAAACTTCAACTCCCAGCAACCCTTGAACTCTACTGACACCACTCTTTAGTTCTGCTGTTTTAATTAGATGACACTATGACAAGCCATATCCAGCTGGATATCCTTTTCATAAGTAATTACCTTTCATAGATCAGTGTTCTATCAATCTTTGTTTTGTATGTAGATCTCTCTTTTTAGTACAATATTTTTAGTATGAAGAAAACCATTCTCCCTACCCATACAAACTTGCTGATACATGTTGAGGGAAATAACAAAGGTAATGGCAGGTATAAAGTTTAGAAAGTTCAATTTATACCCAAAAGGTATAAAATGTAAATCTGTTTCCTTGCACAACTTCATCCCTCTTCTCAAGGGAAAGCTTTTTTATTTGTTTGGGTTTTTTTGTTTTTTTTTTACTTGTGATTCTGGTCACAATCATTATACCTAAATACACACACACACACACACATATATATATATATATATATATATATATATATTCAATTACAATTTTATATATAAAGATTTTATATTAAGCATCTTCTCTACTTGTATTAAAATTTGTTATAGAGATTATTATTCTATCTGTTTATACGGTGACTTAACTTTTTTTCTTTGAGAACTATTTTATATGAAACTGTTTGGATATATAACATCTTCAATCTGTACCCTGCTGAAATCAACTTTTTTTTATCATTGTTGATTTTGACATTATGCACAAAGCAACAATGAATATCCTTGAATAATAAATCTCCGTGAAGTTTTATAAGTATATTCATAGTAAAGTTATTTTCTAATGACTTCAGAGATATAACATCTCTAGACATTCTCTGGAAATCATTCATTTTGAGAAAAGGTCCGCAAAGTGCTCTCATTTCCTAGTCAGCAAATACCAACTGAATAGAATTATTTGCATGAATTTGGCCCCGCAGAGATTTATATACCCTTGACTACTCCATATCATTGTATTTGTATTTGTTTCATCTTTTCTACAACTGAACATGTGGGGTAAAAATGTGGTTCTTAATAGACTGTAACAACTGTGAGACGCTTTTCTAAGAAACTTAATAAACTAATAATTTTTAGTATTCAAATCAAAAACCAAACATTTATGGTTTTCATGACTGTTTGCTCCTTTTTATTTTAACAGGGTATTTAAATATGTTATTAAATATACTTAATTCTTCAGGCATTGGAAGTGAGAATGTAAAATATTTTACTGCCTCTGGAAAATAGTTTGGTAGTTGCTCAAAAGGTTAATCACAGAGTATAATGACCTAGCATTTCCATTCCTATGTATACACCCCAGTGAACTGAAAACACACCATACAAAAGCACATACACAAATATAACAGAATTATTCATAGTGGTTAAAAAGTGACACCAGTCAGTGAATTGATAAATAAAACTCAGTTTGTCCATATAATTGAGCATTATTTAGCCATAAAATGAATGAAATGTTGGTATACACTATAATATGTATGAAGGTGAAAAACAGTATACTAAGTGAAAAGAAGTAGACACAAAGGGCCATCCACATATTCTGCTTTTATTTTTATGGAACCTCTAGGATTGGCATATTCACAAAGAGAGAAAAGAGTGGTTTCCAGAGTCTACACAGAAGCAAGAATAGGGAGTGACTGCTACTGGACATGGGGCTTCATTGTGAGGACAGAAAAAAGTTCTGGAGTTAGTGACAATTGCACAACTTTATGAATCTACTGAAAACCACATCATTTTATACTTTAAAAAGCCCAAAATGTGTGGTATTTGAAATATACTTCAGTAAAACTTAGAAAACAGTATGTATACTTACATGCAATTTCTACATAAACATGAAGGTTTATTTTTTTTCAATATAATTGTGACTAAGAAGTTGATTCTAGGCTGATGCAGAGAGAAAAGTGATATTGCCTTGATTGCAGATAAGATCAGCCTATGCTCCAGATCCCAGAAAATATTTTAATACTTGAAGGACATCTCTGTTATATAGTAATCATATTTTCTGAACCAATACTGCGATCTGTTATAAATGGAATATGGTTAATTATAATCAGACAAAGTCAGACAGAATGATTAAAGCAAGTGTGTTTGAGATGTGATTAAGTGAAGTTTTGAACCAGGCAATGAAGATATTTCTGAAAGCTGACCTTATAGTAGAAGTTGATACTAAGAATGCTTCAAATCAGTACAAAATTACTTCTTTTAAATGTCTACTAGAAAATTCTAGTTATATCTTTTACTTAGAAGGAACAGTTGAGATACAGGATTTTTGTTTGTTTGTTTTAAAGTTGCCTAACTTAAGTAACAAACCACAAAGAGGAGGTTAAAATCAGAGTTGAAGTATATATATCCCTGGTATGTTATTCTAAGAGGAAACATTAAAGAAGATTCTTCAACTTTTATCATGAGTCATTGTTTGACCATCACCTAATTTATATAAAATCAAATTGGAAACTAAAGAGATAGGGATAATTCTACACAATTACTTTGCCTTGGAATGTGATTCCTATTACTAAATAGACATAAATTTATTTTTCTCCCCCAATTTTTGCCACCTGAAAAGAAAAAGAAAAGTCCTTTATATTAACATTCTTGCGTAACCACATGTACCGTTTAGAGATAAAGACAGGATTCGCTTTCATGACTCACTCTTGACTGGTGATGAGACTTTGGTATGCGGCATGTTGATAGAAAATAAAAATCTATTTACTATTCAGGTATATGTGCTGATTTGGATCCAGGTGTGTTCTTGTCAGACCAAATATTTATTTCTAAATTTTTTTCTCTTTCTAACACAAAATGGTTTGAGAATCAATTCTTGCCTTATACTTTAACAGTTTTTCATTTTTCTAAACTAAAAAAAAAAAAAATCTGTAATCCATGAAGGAAAAATGTCTGTTCTTTATGGAAATTTGAAAAACATATAACAGTCTAAGTCAAGTTGGTTGTTATTAAAATTAAAAAAAAATTAGAAACACATTGAAATGCAAGGCACTATCCACACACACACCACACACACACTATACACACACACCCACATCCACACACACACATGCACACACACACATGTATATGTAAAGCTTTAGGCCTTACTCATTAAAACAAGTTTAAAAGACTTTCATTTATTTTACTTTGCTGGATTAACTCTAAACTCTGTTATTTATTCTTTAGAACTCCAGACTATAAGCATACATATATATAAATATCTCTCTCTCTCTCTCTTTATATATATATATATATATATATATATATATATATATACATATATGTATGTATGTGTGAGCTGATTTTGTTCACCAAGGGAAAATTATCTTTCATTCACATTTCAGTGGATTGAGTCAATACGTATTATTTTTACATCTTAGAAAATGAAAAACCATACTTACATGGAGTTCTCTGAATTAAATATCCCCTATCACTTTTTTAATCTTTAATTTCTACCCAACTGTCAAGTTTGAACATTGAAAAGTGAACTGTCCATTGAAGAGTGAAAGTCCATAATAAAGCTGGAAGAGAAACATTCGTCTATACTTAATCTGCTCATAGAAAAATTCAATAATTACAATTTTTAAAAATCAGATTGAATTTAAAAGACCAACTTCCTCATTGACAAGGAAGCAGCAAGAAAGAATAAGAGAATGATTTATGAAAACAATGCTAGACTCCAAGTTTTTACTCATGTTAAATGAAATAAAAGAATGTTTTCCCTAATCTAAGACACTGTGCATTTATAAGAATAAAACAGTTCACAAGAATAATCCTGAACTAGAGCTATATCTGGAGAGAAAAGAAGAGAAATAAATTCTACAGGTCTACTTTCCAGCCAACTTGGCTGTGAGATAGACTTTTTTTCTAAGTAAAGTCTAAGGGTTTTATCATCAACTGTTTCGTGGTTGAAGCTAAATACAGCTAAATTATAGTTGCTATAAGAATATCAGGAAGATTTTTCCTTTTTAGACTAGCCTCAAATTTGTAAGTATATAAATAATAAATATTCATGAGTCTGTGTGTGTATGTGTAAAATAAGTTAAGACAAAGTGATTGAACAAACATGCCAGAAAAATCAGAAGACATAATTCTGTTTTTTTATTACTACCAGTATATAATATGATTGTTAAATTATTTTATTCACATGAGATCATAGTCAAGAGGAAAGCAACATTGATGCTGACTTATAAAGACCAGTTAGTACGAAATTACACAATCTTATAGTTGCAAGGACAGCAGCACTGGAAAACAAGTGAGAACAGAATTTTCATAAATTTTGAAGTGTACAGATGTTATGTTCTTTCAAACTTTTTAAAAAACTAATATGAGTTTCATCATTGCTAAGCCTCCGGTAAATGTGGAAAGCATCTACTGGGAACTTTCAGTTAGCCTACCAGAATTTAAAAACGATATCTTGAGAGAAAAGTAATAATGATTAAAATTTATAAAGTACTTCATTTTGCAAAGCAATTCTATCAAATGTTCTTTCTTTGGCTTATCATACAGGGTAGGTTATTATCCCTAAACTGTTGATTAAAAAATGATGAGGTGATGTAATTTTCCTGAGGTCACACAGCTCTAATGATGGTTCCATTCATGACTCCACCCCAGGACTTTTCATTCCAAATGATGTGTTGCTGAGATCAAAGTGGGAAAATGACATTGTGTTTTGAACTTCAGGTTTTATATTACATAGTTCTACACATAAAATCACATTGATCATGTTATATAATAGACACCATCATTTGGGAAGAAATTATTTGAATTGACTTTTAAATTCAACCCAAAATGGAAAATTCCTTTATGTCTATGGATATTTTCTGAATAACGACCCCTGAATTATAAGTAAATGTAATACAACTCTCATCTCACAAACTTAGGCAAAAGAATTTTATTTTCCTTTCTGTTGGGTAGGGAGTAGTTTTTCTTTTCACTTTTTAATGAAGTTGAATTTTCTATAATCTTTTGAATAAGAGAATAGAGAAAGTAGAAAATTTTTAGTCATTCAGATCTAAGGAAAATTCTATACAATAATTCCAGTTTGACTACTGAGTTCATTTATTCCTGACTCTTGGTTTCATATTTCTATGGAATCATTTCCCCAAAGTTAAATTCAAACACATGACACCCCTTAACAACTGGGGACATTATAAATAATAAATGAGACTAGTGAAGCACTTAACTGAGTACTAAGCAAGTAATGTTTTTTTAAGAGGAAGAAAATGTTCATATGGGAATTGAATGTGGTTTACTTTTAGTACCATGTGTTGATTCCCATGATATAGGAAAGAATAACTCAATTATTTTTGGATGATAATATTTTGGCTCAGTTCAAGATAAATCACAACACAGTACAAAGTAACTAAAAGTCACGAAATAATCTACATTCAAATCTATGAGGTAAAAAATAAGAACAATGACAATATTAGAATAGGAGTGAAACAAGTTACATCTCTAAGGTAATGAAATTCTTTTTTTAATGCACAAAAAAATAAACTGTAATTCACATAATATGAATTCAATATGTCTTAAATTAAGCACATTAGGAAATCAATGTCCCAAATTCATTCTTTGGTTTAATTCTCTATGTATTAATAATAATAATAATTAATTTTCTCCTTGTTAAAGATTTCTCATTAAAAATAGATCTTTATTTCTACAGTTTAATGCTTTGAATAATGAGTAAGTTTTTTATGGATCAAAGTCCCATTTAAAATGTGAGAATTAATTCTTACTATGCATAATTGGTAACTTTTGCATTTGTTTTAAGAAATTCATGTCGCCTGGTGAAATTCATTAGAGGACCAATCAGAATCTAGATCTGGAATCTAGTATTTGTGTTTTCTTCTACAATTTTCCTCCCACACATAATTAGTGAAAAACGGACCTTAGGGAAAAGACAATATCAGGGCAGAAGGATTAATAAGGCATAATGTATTCCCAACACATGAATATTTGGAATAGTCAATAATTAAAAAACAGCATTCAGAGACATCATTTCCTGGGATGTTTGATTGTGTTACATCAGAAGTGTCAAAGTGCTGTGTGACTAGAGAAAAGATCCGTTCCTGCCCAAGGAACTATTAGGAGGACTTACACAAACCAAATGTCAGTAGAAACTTTGGACCTTAGAAAGTGACTGAAACTACCTCAAAGAACTTAGATGCAGAACACTGAGATTTGAGTGATAAAGCTACAATGTCATATAGTTACTGCTGAAGTTAATATTTAAAGACTAAGATTATTACTATCTACACTAGTAAGGAAATATCACTTCCTTTGAGAAAAAGAATTAGAGACTAAGACCAGACTCTACCATTTATCATCTGCATACATTGAGTATTTCATCTTATACTATATATGCTATAAAAGGCACGTTACCTGTTATACAGGTTTCATGAAAATATAGGTTCAGTCATTTTCAGAAAGTTAACTTGTCATTAATAAAGTCCAGATTTAGAGTCCTTCAGAAGACTGCTATAGTTATATATGTTCCCTAAAGTGATCCATCCAGCTTATATTTCCTCCATTTTCCTAAATTTTTTCTTCATTAAATTTATTTAGATTGCTCTTTGCTTAAAAGTTTTAACTTTTAAATTCTTTCAAATATAAGCCCATAGTGTCAAAAGTTCATAATATTGACAGAGAAAATCTTATAATAATTAGCTAGAAAAATCAGAGGCAACCTGAAAGGATCATTTGTAATCTACATATTATTGACCCCTATTTTAAAAACCTAATTTGCGCATTCCCTACTGAATGATACTTTCCAAATATAATAGCGCACACACACACACACACACACACACACACACACACACACACACACACACAAATAAAAAACACCGTGAGGGTTAAAAAATAAGAAATGAGAAATAATAGGAGATAAACTGAGAGTTATATAGAAAAGAGACAGCATAAAATACCATAATCCATAATGCTTTTAGTTTATATTTTATCAAATACATTGACCTTTTGTTCTCCTGTCATCTTTTTTTTTTTTTTTTTCACAAAAGTAGCACCATATTTTGGATGTGGTCCATTTGAAACATCAAAATTATGCATATATTCTCTAGAAAAATCCTGAATTCTTTCTATAATTTTCTATAAGTAGAATAAAATGTTACTGACATAACAATTCATAATAAGTCAGGATAAAAATTAAATGGTAAGTTTAATTCATATTGTTAATATTTTAATACTAGAAGTGAGTTATTTCCTTTTTCTTTTTGTTTTTATTTTTGGACAACTCCATTGTGGTTTAGAAAGATTTTTTTTCTTCCTGATCAACATGAATTCCTATTTAAGTAACAGGATGTCCCTCAAATCCCCTCAGTATATATTGGGGTGGGGGAGGTGATCTTCACCCACCTACTCATCCCTAAAACATGGTAGTCTTGTGAGCATATTTGCAAATAAGAATATTTTATCTTCCTTAATAAATTAGTTCTAAATTTCGTATGTTATCACAATCAGAAAAAGCGCAGGATTTTTTGACCAGCTCTATCAGCAAGATGTTCTTTCACTCAAGGTACTTTGAGGTGAATTTCTATTGCTTACAACCAAGAGTCTTCAATAATAGTTCTGTGAAATCTTCCCTCTACATAAAATTAATACATCTTTGAGTAATGAATGTGAAATTGAAGGTATTTGTATGAAATTCTTACATGGTTCATTTTATTTTCCAAGTTGCCACATATTAGTAATGTGATTGAGAAAAAAGAGTATATTCTATTTTACAGAATTTTTATTTTATATCATGAGATTCAGCACTCTGAGCCACAACTAAAAAGCAAAAAGATTATACAATCCTTACCTGCTTGTGTATGAAAATGAGAAACATGTGAGTTGTAATGGATGGCTGAGAATTTTCAGATTGAGCAGTTATATTATAAATGCTGGCCTTTATTATAAATACTAAGAGGATTTATACAAATCTATAAAAACTGATTATCTGCTTAATTTTTAAAAACTAATGAAGTTCTAGAGACTAAAATTCCTAATAGATTAAAAATTATAAATAGAATAATATGACTATAAGATTTACAGTAATAATGAACAAATATACTGCTCTGAATTCAGTAAATTTAATATGGGTAAAAAAATTCAAGAATATACAGTCAAGAATGACAATAAAGGAATTTTTCACATCTTCAGGTAATGAATAGTATGAACTATACATTGACATGGATTTTTAACCAAAATTCAACTCATTCGTTATTGATAGATTCAAAAGCATTTTGCATTTTGCATTTCAGAAGGAACAGTCAAATGCTGCCAGTTCAAGCAACTAAATAGATGAAAAATGGTGGAGAGTTGCCACATTGTCAGAACAGATGCTTTAGAAATCAGTGAGCATAAGTCAATTTGATTAAGGAGGTCTTTCTGATCATAAGATCTTCCTCTGTGACCCAATGTTATTTTCAAACACACAGTAGACATTTTAACATTAAAAAGAGGAAAAGACATGACTTCAATTTCTAAAACATTTAAACATATATGAATAATGGTTAATTGGCAAAGATAATAAGGATAATCTTATCAAAACCAATAAAGTTTTAGGATGTGTATAAATGCATACACTTCAAAAAGTTCCCTAAGTTTAATCATGTAATTTTCCTCAGTCTAATATGTTTGTGAGGAAGTGTCAAAATAAGTTTGCACATCATTGTACTCAAGGGAAAGCATATATATATAGTGCTTTCCCTAACAGGAAATAACTAATTATCCAGATCCTCTGATCCAAGTAGAAATGGGAAAGTTACAATATTCCCTGCTCAAAATTCAATGTACACACAGCAGCAGTTTCATTTACAATTTGCTTTCTCTGGTGTCACTCAGAGTTTGGCTTCTAACGCAAAATACGATAATTTATATAAAGAAATATAAATAAAGCTGATCGTTATGAGTCCTTTTCCTTATTAAAATATTTAAGAAGTCTCTTTAATCTCAGGTATCTCAAAGGCCTAAGGTAGTTCCTATCACCCTCCACTGCATATTATAATCATATAGAACTTATATAAGATTATAAATTCCCCAAACTTAGCACCCTATACTGAAATTCCGACATGACCTGTAATGTAAGACCCAGCCACTGTATTCTAAGTGTCCAGATAATTTTAATGTTTTGGAAAAATTAAGAAACACTGGCTTAGATAGAAACATTAAGTAGATAGGCACAACTTTATTGAGTTGTCCACTCAACATAAAAATAAATGAATCAATAAGAATAGAACAATATTTTACTTTAGAAAAATTCTTTCACCAGCCCTTGCTCCTAAAGCTATGTCACTTCACACAACTCTTTAGATTTCATCCATTGCTCCTGAGTAGTCCTTAAATATGCAGGATCATTTAACAAGGTAAAATAATAATATATTTAAAAAATTCTACTCACTTGACAGTGATCATCCAATATATGCTAGCATTATACTCTTGAAATTATAATGGCATGGATGCAATACGTATTTCATGCCAGACGTAAGAAAACTATTGAAACTACCCTCATCTAAATGCTCAAGAAAATAATTTTCTCTTTCTCAAGAGACTAGGATTTGCAACTTCAGTTTAAGAAATGAAAGAAAGTCTAGTTTGGGCAGGAGGGTTGGATATTTTAAAAGAAAGACAAATATCTTCCTTTTAAAATTATGAAATCATTGACTATAATAGCCATAGTTTGTTTTCACACAGTAGACATTAATAAATACTTGCTAAAATTAGGAAGCAATTAAATCTTCTAAAAAGAAAAATCACCAGGCTGAAACTAAACTGGAAAGATAAATGTATGGAAAATAAAATATGCAAACATGTTATTCCTTTTAAAAATACACCAGGTATGTATAATTTTACATTTAATTCTTATATTTTAGATGAGAAAATTATATTTAAAAGAACCATGACCAGCCAGAAATTTCACTATTAAGCCACAATAATGCCATGGTACTTGGTTTTTTTCACTCTTAGGTAGATGACATTTCAGTTTATTTTTCAATCACCAAATTTTATCTCATCATTTATATTGTCTTGTATATTGCAAGTCACTAAAATATGCCCTGATCTGCTATTTCAATCCATCATCCCTTTCCTCTGGAAACTTGGGATAATTTTTTGTCATTCCTGTCAACTGAATGTACAGAAACTGCCCAATATTATGAAACATGTTCTCCCTCAGGACAGCAGCCATTTCAGAAATGTTGAAAGATCACACAATATATCCAACCACAAATCAAAGCCAGGCTAGCATATTTCTATAGTTACTAAATCCCCATGTAGAAATACATGTATGAGCATGTAAAATATGTATGAACATGTATCTGTACATGTATATAAATATTATGTGTGTTTGTGCATATGTCTAAATGTCTATGTATATAGAGAATATGTTTTTATTTTAGTTTTATATATCCTAGAAATAATCTAAAGAAATATATAAAGTAGAAAAATGTTTTTCAAATGATGAAATAAAATACTTGGAATTCTAGATGCAACTAATATTTCCACAAATGATGCATTTGTGGAAATACTTGCTTTCCTTGATTGTAAATGCTCTATAGTTCTCTGATTAAGGAAGTCCTACAGATAAAACTAGGGAGAAAAAGATAAAATTTAAATTTGAAAAATAAAGCTTTAAATCTTCCTATGAATCTCTACTAATTTGAAACTATCTCCAAGAATATCTTGATATGCAAATCCCCTGGAAACACCTTTTGTATGAAAATTATGTCAGCTATATTACAAAAAATAAACAAGCCCTTCACCGAACACATAAAAGCAGACTGTCCTCTATTTGAATTTGTTTGAAGTCTGTGTACGTGTGTGTCCGTGAATGTTCAAAGCTTTTATTATAGTTCAGGAAAATATAAATAGGACTTACTAAAATCCAATGTATAAAATCTTTAGTTTGTCTTTTTATTTGTTCACTTTGTCCCGAGGCTGAAAATTCCTTTAAAAGTTAAAGCACCTTGTGTTTTGCCTTTACACCGTTCCTTTACAGAAATAAAAGATGCAGCCACCTTTGCTTTTGATTCTTTACATCTTTGATGACCTGTGTATGTTTTTAAAAATTAGTTTTAATTTTCATATTTTTCAAATTAATTCCTTTAAAAAATTTTTCTGGTGGTAACATTGTATTATCCCATGATATAGGTTTAAGCTGTGCCATCATCATGAATTAACATCTCTCTATACTGTATCAAATTTTCCACCAACAGCTCATTTCTTTGTTTCACCAATTGAGTTATTTTAGCTGATTTACCCCCACTCCCCCTGCCACTCTTTCTCTTCTTTCTCTTCTGGTAACTACTAAATTGGTCTTACCGACTAAAAGTCTACTTTTTTTTGTATCTGTCACTCACTTGTTTCAATTTTTTAAAGGAATGTTAGTTGTCAAAATTGAAGGCAATTTTCATTGGCGAAGAAGGGAAAACTGGAATGCCTCCGTCAATATTCCTGAGTTTGCGTACAAGCCTAATTAATATATGGACAAGAGTTCTACCCTGTGGTCCACAGACCAGCAAATCTTACAAAATCAGTCAGAGGATATCAGGCTGAACACAGAACGTCCTGTGTACATATGTGCTTATGTACAAATGTGCCTTGAAATGTCTAACAGTACCATCAGGTAAAATAATCTTATAACTTTCAAGATATTCTCAAGAGGAGCTTTGGCCCTGAAATAAAATTACTGCTACTTTTTTTTCATATAGATACATAAGCAATCAATGTCAAAACGTCTATTTTTAACTTAAAAGCAGTTAAGCCTCTTCTAAAACTATTTTTGTTTTATTTCCCAACTTACATACAACAAAATTCAAATTTTTTTGCAAAGTTTTCTGAATTTTAAAAAATATTTAGTTTCATAGTAGCGATCATCTCAAGCAACATCCTCATACCCCCAGATGCCCTCCTGTTGTCCCTCTGCAGTGAAATCTTTCCACCCGTGTCTAATCTTCAGTAAAAACAGATATGTTTCCTTGTAGGATGTCTTTTCCAGAATGTCATAAAAATACCATCATACAATAAATAATGCTTATGTCTGACTTATTTCACTTAGCGTAAGGTATTTGAAGTTCAATTGTATCTTCCTTTATAATGTGCAGTATTTCATTACATGGAGGTATCATAGCTCATTTACTTTTTGTGGCTATTTATTCTTTGATGACTACTCAATGATTTCCAAGTTTTGTAATTTTTGGATATTACTACTATGCAAATTAACGTACTGCTTTTTATACGTATATAGGAGTGTATGTCTTCATCGTCTTTGATTTAACACCCCGATGTGCGATTGCTAGGACATGGGGTAAATGTAGGTGAAACTTATTAAGCAATTGGCAACTTCTCCAACTTTTCATTCTGACTATGTAGGAGAGTCTGAATGTCTCCACATCTTATTTAGTACCTGATAATCTTCAGTTTTTATATTTTAGCCAATAAGTTATTTGTTTAATGGTATCTCATTGTGGTCCTGATTTGCTTTTCCTAATGACTAATGTTCTTGAGTGTGTTTCTGGATTCATTTTGTCTTTTCTTTGGTGGAATGTCTCCTCAAAATTTTGCCCAGTTTTAGTGGGTTGTTTGTTTTTTGTTATTGATGGTGGCTTTTTTAAAAGAAAAGGTGCAGACCAGAATGAAGGAGAGCAGAGGCAGGCAGGCAGAAAGAGGAAAAAGAAGCATTTTATTTATGTATTTAGTTGCTCATCTTGGTTGTTCTCCCAGCTCGGGGACATGAACGATGGTCCTTGGGATGTATGGGAAATCAGGAAGGCGGCTGACCGCACCACTACTCCACCAGGGCACACCATTATTATTGAGTTTTAAATTCCCTTCATATATTCTAGACGCAAGTCCCTGTTGAATACATAATTTGCAAATATACTCTCCGCTTCTCAAACTCTTTGTCTTTTGCAGAGCAAAAGTTTTAAATTTTGATAAACAACTATTTATCTTTCTTTTTTATATATCTTGCCTTTAGGATATCTAGAGACATATTGTCTAACCCAATGGCCTCTATTTTTTTTAATTTTTCAAAGAATTTTGTATTTTACGTTTAGCCATATGATTAATTTCAAGTTCTTTTTCTGTATAAGGCATGAGCTTCCTATTTCACTGGCAATTATATTTTATTCGTATTTTCTTATACAGATTTGAATTGTACTGGTACCATTTAAAAACATTTAATTTTTCTTTAATTTGCTTTTGCTCTTTGTCAAAAATCAGTCAACCATTGATGCATGTGTCTAGGATTTTACAGCACTATGTGGAGTACTCTGTTAGGGTAAGTCTTAAAATCAGATAACTTGGATCCTCAAACTTTACTATTTTTCAAAATTTTTTGACCCTTCTATTCCTTTGCCTGTAAAAATACATCTTATATCAACTTGCCAATATCCATACAACATACTTCTGGTATTTGTATTGGGGTTGCTTTCAATCAGTTGATCAATTTAGGAAAAATTGTACCTGGACTATATTGATTCTTCCAGTCCATAAACATTATCTATCTAATTTTTTGCTGTTCTGTGATTTTTTAACCAGTATTTAATAGCTTTCACCATACAGATGTTGTACATTTATTTGTTAGATTTTGTCCATGGGTTTTGTTTTTTTTAAGTTACAAGGTTGCTTATAAAATTTGTTTTTCATCTGTTTTATGCTACTATGCCGAAATGCAAATGTTTTTAACATACCAAAAATGATAAATTGCTAATTATTTCTAGTAACTTTTTTTAGACACTGCTTGAGATTTTTCTATGTAGATTATCTTATCCTTTGTGAATAGAGGCAGTTACATGTGTTCCATTTTATAACTATAATCCCTGTATTTATTTATTATTTTTATATTATATTTTCAGAACTTCCAGTAGAATATGGAAGAGCAACAGTATTGTCACCCTGGAACTTTTTTCTGAAGATAGGAGGAAATCAGTCTTTTATTATTTAGAATATGTTAAATACTAGTTTTATGTAAATACCATTAGAGAAGTTCCTTTCTAGACCTATTTTGCAGTAATTAGTATCTAGAATTTTCAAATGTGTTTTTTACTTATTATAAGATAATGAGGATTTTCTTCTTTGTTCTGTTAATATGATAGACTACATTGATTTAATGACATTTTATTAGTCTTGCATTGCTTGGTAATTTCTGTTTGGCTGTAAAATATTATAATTTTATATATTCCTAGATTTGATTTAGTTTGTTGAGTTGCGTAAATGTCCATAGGAGTTATAGGTTTTTTGTTTCCTTTTTTCTGCTGTATTTTTGTGTTTTTCTTTATTTTCTTATTATTTTTTGGCATCAGAATAATTCTAGTCTTGTAAAATGATTTGAGAATTGTTTTCTTCTACTTTCTGGAAGCAATCATGTAGACTTGGTGCTATTTCTTTCTTAATTCTTGATATAATTTACCAATGAAATAAATTTGGCTAAGAAGGGAAGTTTTAACTATAAACTCAATGTTCTTAACAGATAAAGAACTACTTCTGGTTATCTCTTTCTCTTTTAATGTGTTTTGATCATTTATTTCTTTAAAGGAATTAGCAAAATGTAAGTTGTAGAATTTATCCTTAAAGAGTTGTTCATTATAGGTTTATTATCTTTTTAAAGTCAGTAGAACTTACAGCGGTATCTCCTTTTACTTCCTGATGTTTATGAGTTGTCTTCTCATTTATTTTTTCTTTGTTAATTTTGATAAAGATTAATCAATGTTATTTTACTCTTCAAATAAACAAATTTTAGGGTCATTAATTTTTCTCTCTTGTTTTTCTAGACATTTATTTGTTCTTGTCTCTATTATTTTCTTCCTTCTGCTTACTTTGGGTTTAGTTGACTTTTTCCTAGCTTCTAAAGACTAAAACTATTATCATTAAAGACTTGCTTCTCTAATGTAAGCCTGGTTAGCTATACACTTCATTTAAATGTTCCTTAATTATATTCCCACAATTTTTTTTGTTTCAATTTCATTCAAAGTATTTTCTAACATTTCTTGATACTTCTTCTGTGATTTCTGCTTATTTTAAAATATGTTATTTTTACATATTTGAGTATATTAATACACCATTCTGTTATTTAATTCTAATTTAATTCTAACACGATCAGAGAACATACTTTGTATGATGTTAATTCTTTTAAATTTGTGAAAGCAGTTTTTGTAACCCAGAATATATTTTACCTTGGTCAATGATCTAAGTACATTTGAGAAGAATGTATTTTCTGATGTTACTGGATAAAATGTCCCATAAGTTTCAGTTAGATGAAGTTGGTCGATAGCAGTGTTTAGGTTTTCTACATCAGATTTTGCTTCATGTATTTTGAAGCTCTGTTGTTAAGTGTGTTCATATTTTGCATTACTGTATTTTCTCAGTATAATAAATAATTTTCAATTAAGCAGTGTCCCTCTTCATCCCTAATACTTACCTAGTGTTCTGAAGTCTACTTTATATAACACCAATATAGACAAATCATTTTTCCTTTGATTAAGTGTGCATGCTATATGTATTTTCAATCATTTTACTTTTATCCTATCCATCCCATTATTTCCTGTAGATAGTGTAAAATAAGTTGGATGTTATCCTTTTGCTTGTCATTTGCTTTCTATCTAATAGAGCAATCTCTGTCTTTGAAATTATTTGTTCAGAACAATTTATTTAATATAATTGTTTATATGATTCTATTTCTATCATTTTATTAGTTTCATTATTTATATTTATATTCTTGATCTCAAGTTTCATAGTTTTATTTCTCCTACTTTCTTTTGTATTACTTAAAAACTTTTTGTGTTCAGTGTTGGGAAACTCCTTGTCTCCCAGTGCTCACTGACTACTGGTATTGATTTCTAAAGGGCCCAAAGAGTCCACATTCTAATACCCAAAACCTATGACTGTGATAACATGTACTTCCCATAATTAAGTTCTGGTACATGGCACTGTTGATTTTACAATAGGGAAATTATCTGGTTGCACTTAATCTAATCACATGAGCCCTTTTAAAAGTAAAACTTTCTCCAGCTGGTATTGGAACCAGAAATCATATATTTGAAATACAGAGGAGATTTGATGTGCCCTATAGAAATGACATGTGAGAAGGAACGTAAATGAATTAAGTAGTTAAAAAAAGCCCCCAGCTGACAACCAGAAAAAAAAACGGGAACCTCAAGATAATCACAAGGAAGTCAATATTACCAACAATCTGAATGAGCTTAAAAGTGGATTTTTGGATACAGGCTACTTTTTAATTTAGGCTTTCTAAACCTCTCAGCCCAGAACACAGAACGTCTGATATACAAAACTGTGAGCTAATAAAATTGTGTTTCTATAAGCCAATAGATTCCTTTGTCTATTTGGTAAACTGCAAGGGAAAACTAATAAAATGCCTATGTTTAAAACTCTTTTTTCATATAAGTAAGTTGGATCTAGTAACATGCATCTAATGAATAGGATATAACAAAAGCAAAGGGATACCAATTGGTGGTTAGGTTGTTAAAGACTTTGACTTCCACCCTGCTGGACCTGCATGATTTGATGAAGAAGCTATCATACTACAGAAGTACCTGCAGCAAAAGGAACTAAAGGTCGCGTCTGGTTAACTGTCACTGTGTAACTGAGGAATGCAGACTAACAATCCATGAGCAACTGAATACTCCCAACGACTTTGTGACCTTAGAGGCAGATTTTTCCCATTGGGCTGTCACAAGACCCTAATCTTGGTGAATATATTTAATACAATTTTGTAAGAGATGTAGTTAACTATGCCTGTGTTATGACTACAGAAACTATGAATAATACATGTGTTTTCTCAAAGTAGTGGTTACCAAGGGAGCAGGGAAAATGGGTGTGAGAAATGGACAGAGGGAATCAACTGGATAGTGGTGAATGGTAATTAGACTTTCACTGGTGGTTGTGGTATTGCATACATTCATAAGGCATGAAGCTGTATTCTTGAGACGTACATAACATTGTAAAGAATGGATATACACACAGACATATGCTATCCTAAGCCACTAAGTAATGAGATAATTTGTTATAAACTAATAAATATCTGATGCATATTCCATTTCATCTATTAGCTTCTATATATCATATACACATACATACATAACAACATTATAACTTAGTCTACTGAGAATTAATATTTTACTATTTCAAGTAAATGCCTTGTAACCATAAGGTTAAAGTTTCCTTTTACCTCCCCCTCTTCTGTTGTAGTTTCACATGTTATGGTAGGCAGACTCTTGCTCTTGACTCCCAGCAACCTGTAACTATGCTATATGGCAAAAGAGGCTTTCAGGTATGATTAAAGTTAACCTTGTCTTAGATTGTCTGGATAGGCCAGTCATGTGAATTTTTAAGACTGAAAAACCTTTGTTGGCAACAGGCAAAGAGACATGATAAAAAATAAAAGAGGGGAGATTTGAAATGTGAGAAGGACATAAGTCATTATTACTGAGTTTGAAGATGGAGGAAAGAGGCCATGATCTAAAGAATATAATCATCTTCCGGAAGCTAGGACCAGCCTTAAGCTGGCAGCAAGAAAAGAAATGGATTGCAAGTCTTATAACCACAAGAAAATGCATTCTGTCAGCACCCTGCGTGAATAATGTACAGATTATCCTGTACAAATTCCAGAAAAGAACGAAACAGTATGACTTTAACTCCATAAGATTCATATCAGATTTCCAATATACATAACTGTAAAAAAATAAATTTGTATTATTTATGCTGCAAAAGTTGTCATTTTAGCAAATTAATGATAGTAAATCAATACATATGAAAGATCTATGTACATTTTAAGCCCCATTTTACAACATTTTTTCATGCGTGGTTTAAATATTAAAAGGATACAAATAGCTTATATATATCCATGTATTTACTATTTCTATTGCTCTTTTTTTTTATTAAACTTCCATGATTTCATGTTAGCGTTTTTCTTTAGTCAAAGGATATTCTTTAACACTTTTTTAGTACTGGTCTACTGGCAATGAATTCCTTTAGCTTTCTCTTATCTTTATTTCATTTCTATTCTTGAAAGATGCTTTTGCTGGTTATAGAATTCAGGATCGATGGTTATTTTCATTCATTACATTACAAATTATTGTGGTATTCTTGCAGTCTTGTAATATTTAATAATTTCTTTATTATTAGTTTCATGTTTGATTTATAGGTTATGTCTTGAGTTTATCTTGTTTGTATTTTACTGAACTTGAGTCTATAAATTTATGTCCACTAAATTTAGAATGTTTTAAATAAGTATATTGTCCAAAAATTTTTTCATCAGTATCTTTCCTTCTCCTCAATCTCCAATGACATAAATATTCAGCCTTTGGCTATTCCACAAGTTCCCTGTACTTAACTTATTTATATAGCTTTTCCTATGCTCTACATTTTAATATTTTATATTAATCTATATTCAAAGTCACAGTCTCTCTGATCTAAATGGAACACATCCAGTGAACTTTTTTCTGTTATTACCTTTTTTTCTAAAATTGTCCTTTTTGTGGAGCTTCTGTCTCTTTGTTAGAAGCATCTATCTTATCTTTCTATTCATTTAAGAGGTTTTGTCTCTCATGGAGCAGTATTATAGTAGTAGCTTTATAATATTTTCTAATTCTAGAATGGAGTCATCTCAGGGTTGGTATTTGTCCATTATATTTTTCTTTGAGCAAATTAAGATATTTCTGGTTATTTGTACATCATGTAATTTTGGAATGTATCCTAGCTATTTGAAATATTATAAGAGTTTTGTTAAAACTTCCAAAGAATATTGACTTCTGCTCTTCCACCTCCTGTTCTTCCTGCTTTCTCTTCTCCTTTTTTCTTTTTATTTATGCTTATGTATTTTGCAGGCAAACCACACAGCTAGATTTAGACCATAAGTCCTAACTTGTCTTCTGTAGATAGTGGTTCCAACATCAGTTTAGTTTTCAAAGCTTTGGAATGTACTTTGATATACCTTTGTGTGTACTTCCAAAGTACAAGCCAAAGTACAAAGTAACCTACATAATAATTGAATTCTCAAAGATTTCCTATGGCGCTTTAAGTTCCTTATGCAGCTCAGGTATGAGTCTAGGACTGTAAACACAGATTTAAATTATCCAAGTCACTCTTCTCCTTGACTTCATTCATACTTTCTGATTTCCAGAAGCTCCTTTTCTGGTGTCTTAGCTAGCTAGCCAAGGTGTTAGCCTCCTTATGTTGTTCATATTTCCTAAAGTGGATTGTTCTCTAGAATAGTGAGTGAAAGGACAGAAATGACTGGAACCTCTTTCATATTTTTCAGTTTACATACATCTCTTTTCCAAATTATTCTGGTCAAAGAGAAGGATTTCTCTCAGGGTTTTAAGTACCCATGCAGCTGGTGCTGCCATAACCACTACCAACACAGGAGTGAAGCTTCATGAATGGGCCATGTCTCAGATCAAGGCCAGGACAGTAAAA